>OX451347.1:52978008-53578008 GCA_949629155.1 Myopa testacea
TTCAAAGCAAGTGACAGTTTTTTGTTTCGAAAATAAAACATTAAAAGAATCCAGCTGCGAGTTCGGTTCCTTCATTATGCTTGATATCTGCATACTTGCATCTCGCAAAGGGTTAAGCAACTTGTGAAGGATACTTTTTTTAAAAAAGTTTTATTGATAAAAGTTTTGTTTTTTCCACCACCGACGCCCCTGAAGCGACAGTAAACCATGCGTCATTAACTCATGAATGTGATACGTTTCATTCTTCACAATGTAATAAAATGCTTCTTTTTTTTTTTTTTTTGTTTTCAGAGCAAATCGTAAAAATTTTGCTATTTTAGTGATTTTTATATTTTTTCACTTTACAAAACGTTTTTACTGTATGCGATATTTTGACAGTATACAATATTTTCACTGTTCGGTTGAAGTTTATTGAAGACGCTTACTTTGTTGTCGTGGCTTTAATGAAAATCTTAAAAATGAGGCAATAAAATCATTTAAACATTTTTATTGACGTTATGGAGAAATATATGTATGTATATTTGTATGTATATTTAAAAATAACTTTAAATCCGGTTGATCGCTTTGTTTGGATCACTTTATTTCGTAGGATTTCCACTTCCTGCTTGTCTTTGAAAATAAAAGATTAAATAAAAAGACGTAATAAAAACATCTCCGAATTAAAAAGGAAAAAGTAGAATAATCTTAAATGACAAAATATGTGATGTAAATAACGGTAAATGTTGAGAGCTTTTTACCGTAGGTGTAAAAGACTGACCATACTATTGAGATTTAAAGTATTTCTATGTCTCTCTTTGTCTTTCTTCGTGTCTCTCTCTCTCTTCCTCTCCTCTCTTCTATCCTGCATTTCAGTGATTACTTTTTTTCGTCAAACAACCGACTCCACATAAAAACGCTCACATTTTGGCCCCTAGACAATAAATTTGTGTCAAATGTTTTCTTCATGTTGTTGCTTACAAATTGCTTAGGTGATTTGACAACCACCTCCCCTCGACCCGCTCCACTTCATCAAAACTCTTTCTCCCTCACACGGTTTCGGTTTTAATTTATGTTTCACACGTTAGGAGCGAAGATTGAGGTTTTCAGGTACGCTTTAATCGTAATTCGTACCACGTTGTTAATGTTGATCTGCTTGTGGTTGTTGTTGTTGTAGTTACTATAATCATTCACGTTTGTAAATCGCATTTGTGGTTTTTCTTTTCTTTTGTTTCTTGTTTCATTTTTTGCTTTGTTTTTGATAAAGTTTTATGCAAAAATCATTAGTTACGAATTCATTTACAGTCGCAATTAAATTATTTCATTTGTTGTACGATTCAAGGTTCAATTTCTAGCAACATTGTTGCAGCAACTTTAATTTAAATGTTAACTTAAATTTAATTGAATTTTATTGTAGTTTCAGTGTTAACATCGACACCGAACCGACTACACCCAGCCACCCACTCATCGCTCACCCACAACAACAACCATTTCTATAGTGTTAAAGTTAGTTTAATATTCTTTTATGATATTTACAACAATCTAAACATTATATAAAAGGTCTGTCGTATATTTCAAGTGTTTGTAATGAATGAATGCTGCTTTATTAATTTTCTTTATTATATCTATTATTATTATTGTTGTTATTTGTGTTGTTGTAGTTGTAGTTGTTGTAAGTTTTGCATAACTATTCAATGCACATGCAATAATAGCAATAATAATAATAATAATAGAAAAACGTGTTTTGTGGTTGTTGCTTCTGCTGGCAACCAACAATTAACAGAAACAGAAACTATGACGGCTCGAACTAATTGAGGAAATCATTTATTTAGCTTAAGTAAAAATTGTATAAACATAAATAAAGCGACGAAAGCAAATGAATGGACAAACGAATGAACGAACGAACAGACGAACCTGCAACGATGCAACATCGCCATTCGAATGTTGATGTTGCTGGTGTTGTTGTTGTTGTTTCTGATGATGTGCTCATCATACTTAAAATAAGCGATACTCTTTAAAGGCTCGTAACCGAAACCGAACACAAATCGATTGAATACATGAATGGAAAATTTTGCAAAGACAAACAACTGCAAACTTGATTTGAATTCTTTTAAGAAATCTTTTTTATTTCTTTAAAAATCCAAAAAGATATTTAAAACTTGTCATATTGTAGGAAAAAATACGATCACATAAAAAATAAAACTTAACTCAAAGAAGACGATGATTTAGTGAACACTTTTAATAAAATCAAATTATGTTTTTTACATTTCTTTTCTACTTTTAATTTTGATTTCTAGTTTTTGATGACTACAAAATATAGTTTCTTTTAATGGCTTCAGTTGAAAATATCCTCAAATTTATGGAGTCATCATTTTTAGGTTGCGAAAAGTGAACAAAAAACTGATGCTTTCAGAAATTATTAGGTAAATTATAGCTATTAAATGTTTGTAGCTTTGATGATTTCGCCATATTATAAAATATGTTGTGGTGTTGTTTTTTTTGTAATAATGTTGAATTCGCTGATGACCATCACTCCATCATCGCGCTGTCTTTGGCAGGAAATTCGTTGTGTTCGTTGGATCAACATATTTGACCTTAATGCAGAAAGTTTCTTTAGTTTCGGTGTGTTTTTGAAGTTTGTTTTATTTCCCTCTCATTCACTCTTCCTCTCACCGTCTTTTTTTCGTTTTTAAATCCTATAAATCACATGCAAATAAGTGATCATCACATGGAAAAAATATTGCTTTAAGAAAATCTGTTTCTCACTTTTTATGACTGTGAAAGCAATTGAAGTTTTTTTATATACACTGGAATGCCGAAATCTGGTGATTCTATTCGCAATTTATTCAAATAAATAATAGTAATAATAATAATAAAATAAAAATGGAATAATTTTATTAAAATATTGATTGTAATTCTTGGCATTTTCTTGTGTTTTTACAGTGCATCTGGAACAAGTGCAGTTGCGATTGACAACAAGATCGAGCAAGCTATGGTAAGTTTTTGTTAGAATCTTTTATTGTATAAACACTATGAAGCTAATATTTAATCTGAATCGCATAATAAAATCACAAATAAAACTAGGAGAAAACTTAACTTAAGGACACTACGGTTAGTTTATTACAGTTGGAATAGATCCTAAGTAGAAACCAGAAATAATTCTTCCCATCATTCGTATTCGATGAAAAAAATACGCTTTTAATATTGTTTTATTTGTTTTTTTGAACTTGTGTCTTCTTTTTCTGTGTCTTTAACTTTAATAACTCACACGAGTTTATAGATTGTTGGAGGATCACAATCAATCATTATGACAAATACACCTCTCAAGAGGTTATCTCAGTTTCAGAAGATTTGACATCGCGTTTGGTTTCTACAATGTCAACAAACAAATGAAAATATATAGTATTCAGCTATCGTTATAGAAGTCATTTCTTCGGTCACTTAACACAACGAAAACTCATACAGAAACATGAATTAAATAGCTATAATAAGAGTACAATCCACAATACATATACATCAATATATACGTACAAGGATAGTCGCAGAAGTACCCGACCTTGATGTTTAGATGGCTTGAAATGAATGGTACCATCGTTATGTGATTTCAGTCCAAGAAATATCAAAGCCGACTTGGATTCTACTCTGAGGGAGTATAAAATAACCTTGATCAAAGTAAATTTGCATAAATAAATTGGGAAAAAAGGAAAAATGGAAAATAGAACAAGAATAAGTGCTTTCAATTGATTTCTAATTGATTGCCTGATTGATTGATTGAACTGGTACTTTGAAGTGTTCTTTTACTTCATTTCGCTCAACACAAACTCAGTGGCGTCGAGTGCTTAAGCAGCTGTCAGCTGTACATCGCCATGGCTGTCAGCTAGTTACGCCAATCACCATCACCACCACCACCATCACCATCTGCCATTTCCACTCCGCTCTTTTATCTATTTATGAATATCCAGCAAGCAATGAATCTCTTCACACTTTTTGCTCCTTCATTTTTTCTCAATTTCAATTCATTCATTTATTTTCCTTTGCAAATTTTAGTCGTTATGATTTTTTGTTTTCCATTTTTTTGTTTCCCTTTAATTTACTAAAGATTGCTAATTACGATACTTTGTACGATTCAAGTTCTCCATTTTTCCAATGTTCACTTAATAGAATTCTACTTTTCTGGAAATCAGGAGCTTTTAATGCCTCTACCACTCTAATGTAAAGATCTCGAAGGGACCTCTGCGAGGAACTTTTGATTGTCCTCACAAGCTTTCATAAAATTTATTTTAACTACCTCAAATGGGTTAAATTGGTTTTTGGCTTGGTTTACTTGAAACTTTTATAAATATATTATTATTATCGCCAACAAGCGCAACAACGATAACTTTTGTTGTCTTGTGTAATCTTTTAACGCTATGAATCGATATAATTTTCTGGCTAATATTTGGTACATTGGATCAAAGTGAAAATTATATGATCCGATCTGTTACGATCCGCGAGTTTTGCACGCCAAATTTATCAACCAATCAATTAATGACCAATGACTATAATAAGAGAAGTCGTTTTCCGTCATTGACGTCACTGCGAGCCGTCCAATAAATATCAGCTGTCAGTTTTCCCACCGAATGACGTTTGGTTGGTTGCTTGCTTGTTGCCATGTGTAGGGGAACCAGAAACTGTAAGCAGAAACTTGTTTCTCACTTCATATCACATAATATATTGTATTACATAAGTTCGTTATTGAGTCACGTCGTTGAGTTTTTTATTAAAAAATATACGATAGCTTTTTCTAGAATAGAAAATGTTTGTAAAATGACATTTTTAATATGTTTTTATCACTTGGCAACAACACTTTCGAAATCGAAAATCTTTATAAATTATAATCATCTGAAGCAAGCTTTCGAGTGACGTTTGCGATTTTACAAGGTTGTAGCGAATTGCTATTTCAGATAAGTTTATCTATTATAGATTTAAAGTGATCAATGATCTCCTCGATCAATTAAATTAAGTAAAAATAAATGAATTCTTTATTTTCTATTTAATTTTTGTACTAACAAATTGTAATTGTGTAGCTAGGTATTAATTAAAGTGTAACTACATGTTAATTAAAGTGAAACTACATATTATATTGTGTAAAAGCATACGTGGCAATTCTAAACGCTCTCTCTTTCTCACTTCTAATTCTGAACGCTCTGTCTTTCTCACTTCTAATTCTGAACGCTCTCTCTTTCTCTCTTCTAATTCTGAACGGCCTCCTTTTCTCTCTGCGACATCACTTTATCACATCTCAGCTAAATAAATCACGTAGCAAACACATGCAACATTTTCACCTAGTTACAAGTGGGTTGAGTGCTACTTAATGCGAAAACTTAACTCCGTTGTGCATCTTCGAGTCTCATAGTATAGTGCATGTACACTGTTTATATTGCTGTTGTTTTTCGTCTTTTCATTTGCAATAATTTAGAATTAATTTTCAATTAATTCTTGTTGCTTTGACAGGCGGCACTCATTTTTGTTCTGTTAAGAATATAAAATATCACATGTGAAGAAATGTAGAACTATAAAGAGGGCGAGAGAGAGAGAGAGAGAGAGAGATAATAAATAAATAAAATGCAATGCAATAAAAAAGCTTCGAATCACGAATGTTAACAAATTCATGCGTCATAAAAATTAATTGTTTAGTTATGAAATATAAAAACTTATGACTTGATTTTAGTTCACTTTTTTTTATCTACAATTCGTAACTCATAATAAAAATAATTAAAATAATAACATAATAATAATATAATAATAACTACTTAATAATAACAACATGTATTATATAAATTATAGTAATTGAAGAACTAATTTAACCTTTAATTAACCTAATTTAACTCTTTTTTAACCTTTTTATGGGATTCCTTTGTTGTTCCCTTAAAACTTGAAAAATCGTCGTCGTTGTTAATTTTTAAATAAAAACAAGTTTATTTGAATGATTTGTTTACAGTAAATTTAGACTGTGTTTGTAATAATTTAGTGTGTATGTGTTGGTATGTGTGCTTGTGATTGTATTTCCTTGTAATCGGGAGGCAGAGAGGAAAAAATGTTTAATGCAAGGACGACCAGCTTGAATTCGATGACGCAAACATCATTAAAAAGCTTCATTCATTTGTTAAGTCAAACATAACATAAAGAAACAAAATCCAATACATACCCGTACATATTTAAATCAAGACCACGTTTCTATGCATGCAAGCGGCCACCAGAAAACGCACACGAAATGCATGACAACGAGAATGAAAAATAGAACAGAAAAACCCAAAAGCAAAAAAAAAAAATTCGAACAAATTAAAAGCAGTAAAAACAGACTACAGAGAAATCATATATGTATAAACAACCAAAGAAAACAGGACAACGCAACGAAATCAGGGTAAAATCAAGTGTGTAAAATAAATTGTAGAGAAAAAAAAAACACGAATTAACAACAACAACGAACAAATAAACAAACATTTCGAATGAAAAACGAAAAATAAAATCATAGAATGACCTAAATTCAGTGCTGCAACACACAAAACAACAAAAGTTGTTGAACAAAAATCAAATCAAATCACATCAAGTCGACAGTTGAAAGGCACAGCAACTGCTACGTAGACGCATCTACTCGTAGTATGAGTATAGGTACATTTAGTATGAGTATAGCTACATTTGCTATTAGATACTATGTACATATTTAATATTAATACAAGAAATCAAACAAACAACACAGAAAATTTATCAAATGTAATGAAATAAATCAAAATAATCAAATCAATGTTATAATCGAGAAAATGTCAATAGTTTTATTGTCTTTATTTAAACTAAATTTGAAGGTTTTATAGATTAACTCTTTAATTTAGTTTAATCTCCATCTTTTCTTGTTTATGATGATTATTTTTTAACTATTTCGTCATTTATCATTCACTTATTAAATCGTTTCACAGAACCATTTTAAGAAGTCGTCACAATCTTTTGTTAGATTTTAATATGAGTCCAATTTTTAATATGAATTGAAGCTCAAACTTGTCCACACTTTCTTTGTATACGAATTGCTTTTGAATATTTAAAAAATTATTGAAATTTTAAATTGTAATACAATCGTAAAATATACAAAATTGTGCATTCAATTGCAAAATTATAATGCATTGAAGCAAGATAACAAGACTTGTTGATTTTAGTGTTGTTTTTTCCTGATTTCTTATTAATGTGTTCGTTATGGAATATGTAGATGCTTTTTCCTACAATCGAATGCATACACGAACAGAAGAATGTTGCATTTATTTGCTTATTGATGTCTTAAACAAATATTTAAGTATTTAGAACAAGTACTATATTATAATTAAAAACACTCGTTCGCATGAATACGACAATAACTAAAACAACAACAACAGTAATAACAGCAAAAACAACAACCACGACGACGACTTTACAAATGTTATCACAATTGTTTTGCCTTCTGTATCGCTGTTTACAGTTGAAAGTCGTGAAGAAATGCAAAGAAAATGTAAAGAAAAATCAGACCATCGAAATAAAATAGAAACCAAAGGAAAGGACAAGAAAGAAAACCAGACGCAAGAGTTGAATCTAACGCGTGTCTGGCGCCTACTCTCGTATCTGGTAGATTGAATTTAATTGCTTTATTCCAATTCCAGATGGCAGTCGTTTGTGCGTGTATCCCGAAGATTCAGATTTGTATATAGTATGAATCTGAACCATTACCGTCTCCTCTCGCCCTCTCCACTACTCCGCTTCCTCCCACTTTATCTCATTGCATACGCTTAATGTCTAGATTTGCTACTATTCTATTATATATTGTATATATTTGAATAATGATTACATTTCTTCGCTGATAACATTTCGAACACAAAGCAAAACAGATGAAGCTTATTGTTAATAGGAATGGGAACGAATTAATTTTGCATTTTTATCATCTTGCAAGAGTCCATCAGCATCCATCTTGCAAAGATGCCAACAATTGAATGGTATTAAAATTGAATATTTGCTCTATTAGTTAGCTTTTATATTCCATATATTATATATATAGTTACAATATTCCTTTTTTTTTATTTTTTATTGTTTAGTTAAATTATACTTCGAACTCGCACACAGATTTCAGTAATTCCTTGTAGTTTTGTTTTTTATAAGATTTTGTCGTGAATATCGAATTCCAATTGCAGAAGAATATATTATATAGAATTGGAATTATAAGCATTTTATATATAATTTATATACAATACATTTATACTAATCTTTCATAGAAATATTGATTATTTTTTAAATTTCTGTGTTTATTTTTGCTTCTTTTAATGAACATTTATCGGGTTCAATGCTCTTTTCTTTGAATATTTTATTTGTACTTGTATTATTATTTGTTCATAATTTATTTATTCACAATTTATTTGTTCACAATTTATTTATTAATTAATTTCATAAGCTTCAGATAATTTTTTTTGGTTCGAGTTTTGATCTCATACCTTTGGAACTTTATACAGATTATATTGAGTATTGAATTTACAGTCTATTCGTATTTTATGATGTACGCGTATTTATTTATCAATGGCTCAGAAAGAAATAAAAATTTACGTATTGACTTCAGTGATATAAATACATTATATACATTCTATATATTCAAAATAAATAAATACTATTATAGATACATTATACTTTAATCTACTATGCAATATTGGCTTTTAGCTTTAATCTTTTTGTAATATAAAAGTGTTAATTAGAAATAAGATTAGATTTAGTTTTAAGAATTGAATGTATTTTTTTATTGCATAGATGTGCATATCTCCGATCCCTTCATATATTTTGACAGCTTTGAAAAGCTTTGTTATCTCACTCATTTAAATCTCAAGTGTTTCGTCGTTGTACGATAGGAAAATGATAACTTTTATTAGAAAATATACACCATATAATTATGAGTTGATATAATATGAGTTCAAGGATTATATTTTTCAGTATGAAAATAGAAGGGGAGGGATTTACATTCGACATTCGAGACATTCGAATACTATACAATCATCAGGTATATCGTAAAAATCCGGGGAGAATTATATATGTGATATTATATTTTATCACTCAGTGATAAAATAAAGCCCTGTACAGTTTATCATATTATTTATCATACATTATTTTATTGGAAAGAAGATTATATATATGCAAGTATCTATAATATACATAAACCACAAAAATTAATAGGGTATTTCTTCAATACAGACGTTCGTCTGAACTTTAAAACTGAAATAAAACAAAAAGTATATAAACGAGCAATTTAATTCGTTTTTATAATCATTATTGACTCAATACAATTTCAGTCAGGCATTGTTGCTAACAAAAATACCAAAGAAGCATGAGAAACGTTGAAGTTTGCATAATTCTGATAATTGTACTTGAAGAATCTAAACATCTACAACGAGCATATATTCCTATTTATACTCGTTCAGCTTGGCTAGACGCAGTATCATTTGATACGGTATCACTACTGGTATGATGATACCAGCGATGGCTAGACACTGTGGTATCACATTTAGTTTCAAAATCCATAAACATGTTATTTCAATGTATGTGTGAAATTTACTGAATATCAAAATGTTGTCCGTAGTTGCCATAATTATTATATTATGATTAATGCGTAAAGGAAAAATAGGATTTCTAAAAATCCCATGTTTAAATTTTAGTTCAATGGAAATTACCTGCTTCACTTTGGTTTTCTTGTTCAGTGGAAATCGTTGTGTTGTGAAATTTTTTTAAAATAGTTAATTTATTTAAAAATAATAATGGAGGAATCTCAAATGGCTTGTGTTGCGGCGATGGCAACAGCTGCTGCATGCTATGTTGTAGTCGATGAAGATTCGCAAAGGAATCGATCGTATTGGGTAAAGAAGTGGAGGAAGAATCGCAGTGTTCGTGGAAACACTCAAGAGTTTTTAAGAACTCTAAGGCCCGGCACATACTATTATAGCTGCTATTTAAGGATGGACGAAATATGTTTATTTAAATATGTCTATTTTTTTACTTAAAACGTTTGCATTTTCGGCTTAAATCAGGCGCTTCTCGACCTAACCAATGTTGTTGTTGTTTCTGGCGCTGACCCTAACAACAATAATTTGTATTGCTCTCGTCTAGTTCCCGAATTATAGCCCTTTAATGTTTCTAAATTCCAGGCCTATATCTGTTAAACTTTAATGATATGAAAAATAAAATTTTAGATTTTTAGTACTTTTTTTCCATTAATTAATGTTTTTCTAATTGTAATGTACGCCAGAAACAACAACAACATTGGTTACTTCGAGAAGCGCTTAATCTTTTCCCCTTTTCTTTTTAATTGTTTTTGAACTTTTCGTGACTTGATATTAAAATAAGGCAAATGGGACAAATAAATGAAATTTCTCCGAAAAAGAGAATTTTTTCAACTTCATTTGCAACCGTTCGAATTTATTATGGCCGACTGTTTGGTTGCTGTTGACAACTGCTTACTTGTGTGCGTAAATGATACCGAGAGAAGCAGGGTAAATTTGGGTATCAAAAATTCTCTACACTTGATACTTGTGTGTAGAATTTTCCCTTTCTTCCCCGTCTCTCTCTCCAACGAACTGAGTGATACCGTATCAAATGATACTGCGTGTAGCCAAGCTGTATCAAATGATACTGCGTCTAGCCAAGCTGGTTGATATGTATCGCTTTTGAAGAATCTAAACATGTTTCCCTTCTAAAGAATCTAAACACTTTTCGCTTCTAAAGAATTTAAACATCTTATAAACAATTAATTCCGCATATTTTGACAATAATAACAATAAAAATAAAAATATAGTATTACAATAATAATAATAATAATAATATTCGACGCTGTTTCATTGTACTTCTAGTAGTTGGTACATATGATTAATTACATGCATTAAATTAAATGAGCACAAACAAACAATCAAACACAGTGCAAAGGTACTTGTAATTTATCGCCATCACAAAAACAAAGTAACAACAATTTTTATTCTTTTTCTTTAATAAATTAATACGTCTACAAAACACCACAAAAAAAACCACAACAATAATAATTAATACAATGACAATAACACATTCGAAACTTGATTGAAGTATAAAAAATTCTTATTGGGGAAAAGCGACTGACGACTGATGATTTTTTTATTGACAGACTGCCAACTGAGCTGATAACCGAATGTCTGACATGTTTTATTTTGTTGTTGTTCTTATAAATAATAGCAAATAAAGTGATAAGTAAAATCAAATGCAGTTTAGATTAGATTTGTGTTGTGAAACGATGGAAAGAAATTCGAAATCAAGCAACTATTAAACAGAGAAAACGTTGCCTTGATTTCTGTGAAAATAAATCGCCATCAAGTCGACAATAAAACACAGCAAAGCCTCATAAAGCACAATGAGGAGACCATCAGCAACAATCACAATAATAGCAACAACAACGACAGCAGCAACATCATCAACAATGAATGCTAACAACATCCTGGATGAAGCTTTCACATTCATGAAATCCAATAAAACAAGAAACATTCAACTTAATGCATGAAAAAGTGTACAAAATGTAGTAAGTACGAGTAGCAACTCTCTGGAGGCATTCAATTGGGGTTGGCCAAGTTTTCTAACGTCGCCAACGGATCTGCAACGAGAAGATATCTGATGATGATCGATGCTCTGATGAAATGGAAAATCTAATCACATTCTGCAAATCTAATCAGAAGCGACAGTATCAATAACAACAACTTTCTAAAAGTTTCTAGCTTTCTTCTCCCAAAAAAGGCAAAGCAACTAAATTAAGGAAAGCAACTTAAGGAAAAACTGAGCGAAGGAGAACAACACAAAAGCAAACAAAAACAGCAGATCCTACAGAAAAGAAGGCTTCAGCAACAAATATCATATGAAATAAAAGCACATTAGGAAAAATTAAATCAAAGAAAAAAAGATTATCATAGAATTATGGGAAAAAAGAAAATCTCAAGAAGATTTGCTGAAGAGTGGAAGTTTGGAGAGGACGATGATGGAGAACACGCGAGTCATCCGTGTGTTTATGCAGCCGGATGCGTGAAAACGTGGTGCTGCTGGTGATGAGATGTGATCAAATTTAAGATGAGATGTGATGATGATGATGGTGATGCTGATGGATAATAATCAGAGGTCCATCTTCAATAAAATGCACTCGTATGGCAACACACATGCCTTATTTCGCAACAGAGTATAAATCAAAAGATGCCTGCTCTCGCAAGTGTTGTTGATCACATGACTTGAAGCGACTTCAAACAAAACACTTCAAAGAATTCAATTTATTGTCGGTTGTACGATGAACCAGCGATTCGTCTTGTGGCAACAGGAACTGCAATAATTGGCTGTGGATGCTAAAGTGTTGATAGACGTTGCAAGACAAGTTTGTAGACCGACCAGAAACAAAGCGAATCGTAAAGTGAAACAATTAAGAAAAATAATGATAATAATTGAAGCCGACCAAACAGGATGTAAACAACAAAGCAAATCTTTTCTCTCCCCATTTTGTGTTGTATTTCATTTTGTGTGTATTAAGATAAATTGTGGCAGGATACAATTTGATGGTCTTTTGAAAATTTATCAATATTTCCATTCAGTTGATTGATTATATTTTATTTCTCTACGACTTTTCTTTGATATTTTATATGGTTTTTAATCTTTTTTAAAAAAGAATTCCTCAACTAATCCACTATAGACATATATTGTGGATATTATGTCAAGTAAACTCGTGTGATGTTAAAAGAGAAACTTTGTCTAGTTAAACACAACATATGTACATACAACAGTCATTACAAATATCCACATTTTTAGATGTTGAGTTCATTGTTTCTTCAGATTACAATCTGGAGAATTACGACATCTGTCAAGTTTGCCGAATTTAGTTGACACAAAAAAATTCCACATAAAACTGTTGAACTTCTTTGAAGTCTTTCAACGAGTCATCTTTTGTTTATTTAGTTTTTTATTTATTTATTTCAACATGTGGTACATGAAAGCTGTACAAACCTTGTGTTAACGTTTACAATATTCAAAGTAGACCAGAAAATGTAGGTTTTAATTTAAAAAAAAAAGCCTATTTATTGCTTTTATTTAAAATTATGTGTAGACACTCGAACTTCGTCACAACGGATGATGATGGTAATCAATCATCATCACTTTTTGTATGGAAAAACCAACAACACAAAAAACTAAAAAAAGCGTCATCGCCTCAAACATAAAAAAATGTCTCAAGCCTCAAAAAAGCCTCGACGGCTGCGAAAAAAACACGAAGTTTTTTCGCACGCGTCGAACTTTTCTCACTCGTTCACTCACCCTACCGCCCTCCCTCTCTCCCTTCCTTCGCAATGAAGTACCTAGCGAAACACTTTCCGCAGGCGTTCTTATTTGACATTACTACTGATGTTGCCACCTAAAATGATGTTTAGGTCATCAACAGAAATAAAGCTTGCCTCAAAGCCTTGCGTGTGTGCTTTTTACTGCTTCTTACTTCATCACGTTATTCGCTGCTGTCCGTTGGATCAATACATGTATGTAGTTGAATCGATCTTCCCTCTCATCTCATCACCCTCCCCACCTCCACCCTTTCGTCCCTTTCTGCATTCTTCCATCCTTCTTATTTTTATTTTACTTCTTTGTTTCGTTTTTTGCTTCGTAATATCATCAATTGATTAAGGAAGCAATTAAATATGATGAAAGAGAGGTAAATAGAACGGAGAGGGAGAAAGAACTGTTCACACAACTTGTTGGGTTTTCCCTTAATTTCTATTCGCAATAAATTTGTTTCTATTCCTTTCCTTATCTTCTCTAAATTTTTTCAGTAATTTCAAATACATTCTTTATTATTGTATTATTTTTTACTTAATATTATTTAACATCTGTATAAATATAATAGAATCTTATATAAACATATAAATCTGCTCTTTATCTTATCTTTAGACAGTTTCTTTGCTACAAAGAGCTTTCCAAGATTTTAGTTACTTTTTGAACATTTGAATGAATCGAAATTAAAGAAAATAATTAATCAGTTGCCAATTATGTATTTCTTTTTGCATAGGTTCTGTACTAAGATTGATACAAATTCATTCTGACATCTTTCTTCAAAATTAGATTAGATTAGATTAACACAGATAAGAAAATATAGAGTGAGCGACCGTCGGTCTGTAGTCGACTTTATACATTTGTCAATAAAATCAAACAAGTGGATGAATTACCTCTCTTTCTATATAAAAATATTGAACTTCCGTTCCCCGAACTAATTTCGCTGACTAAATTTTTGGTTTTTTTCTTTTGCAATTTTTTTGTATTGTTTTTTATTTCCTAGAAATGTTTCTAAAGAATTTCAATTCAATTCTTTGTTATTCTTAAGCGCGAACGTCAATGAACGATGTTGTTTTTTACTTTGAATTCTCTTCTGATTGATAAAGTTGACATCAAGGACAACGAAAGTCAAAACGTGCAACAGAACAACAAAAAATATTTCTCATGAGTTTTTATATAGTATATTTCAATGGTTTTAATAGAAGTTTTAATTTAATCCAGGTCACTGGGCGTTTGAAGATGGGAACCCATTTCGAACTCACTTTTACTTTTCGACATAAGCTTTAAATCTACTTCTGACTTTAGTTATTTGAATAAATAAAACAATAAAAATAGTTTTTCAATATGCAAAAATTGTCTGCAAAATCATTCATATAAAATCAAGTGCTTTAAGATTGTACAGATTCAAAAACAGGTACCCAAAAAAGAGAAAAAGAAAAGTATTTAATTTTAATTTCTTTTTTAAGACCCTTTAAAAGAGAAAACTTGGACGCGGAGCGGAAGCAAATCAACTGGCGAAGCAAGCAACATAAAAATCGGCCTTGAAATTCCATTAAAACAAGCACCAAAGAGCTCACCAGTTCGCCAACACGCAACACGTGGCAACACTGGTAGCAACAGCTCAGTAAAGTGATTGCTTTTAATGTTTAGTGGTGTTTTTTTTTTGTATTTTTCTCTTTTCATTCGTTCTTCGACTCAGAAATGTCGCACATTTTTAAGTGTTAATTAAGGGCAAACAAGTGAAGAAAATAAAAATTCTACGGGAAATTTGCAAAAGTTTATATGGCTTTTTTCCTTCTCAGAATTAAAAAAAATCAATAAAGTCAATAATTATAATAATGCATTAATTAGTTAGTGAGTCATACTTAAAGAATGTTTCTAGTCTGATTGTCTGACTTTTGAGTTTATGTGATAATTTGTTCCTTTATAAAATTTCTATATAAATTCAAATGTTATTCAATATTTGAATATTAATAATTATAATAATTCAATTAATATATAATATAAAGGTAATTCAAAAAGAAACCAGTCGATGGTCCACTAGAAACTCTACAAAGTAAATATTCACACTTGCTTAATTATAAATCATTATTCTCTTCTAATTTTAGATTTTTCTGTTTACCAAAATATTTAACAACTTCTAGTTTAGTTAATTTGACTAGAAAATCACTTGATTTCATTGCTAATTTTTTTCTTTTGTATATAATGCAAAATATACATCAGATTGTTGTTGTTTTTTTGTGACTTTGTTCTATTTTATGTTCTTCCCACTTTTTTTGTTTTATTTTAAGAGTTGATCAACAATTTGAAATAATTAATAAATAACTTGGCTAATTTCAACAAAGGTCATCGACATTTTTATGGTAATTCTTTTAATAATTATGAATTGCTATTTTTTTGCGCTTCAACTTATTTGTATCTGGTAAAAACTGACCGAAACAACAAATGATGATGAGATGAGATGATGAATAAGTGATAAAAAAAAAAGAATTAAACAAAATATAAGTCAAAAGCGAAAACTTTATGTGTATAAATATTTTTAGCATTGATCTCAAGTAAACAAGTTAATAAAAGAAGACGACGGTGTTGATTATGTGTTCATTTTGTACTGTGTTTATTTTGTTGAGTATAATATCAAAAACTTAAAGGAAAACACAATATAGTATAAAACACACTGAAAAAAATTAAATTATTTATAGTTATGTTTATAAGGATATGTTTATCGAATTATGTTTATAAAGATGTGTTTATAAAGTTTTATATATAAATTAAAAATCACAAAGAAAGCAGCATGTTGATTACACTCTATCACATATTATTATTCTATTTAACTGATTATTTTGTTTGCTTACAATATATAACTAAAGTGTTGAATGTTAAATAAGAAATTCTAATATAGAAAAATTATTCATTTGTCACATTTTAAAATATTCCGCTCACCTCCTTCGTTATTGTTTGTTATTGTTTTGAATAATTCAAATATTTCCGCATTTGTATATTTCGCATTGGTCACAAATGTCAACAAATGCAAACACAACAATAAAACTGCGAAATACGATAAACAAAAACACTATTAAATCGTTTAAAGTGTGGAAAATAAAATTCTTTATTATTATTATATTTATTTATTTTTCTTTTCTTTTCATATTTACCAAGAATTTTTCCACAATAATTCATTGGTTTCACTCATTTACGATGGTTTAAAAAATTCCACATTTAATAATGTTGTTTTTCTTTTATTCTTTGTTTTTCTTGTTAGTTTTAAGGTAAACACAACAATAAATTATTCTTTATATCTTAATTTATAAAATTTCCATTCCAAAATAATATATTTTTATTCGAAAATTTTACAGACTTAAATTATGAGAATCACAGTGTGTTAAAATCACTCAATACTTTTAAATAGTAATATTTTATTTTTTGTTTTCTTTAACGCACCCATTTTTTAAGTTTCGATGTATTTTTTGGCATATATTAGATTATCGATGTAACCAAGTAAGAATTTTCAGATTTTAGCAAAGAATAAAGTTGAAAAAACATTACTTAGATTAAGAAGTACCTCGTGCCAATTAAAGAATCATTATATTAGGGAATCTCGTATGTCGATGATGTATTTTCCATGTAATCTATTATAAATCTTTCGGTCCCGACAACTTAAATGAGGATTTACTCAATTTTATAACCTTTTAGAGTGGCGCGGCGTCTGAATAGAGCATTGCTGTATATTATATATACCTGTATATACCTGTATATTATAAGTACTTATGTATAACAGGTGTACCTGAAACCGGCCATAGAGCCCATTTAGCTAGATAACAGGTAGACTAATGAACCGGCGAGGAACAGAGACGGAATTGCTAATTATAGAGCTGTTAAGAGCAACTCTGTTTCTTTTGCAAATTGAAGTATTTACACCGCAGACAGAGTCATAAAATTTGGCTTAAAACTTGATTAAATCTTCTCTTCGAATTTTTTGCTATAACTCTTTTTCTATAGATTTTTTCCTATAAATATATTTGCTTAAAACATTTAATGAATTTAATAAAAATAAATTGAATCTGATAAAGCAACAATTTATTTGCTTCAAGTATATTATTTAATAATAAATTGTTATTAAACGTTTGGAAATGATTTAGACAAGCAACTGATAGGTTGTGCAACCGTCGGACAGATCCACATACGAGTTCTTGTATCTCGCAGATACACAGATTAACCGCAGTGATTGCTTGTTACTTTTGCAGAGCGAAAAGTGTTTTACAAGTTATTAAAATAAAACATTCAAATTTCAAGACATTTTCTAAGTACTCGTATTTTGACACCTGTCAATATTAAGCTTTTAAAGCGAATATGTGACCTAAATATATATCTTGTGTAACTATAAAAGCAGGTTGTGTGATTGACGGCAATGTTTTTTCTTATGTTGTCATATGTAATGAGACCAGCATCGACACCAAAAACTATACAATCTACAGTATTTGAAACTGTGTCTCATTTCAAACTATGTCCTTCACTTTTCTCGTATAATTCAAAATGGTTAATCAAAATGGTTTGGATACGAGATCAGAAATGAATACTTTTCAAATGAGTTAATGATTTTTACCAACTTGAAGATTTTCCCCCCATAACATCCAAAGCCTACAGCTTCATATACCTTCATAAACGGAAATCTGTTTCTAACAACCGAATTGTTTATGTCGATATAAATTTTAAATAAAAAGAATTGCTTATTTTATTACAGGGAATACTTCTCAAAATTTCCAAGAAACTATAGAGAACCAATTGAAAATATGAGAAGTTACAAATACTGGACTCCTAGAAACAACAATAAACACTGCGTATGTGTGTATGTAAATAACTTGACCGAGGCCATGTATACAAATCATCAGACAAGTAGACCAACCAACCAACCCACCCACCAAACAACCAACCAACCAGACAATGAAACAGACCCACATAAATATCAAACTTGTTGCTTTGAACACCAATTCAACTCATTTATTTTGAAAATTTATTTGCCTGTGATCACACTTGGGTAAAACCACTCCTGGAATCGATTTTTCCACCGACAGTACACTGTGTTTTTTGCTGATACGGGCCACTGTTCCCCCAGAAATTGCTGGGGTTAAATTTTAGCCAGGATGAACTCATCGCCTCTCATGAGAAACAGTGTTTATTTCCGTTTTTTTCTGCGAAGCAACAACAAAGTTTTACTCATTTTGGTGCTTTTATCGAAGTGTGATCAGAATCTTTAAAGAAACATTGGAAAAACCTACCTCGTAGTAGTAGTCTTTCTCTGTTTTTCTTTCTACAAAACCAGACAAAAAACTGCTTTATTTTATTTCATTGCCTTTTTCTTTCCTCTTCTAATTTTTGGATTTTTGGTTTTGTTTTTCGGTTTCGTTTATGTTTTGTTTTTCAGAGGTTTTGTTTTGATTTCGTTTTCTGTTCTTCTTTTTCTTTGCAAAACCAGTCCTAAATATTTTTTTAGCGGTGACGTGGTTTTTCACTAAGCTTTACTTATTATTTTGTTACCGTTTTCTACACCTCTCCGTATCCGGTGACTCGGATTCGCGGCGCTGCTCCGTTTTACCGGTGTTTATAAAACGGCCATTCAGCTGTGTTTTTTCTCTTTAATTTGTATATATTTGATGTTCAAGTTTCGCAAAGTAAACCTTTACTTTTTTCCTTCTACTTTTAATTGGTGGTTATGAATTGAAATACAAAACACGCGCAACTGAGCGCTCACACACACACACACACACACGCAAACACAAACTTATCAAATATCCGTGTGTAACGTCACACATCCTCGTATTCATACTCCACATACATATGGCCCATGTCACACTTGTCATCACGATGTGTACATCACTCGCGATTTTTAATTGAGTCGTGCCATGTGATACGGGCCAACTAAGCTTGAGTGATGCACGCATCGTGATGACAGGTGTGACAAGGGCCAATGTATTTAGTTACACAAACAACTAGAAGATACACTTTCAGAGAGCCGACCATGTTTTCGCTGCGTGAAAACGTCAATCTAGTAGATGGAATTCGCGGTAGTTTTCCATGTTTTTTTTTTTAAATTTATTCTGTTCTCTTTTATTTTGATGAGTATTTGAATTTTTTTAAAGTTATATTCTTTTTTATTATATTGCACAGTGGTTCCGAAATGGTTTTAAAAGATTAAAAAAATGTGTTTATTTTTGATGGTTTTTTACACTTTAAATTAAGTTTTTTAAATGAAATTTATACCGTTTTCTTTTATTTCTACTTTGCATATATTTTATAATATTATTAAGTGTAGAACCATACAAATTAAGAAGTCTTCTTTACACCCTTTTAAGAGAGCCCCGAGACCACAACTTAGACATGGTGGCACAACTGAACCTGAATGGATGCCAAACTGACAACTTGCCGTGCCAAATTGTAACGGTAAAGAGTAAATTCTTGTCAAATTGCCCGAAATCTGTATTTTGAAGTACATACTCGTAGTTCGTTGTTGTAATGTGCTATGAGCGTATGTACGGGACGTAAGACGACAGGACACTCCTTTTCTATTAATCAATTCTGGTTCGCTTTCTCTCGGATGGCTCGAGTTAAAAGAATCAATCGTTTCACCAGATCAGGCAGCTACCGGATTGGCTTCACATCACTTTTCTTTCCTTCTATGGTACCATTTTTCCTTTTCTATGCGCTTCGATCGTGGCCAACGTTTGCGGAACTTCATTTGGCGTCGACGTGGCTTTCCTCTGACTCCTACTCGTAGCCCAATCGTAATTGTGATCGCTTGCCAAGATCCATTTAGGAAATGGTTGACTTTCGTTTCGTTTTAGGTTCCATTCTTTTCAAAATACAATGAATTAAATAATGAATGAATAAATCTAATAATAGCTAACATTTTCTACAATGTTTTCACCTTTATACAATTTTCTCTTCTAATTGAACACAATATTTCAACACTTCGTATTGAAATCTCATTTTAATTAATAACGAGAATAATTGAAATTCAATCTTATTTATTTCGAACATTTTTTGCTCAATGAAAAAGCGATGTGAATCACTGTAGAATGACTGTCTGGTAAACATTCTTGTCTGTAGACATCACACGTAATTTATTTATGATGAGTGTGAATATGATGCGTATTTCTGCGATGATCAAATGATGTTGCGTCGTTGTTGAGGTTGTTGTTGATGATGGTGTTTATTATTTTGTATTTTATTTATTTGATGTTTATTATTATTGATGCTACTATTTAACTGCCAGCGCCAAATCGTTATTAAAAACTTGTAAACAAATAAAATTTGTTGTTTATTATTACTTGCCGATATACGCACTCGATTTACATTATGATTGATAAAAACTTCTTCTTTCCTCATTTTATTGCATATAAAAATGATATATTAATTGATTCAATTACTATTACTATTACTACTATTATTACTCTTAGAAATCAGAGTTTCATGCATTATAATTGCATTCATTTTTATGAAAAAAATCCCCTCTCTTCTTTGGTTAGTTTTCTACTCGTATTAATTAGTCTCTCATGATGCTATTTATTCCATTTAATTGTTATTTATCTCTAGTTTGGTCTTTAATTTCTATATGAAAAATAAATTATATTTAACTTTTCAATATTCTAATTTTTGCAAATATTCCAATTATTTTATTATTATTAATTATTCACACATTAATTACTATTAAAAGCAAATTAATTCATTTATTTACTATAAATGTGAAAAACATAACAATTTTACTGAATATATACCAAACTTTTATTTAAAACTTTTAACTAAATGTCAATAGAAATTACATTCTAAATTTTTGACTAAAATTCAAACAAAAAAGAGTATTGAAGAGATTATTATTTGGCTATACTATAAAAAAGAAATGCGTAATAAAAACTCTCGGATGGTAACACGTGCTCCGAGCGTGTTTTTGAAGCATAGGAGTCACTATCGACTTTCTGCGTCGCAGAAAAAGTGTTCTCCAATCCTTCTTGTTCCGAATTCTGGTTCGATGCGGTTCGCTTTTATGACTTCACCTAGCATAAAAACCGGCAATTTTTTCTGTTCTTTATTTTATGTTTCTTTCTTTTTCTGCTCTCTGCTTTTTTCGTGTTATTAGGCTGTTATTATAAATATACACACATTAATTATACAACCACATACTTAGTACGTACAATAGTCTGACGTCATCAGAATTAGAAGAAGAAGGAATAAATACTGATGATGACAAATTCAAAAGAGAGAAAGAAGGAAGAAAAGAATTTCAAGCAAAGCTCTGGAAGCAAAGCAGCTAGACTTTGAAGCAATTAATAATGTATCTGTGAAAAACTCAATATTTAATGTATAGGTTGCACTTTTCTCTATACTGGGTTGGTTGTCTATCAGCGATCGGTGATGAGTGAGTATCTGCTGTGAGCCACTTTAAGGGAATCTAGCTGTTTGTTTGCCTGTCGCGCTGTCTGTCCGTGTTTTTGAGTGAGATTACTTGCTTGTCTTCAATCGGGTTGGTAGGAAATGACATGTGAACGCCATTCCAACTCTTGCGCTATTAGTATGTATACCATACTCTTTCGTACACACACACACACACGCATACTAATCACACCATCTCACTCACAGATACTACCTAAAATGGGTATCTGGTAGATGCTTTTTGCGCCACTCGCCTCAAAGTGACTCACACACTCCTTCATCCATTGCTTTTATACTTGTTTTTGCTCTCTCGAAACTTTCTCGGTTTCTCTTTCTCTCTCTATCCTTATCGTTTCCTCTCTCTCTCTCACACATTATATCACTCTCCGTCTGTCTTTCCTTTGTTAAGCACCTTTTTCACTCAAATCGCATGCACTCTCTCTCGTTCTGTCTTATAAAAGTTGAAGCCGGGCCGAGTAGACGGTCAGTCGCCATTTCAAATTGCAACTTAACACAACTTTTGTTACAAACAAATAATAAAAACATTTTGTCTAAATTATTTTGCAAAAACAATCTGCTGCCAGAAAAAATATCAGCAGAAAATAATTCATCAACTGCAGATACGAACAATAATCAAATCGAAAACGTTTCGGCAAATAAAAAAGCAACAAAAAGCTCTCCCATTTAATCGACCAGTTAAATTAAGCTTCAGGACGTAGCTCTGTATAACGTGAGCTTTTTTCACGCTGCGTCGAGGTCTTTTCACAGCAGTCATTACAAAGTTTTTGTACCAAACACTCGGCGTATCTGATTGATGCTTCAATCGCTGAAATTTAAAATATAAAATTTGTGTTTTTATACTATAAAAATTCCGAGGAAAAAACTATCCAAAAAGTGATTTTTTTCGCCATAAAAATAAATTAGCTTCTAAAGCATAAAACTGTGATTTCTAAGAGTAATAATAGTATTAAACTGAATCTCTTAATATATCATTTCTATAAGAAGTAAAAAGGAGAAAAAAAGACTTAAAAACAGTAAAAATATTTGTAAATCCATCAGCTTGGCAACAGCAAGTGGTTCGTGTTACATAACAGCACTTTTTCTGCATATCAAACAACGAATAGAAAACATTTTTACAAACAAAAATTAGAAAAGAAATTCACAAAAAATAAGAGAAACTTTATAAAGTGAAAAAAATCATTTGTGCCGCACCACACAACAAATAAAACACAACTATAACATCTACGGTAATGATGGGCACCATGTCACTGCGCCAACCTGAAAACTGGCTCTACGAGATCTGGCAACAGGGTCATGACAGCCCCTGCTACGTCATGGTACCCAATGCTAAAGTACGTTATTATTTTATTCATTAACTATTTACTATACGAATAAGTATTCATATGAAACTCCATTATGTATTGCCTCCATTTTGTTTGAGACTCATATAGACGCACATCCATATAATATATATTATAGAAAAATCGTAACATGAAACCTAACTAAAAAGAAAAGAAAATTATAAATAATTCTATTAATAGAAGCACTGAAATTAAATAATATTAATTAATTAAAATAAGTGACAAAAGTCGTTATGATGATAATCATAAAACTTAAAAAATAGTTAAAATCCAAAATAAAGCAGTAACATAAAATATTAAAATCCAAAATAATATCATAAAATGAATAAATTTAATAAATAAAAAAATAATTAATTTAAATACTATCAAATATTTCAAACCTCAGTTAAGTTCAGAGTTTATTAAAAACTGAAATGATTACAAGTACAATAAATTAAAAATCACAGACTCTTCTGCTTCATGTTCTTCTATTCTTTTTGTATGTCGTCGTGTCTGTTCCGGGATCCTTCGCATCGTCCAGACGACGCCAACGCATGTCGTTGGCCTGAAAATTCAAAAAAATTCAATTTTAAAAATTCGATGAGTTCTTCAAGTATTCGAACAATCCGCGTCTCATCTCAAGCGAAGTACATTGAGGGTAAAATAAAGGAAACAATTTTTAAAGATGTAAAACAAACCACAAGAAAGCTAAACAAAAAAGAAAGAAGAACAGCAGCAGGTAAAAAATACTGCTGTTTTTAAGAAGCGAGGTAAAAACGAAGCAGCGTTGCGATTCGCACCTGTTTTTCGTTGGCAACACCGAATTCTATTCTACCGAATTTTCCAGGCAGACGATGAGGATGAGCAGATGATGAGAATAATTGAAGGGTCGAAATATGAGGCGAAAACAAAATTATTGATAAAAATTATGAATATTTTGTGATGATTAAATTTAAAACAAATATCCAATTCAATTTGAGGATTTCTTTCATTTATTTTAAATTAATATTCGATTGTTGAAGTCGTTGTTGTTGCACTCTTATTTATTACCAAATTAGAGCCATTAAACAACATGATTATGTGGCATGATTGTCTTTAGTCAGTTGATTCTGGTTCTCGTTGGATTAAAGCGGCATTATTTCATTATTATTCAATTAATAATTATTATTAAAAATGCATCAATCGTTTTTCCCCCCCTTTCTTGACATTAAACCATATTTTTTAATAGTTAATAGAAACCATATATTATAATAGAAAAGCGTTGTTGTTGTTTTATTGTATGTAAAGAAATACTCAATCCTTTGATTCTAAATAAATTGCGCAGTTTTTCTTTCTTCTCTCTTTAAACACTCTGTTAAAATCCTCATTGAATCACTTTTTGCTTCATTTTATACGATGTCCAAGAGAATCGTTGGTTTTTTTCATCCTTCTGGTTGCTACAACATTTTTTCCTCCGTATAAAAATCAGGCCACGTTCTAAAAATAAACCATCGTCAAGCGAAATATTTAATCGTTTTTTTGTTACTTGATATTTTTTTACACAACTTAAACCTTGTTTTTTATGTTGTTGTTGTATTACACTCACACATGGTCAGTTATTATTTTAAAAAAAGAGAAGGAAAGAAGAAAGAAATAATAATAAAAACGATCCTCATGAAAAATTAACATATTAATAATTTTTCTCTATCTGCGTGCTTAATTAATTACAAAGAAAGGGCACACAACAAGTGATTCAATGCAAAATAATTCAGTGTATCAATTTATTCAATATATTGATGTCGTTCATATTGTATTGCATTCATTGGCATTGTTGTTGTAATTGTTGTTGTTTAACTTACTTGCATTGAAATTGTGTCAATATTTGTTTGTAGTTGTTGTTGTTGTTGTTTATTGTGCTGATGATATGTAAAAATATATGAATACATAATTGAATTACAACAAAGAAGAATGAAAAAGAACAGAAACAAAATTAAATTAAATAACAACCAACAAGCAACCAATGAATTTTGCTAAAATTAAGTTTAATTTCCAAAAAATACCTCGATTCTGTTGTGTTTCTGTATTCACGGCATTCACTCCCCCTCCCCGTGCCCGTCCTTTTTCCCATTCGAAGAATTGAATTTTGCATTAGTTTTTTTTTTAAATTTCTTTATTTTTTCGCTTTGTTCTCGTAGCAGGAAATATTGTAGAAAAGAACACATGTTTTAAAGTTTACCCCTTCCGCTATCCGTCCTAATTTATTATTATTATATACTGCTGACCGTAACTGCAAAAAAATGAACAAAAATTGAATACTCAGACACACACGCTTTTTGATAGCGATCAAAATCGGATCACGCGAGGGGGGCACCGCCGTGTTTTTCAATCGCATGCCGGGCGACCGATTATTCTACAAAAAAGCAGACAATAATAACAACAACAACGATTCATGTTACAACAATATAACAAAATAAATAAATAACAAAAATGATTCATTTTTCGTGGCGCCACAAGCGAATTGCTGGGTAGTTTTGGGAGGGGTTCTGATGGGGAAGGGGTAACATTGAGTTACTTTAATGCGAATTTTAGTTGTATTTGTATATCGCAGATTTCAGTCCTCAAACATTATTTTATTTATTTTAAAATCTCATCGTTTTCATTCATAAAATCTCATTTCTTTTCATTCGTTTATTTCAGGATCTGGTGAAATCCCATTTAATGATCGCTGTTCGCGAAGAAGTCGAAGTACTCAAAGAGAAAATCTCCGAGCTCATGGATAAAATCAATCAGTTGGAAGTCGAAAATACAATACTGAAGGCCAACATGTCGCAGGAGACGCTGCAGCAGTTGCAGATGCAGACACAGCTACAAATTGCAGGCAGCAATGGTTCTGGTACCGCAAGCAACATGATTGCAGCAGCACCACTACCAACAACAACAGCAACACAACAGCAACAACAGCAGCAGCAACAACAGCAGCAGCAACAACAGCAGGCGCAACAACAAAGTATTGCTGCTGGCATCACTGCCAACACGCCAGCAACAGCAGCAGTCACCGTTGCGGCAGCAGCAGCAGTCGCCGCAGCAACAGTAGTCGTTGGAGGAGCAACAGCAACAGTGCCAGCAACAAATCAGCAAGCGGCAGTTGCAGCAGTTGAAGCGACACCACCAGCCGCCGACGTCGAGGTCGTGTCGCAGCAACAAGCTGCTAATGCGGCAACTGCAACAACCACAGCAACTAATGGACCCATGTCCTAAGCACATTCGAAGAAGGACAACAAAACATGTACACTGAATGCACGAAGCAGCGGCAACAGCAACAGCAGCAGCAATTAGTAGTGAAAATTGTTTAAGTTTAAAGAGAAAAAGAAAAAGAAAAGGAGCACAAACAAAAACAAAACGTAGCAACAGCTGAGTTGAAGTGCGGTGAAGTGAGACGGAAGAACAACTGGGCCGGAATGCTTCTCTGATTAGTAAACAGTTTTTGAGATTTCGCGTTGTTGGGAGGGCGGGTGGAAGGATGGAGGAGACGGCGGTAGTACGGCGGCTGTACATTCTAAGAAAAATGTTGCATGCTGCAAGCAGGAACGTGAGAGAAACACACCGACAAAGAAGGAGAACAAACAAAATCAAGTACAAGTTTGAAAGCAGCAACGACTTCGATTTTATGAGTGCTTCAAACTATCGACCGCAACCACACATCATCTGCTAGAAGACTAGCAACAACCCGCCGACCGCCCTCTCACACCGCAGCCAACAACAACGTTTTTTCGTCGCTGCATTTCTTGTTCTTAAGAATGTTGCTGCAAATGTTGCTAGCATTAAATTGCGGCGCATGCACCAAAACAAACACATGCAAGAAACAACAGAGTTCGTTATTCACACTCATGCACGGTCTCACTCACTCAGCACTCAGTCACACCTACTCACTGATTCACTCACACAAAACTGCTGGCGTTTTTCATTGAAAGCTGCTCCCCTTCTCCACAATCCGTCGTCGATGTTGATGTGTTTGCCGTGTAGCTGCAACATGCAGCACGGCTCGCCCATTACGGCTGCATGTTGCAGCAACATTTAAAATGTGATATAAACACCAACGGAAATCCAGCCGCAAAGAAGAAGAATGCTTCCACTTTTCTTTAGCTTTGAGAAACATCATCATGAAAGCAAGAAAAGAATGGAACCGCTGAAACGACCGCGGATACGTGGACGATTGGCGGAAGAAGGAGAAGAAGAAGGAAAAAAACACCCATTTACAACTACAAGAAAGAAGGAGGAAAAACAACAAAAAATTCACCATGTCCAGCCATGAAAAATAGCAAGAAGAGGAAAAACCGTAACAGAAACCGTTTTGTTCAGTTTTTTTTAATGCTTCGTAAAGAGAAAAAAATCGTTATTTATTACCTACTATTATGATTATCTACTATATGCGTTTTCTATTAAAAGTTGTGTATAATTTTTAAGCTTTTCGTTAGTTATTATTGTATTATTACTATTATTATTTTTACATTATAATTAATTGTAAACTCGTAAAAAGAAAAACATAACAAATCTGCAACAAAGCATTTTAGAAAAAGATAACGATAAAGATTATGATGATGTGATGATGATTATGAAGGTTTTGATGATGATGATGTGAGGGTGATGATGTGATGATAATGATGGCGAAGAGGAGATAAAAGAAGATGTTCAAGAGAAAAAAAACAAAAACAAGAAAACCAAAAAATTACCTTCACTTACACATTGGCACAAAAAATACTCGCAAAAAGTGAGTAGAATTTGAGTCATAGCAAGAAGAAGAAGAGATAGAGAAGAAGAAGAAGAAAAAGTAGAAGAAGAAGAAGAAAAAGTAGAGGATCATTTTTGATAGTGTATAAAAAATGCAACTAAACATCAACAAGAAAAACACACTCACACTCACTCACTCACTCATATGCAACTACTACAACAACAACAACAACAACAACATTTCTTAGTATTTAGCAAATTAAAACTATTTTAAAAACATTAAATTATAAACATAAAATAAATTATGTCGAATGTGATAAAAACAATTAAAGAACAAACACGAAAAATAAAATGCACTCAAATGCAGCAGCAGAGCTAAACTAAAACTAACTGTATAAATAGTAAAATAAAGTAACATTAATCAGTAAATAAATAAAAAAAAATCAATGATAAAAAATGCATCAATGATGAAAATAAATCAATGATGAAAATTGTAATTCTTTATGTAAAAAAAAACAAACAACCCAACGTTTTCCAAATCTTAACCAATATTTTAAAAATTGTAAAAATTATTGTTAGCTTTCCATTTTTAATTATTATTATTATCATTATTTTCAACGGCAAACAAACAAAAGAAAATGCAAAATAAATTCCTTTTAAAATTAACTAACTTTTAAAAAAAGAAACAAAACAAAAAATATATATATTTTTTTTACACAAAACCACGATGCAGTTTTTCATTTCCACGATCTTGTGTAAATATCGATGATCGTTTATAGAAAAAACATATAAACGGAACATTTAAAGCAAACTAAATTAAATTGCAGCTTAAAGAAAAGATTTTCAACAAAACTGTACTGAAATAAAAGCGATGATCTTAAAAACAAAGAAATTTGATGGCCAAATCAAATACTATGAAATAGTATCATGATTATCTATATTATAATTTCTATAACTATTATCATTATTATTATGATGATTATTTTTGATATTTTCGACATTATTATTATATTATAATTAATAGAAGTATTATAATAATTATCTGGCACTAGAGACAACTGCTTAAAGCAACACCACCATCAACAACCACAACAACAACACTTGCACCTTGCATTCCACAAATAAATGGAAAAATTATGCTTACGCTGTAAATATTTGCAGTTGTTGTAAAAACAAATCAAAACAACAACATAAACAAAAGCTGTTAATAATTATGTATACCTTTTTATATACTCAAGCACTCGGCTACTTTTTGTTTTGGTTGATTTTTTTTAGTTTATTCAAATGACGGTGACTATATTTTTAAAAGCGAAAAAAAAAACTAAGACATCCGGCGTTATTCACGTGGAATTTGTTGTCGGCGTTTATTTTAAATAACTTCTAAAATTAAGCAAAATAAACAAAAATTTGTTGTAATAATAATAATAGTAACAATCGTATATCAAACGATAATTATAATAATAGTAACAATAACAGTAATAATAACAATAAATGAATTTACGCTTTAATAAAAATACTGTTTATTATAAAAATAACGTATTTAATGGGAGGAAAATCCAACTAAATTCAAGAAATACAACATACGAGTAAATAAACAAAGAAAAAGAAAAATGTACACTTAAGAAGAAGAAGAAGGAGAAAAATAAACACATTAACACCCTTATGAACAAAAAGTACCCAACGTTTCTCATTTAAACCTGAACTTCTTGAGTTTATTGTGGAAGTTGTCATGTTCTGAAGCGTTGAAAGTGTTGTTAAGCGGATCGTCCTGAGGCTGATGATGATTTGCCTCGATCCGGTCGTCCATCCACGAAAAAGTTACGAAGATTGTGCTCGAAGATCATCCTGCTCCGCATACTTTTTGTTCATAAGGCCTATACACCTCTTTAGGTATATATTCGTGTGTACATTTCGCTGTATTCCCTCCTCGAGTGTGGAAATCTTCAGCCGAGATCCTGCAGAGACTCTAATCGTCTAAGGATCTAAACTAAAAATAATAGCAACGCAAAATTAAGTAACATTAAAAACGAAAAAATCAAATAAACTATTAAATAACGAGTGACTGTTGATATTATTATTAAATAACTTACAACAAATAAACACGTAATCCATGGAAGAAAAACCAACGCTATGAATTCGTCTAAATTAACTAATAATACATAATTTAGTTGTTAGTTAAACCAACGCGTTGTCGTCGCTGTTGACTGACTTCTGTGCGGGAACGCGTGCGCTTTTCGCTCTCCTTTTTAAACTGTGCTTTTAAAACTTTCATGTCTGCTGTTCATAAAAAATTCATCATTGTGTTTTGCGTTATTTTATTTAAGCCACGATATTTTTTAATTTATTTCTATCAAATATTGATTGTCTATCAATCAATCACTATTATTAGTTGTATAGATTCTATATTTTTAACAAAAGATACATGAATAAAATCAAATGCAAAGTATTTTCAGTATTTTTATTGATTTATAAAATTTTTATTTAATAAAAAAAGAAAGAAAAGCAGAATAAATGCAAGCAATTAAAGCAGAAAAACCAAGCGAAGTTTAAAATATATCGTCATATGAGACAAAAGTTCGTTCATATTTTTTTTTAAATGATATACAACAGCATTTAATGAATTTAGTGAAAGAAATACAAGTAATTTAAATAAAGTGAGAAATAAAACACCTGAAATATTGAGTGTTTTAATAATATATCGCATGATATAAATTATATTAAAATCGCATGATATAAAATTTATATGAAATAAAATCCATGGATATCAAATTAGATTATCTGCTAAATTAACGTACTAAATTACATCTGCTGCTAAAATATGAATATAAAAACTATCAAAAGAGTGACTAGCGTAAAAATAAAGCCAACAACAGATTTACTACAACGTGGTTTTAAGCCAGAGAAGAAGAAAACAATTAAGACAAAGAAATGTTCAAGGTTTTAAATAATAAATGCAATTTCTATAAAATGTTATATAAAATATAATAAATTTCTATAATATGACAACAAATTTTTGTTTGATTTTTTTTTGTAGAATCTTCATTCTACTATTTTATGAATTACTTATTATGAATTTATTTCAACATTTTTATTAACAGCTTTTTTGTTAAAATAATATAAACGCTTTCTACTCTTTGCTGCTTACACGCTTGTAATATTTTAAAATAAAAAGAAGAACAACAAAATTTTCATCAATTGGAATGAATAAATAAATAAATAAATCAATGAAATTATAAAAAACGATGGCTTTGCTTCAGATGAAAGAAATCATAGACAAAATGTTAGAAAAACAACATCCCCTCAACGACTTCCAGCGCTAATAATCGATGAAAATAAGCCAACAACAACAAAAAAAAAAGCAGGAGCACCCACAACAACAAAGAGATGTGACCCTTCTTAATAATAATTTTGTGACAATTATATTTTTTATCACTTTGTAAATAGAAATTAATTGTAATTCAAAATGATCGCACTCGTAATCGTACATACACACAGAGACACACACACACACACGGACACAGTATGTGTATCTACACATGATCTACATGAGTGTCTATGAGCTACGCAGGAACTCGCAAACATAAACTATATATGATTATATAAAATATATCCTAGTCTGTATTTATTGCTCGTTGTTTGTTTTTAGTTTTCAATCTATTCTTCGATTTAAGTTTAATTTAATTTAGTCCTGTATTAATACATTCTTTGTTTAAATGTTTCATCAATTACTTTTAATTACGATGTAATAAATTTGTATTTTTTCCAGTTTGTAGTCAGTGCTTGTGGTTATTTATTGTCTATTGAAAAACAGTAGATTTTCTTTTCTGAATCTTCACTGTAAATGTTCGTACTAATTTTATGTAGTTTTAAGATGTATTTTAGTGCATTTGTGAACATTTTGGAGAATTTCATTTCGTTCAACATGTATAAAAAATAAAACAATTATATTTCGATTTTATTATTTCGTCTTATTTATTATTTATTTTATAACACGCCAAAATCTTTGTTTTTCTTTTCTTGCTTTTCTTTTTCACTCTCAACCATGTTGTGGATAAACAAAAGCCAGGAGCTCGGAATTCCTTATAAAATTCATTGATCGATTGATTTTTGTGGGATAATAATAAATGAATATGATAATCTTGATTATTGAATCCTGTAAGAAACAGAATTTGTGTTTTTTTAATGATTTAATTCGCTTTTATTTTAATTTTACACACAAAAAATTAGTTTTCTAGAATTAGTGCTGGATAAAAACTACAGAATTTACATAGTTATATACGAGTACATAAATAAACTGAAAATTGCATGAAATAATGAATAATTTGATTAAATGCTTGCTTTAAAATGTTACTCACACGTACATATACGTTTAGATGTATATGCAATCTTAATATAATTATGAATATATACATACTGTAATATAATTTTTTGTGAAATAAAATTTATTAGTGGAAAATTTTCACATTTAAAAATGTTGGTATTTAAAATAGACCAAAAGTAAAATTATTGTTTTCCACGAAAAACAAGTAGCAATTGCAATGTTCCAAACAAACTGCAACAAACCAAGAATTGTAACAATTGTAATTTATTAAAACCAATTAAAGAGAAACAAGAAGTGCGAGAAAATGGACAAAATACAGTAAAGTAGAAGGAAGAATGATAAAATCACAAACAAACCGTAATAATAAATAAATAATAATATCTTCTGAAGTAAAACTTATTCTTATATTTGTAATTAACGACGGGTAGAAAGAAGCGAAACTACTAGAAGCAAATATGTGCGAGCATTTCAATTAATTTGTACGAATACTGAAGTAAAAAATGTAAAACTAACATGAAATATTTACATACTGTATGTAGAACTGTAAACAGCTTTCCAACAACTCAGTTATAAACTATTATTATTTAAATGAATATAAGCAAGAATTTATTGCAAATAAAAAACTGATACAAGGTGATAAAATTATGAATATAAATAAAAGATTACAAAATAAAAATCAACTGCTAAACTAGAAATTACAGCGATTATTTACTTCATTATGTTTGGTTTGGTTGAAGGGATGGAAAATGGGGCGAAGATAAGCGGATAACCAATTAATTTTCAGCGGGATTAGCTTCTCATAACTTCACAAGTACGCCAACAGAAGGAGGGAAGGGGAACCGTGAAGTCCTTTCATGGTAGAAACTAATTTGGAACTAATTCAAAGGGATTTGAAATTAATTACGATTTTACGTGTCAAGCACAAGGAAAACTAAATATGTATATTGAATTATGTTTTAACAGTATATATTTTATATTATATGATAATTGTACATTAAAAATCGATTACATTTTATGGAATGACATATCATCTATAGACAAAATCTGTCAGAGTTGTGTTGTATACAAGCACATTGATATTGGATAGAGATATACTTCGTAGTTGTATTTTATAAGAAAAATGCTCCTTAAATTGCTGTTCAATCGAAGCTTATTAACTCCGCTGTGGCGGGTTCCTCTGGGGCAGCAGGTGCTGGTGGCTCTGGTTCGGCTTTGGGTGGTGCAGGGGCTGCGGCCACCGCCTGAATTTGCGCATTAGCGATGGGAGCACCTGCGGAGGGAATTTGCGGAGCGTTTGCAGGTACCGCAGTTGGAAGCATTTGAGCTGGGGCGGCAAGGGGTGGTGGTGGTTGTGTATGGACGACATTCTGCTGTTGCAGCATAACGTGTGTCAGTTGATGTTGGTGTACTGGTTGTGGTTGTTGCTGTTGTTGTTGCTGTTGCGGTAAGCCTTGTGGTGGCTGTTGTTGCAAGCTATTTTCACCCAAATGCTGTTGTTGTGGTTGCGGCATCCCGGGCTGTTGTATGCCAGAAGAGCTCATCATCTGGCCGCTCGACGATGGCTGCATCATAGGATTTTGATTTATTTGACCGTGCAGAAGCATACCTGGGTGCTGGCTATGATTGAGTGGTGGTGGTTGTGGTCCCATTCCACCAGCTGCATACATTCCGGGCAACGTGGTCTGCACTGGTTGACCCTGGGCATTGAAATGAGTGCTCGTCATGGGACCGGGCGAATTGGGAATGTAAGCATACGGATTGTAGCCCCTTCCCACCCCGGGGGATGACAAAAATGGGAAAGCCGTCTGCCCCATGCGATACTGCGCCTTCTGCTGCTCCTGACGCATTTGCATCTCCCGCTCCTGCTCTTGTATGCGCTGCAGCTTTCCATTCCAGCATTTCCAGCTGCATTGTTAGCTTTTCATTTTTAATTATTATTATTATCATTATTTTCAACGGCAAACAAACAAAAGAAAATGCAAAATAAATTCCTTTTAAAATTAACTAACTTTTAAAAAAAGAAACAAAACAAAAAATATATATATTTTTTTTACACAAAACCACGATGCAGTTTTTCATTTCCACGATCTTGTGTAAATATCGATGATCGTTTATAGAAAAAACATATAAACGGAACATTTAAAGCAAACTAAATTAAATTGCAGCTTAAAGAAAAGATTTTCAACAAAACTGTACTGAAATAAAAGCGATGATCTTAAAAACAAAGAAATTTGATGGCCAAATCAAATACTATGAAATAGTATCATGATTATCTATATTATTATAATTTCTATAACTATTATCATTATTATGATGATGATTATTTTTGATATTTTCGACATTATTATTATATTATAATTAATAGAAGTATTATAATAATTATCTGGCAGTAGAGAGGAAATGCTTAAAGCAACACCACCATCAACAACCACAACAACAACACTTGCACCTTGCATTCCACAAATAAATGGAAAAATTATGCTTACGCTGTAAATATTTGCAGTTGTTGTAAAAACAAATCAAAACAACAACATAAACAAAAGCTGTTAATAATTATGTATACCTTTTTATATACTCAAGCACTCGGCTACTTTTTGTTTTGGTTGATTTTTTTTAGTTTATTCAAATGACGGTGACTATATTTTTAAAAGCGAAAAAAAAAACTAAGACATCCGGCGTTATTCACGTGGAATTTGTTGTCGGCGTTTATTTTAAATAACTTCTAAAATTAAGCAAAATAAACAAAAATTTGTTGTAATAATAATAATAGTAACAATCGTATATCAAACGATAATTATAATAATAGTAACAATAACAGTAATAATAACAATAAATGAATTTACGCTTTAATAAAAATACTGTTTATTATAAAAATAACGTATTTAATGGGAGGAAAATCCAACTAAATTCAAGAAATACAACATACGAGTAAATAAACAAAGAAAAAGAAAAATGTACACTTAAGAAGAAGAAGAAGGAGAAAAATAAACACATTAACACCCTTATGAACAAAAAGTACCCAACGTTTCTCATTTAAACCTGAACTTCTTGAGTTTATTGTGGAAGTTGTCATGTTCTGAAGCGTTGAAAGTGTTGTTAAGCGGATCGTCCTGAGGCTGATGATGATTTGCCTCGATCCGGTCGTCCATCCACGAAAAAGTTACGAAGATTGTGCTCGAAGATCATCCTGCTCCGCATACTTTTTGTTCATAAGGCCTATACACCTCTTTAGGTATATATTCGTGTGTACATTTCGCTGTATTCCCTCCTCGAGTGTGGAAATCTTCAGCCGAGATCCTGCAGAGACTCTAATCGTCTAAGGATCTAAACTAAAAATAATAGCAACGCAAAATTAAGTAACATTAAAAACGAAAAAATCAAATAAACTATTAAATAACGAGTGACTGTTGATATTATTATTAAATAACTTACAACAAATAAACACGTAATCCATGGAAGAAAAACCAACGCTATGAATTCGTCTAAATTAACTAATAATACATAATTTAGTTGTTAGTTAAACCAACGCGTTGTCGTCGCTGTTGACTGACTTCTGTGCGGGAACGCGTGCGCTTTTCGCTCTCCTTTTTAAACTGTGCTTTTAAAACTTTCATGTCTGCTGTTCATAAAAAATTCATCATTGTGTTTTGCGTTATTTTATTTAAGCCACGATATTTTTTAATTTATTTCTATCAAATATTGATTGTCTATCAATCAATCACTATTATTAGTTGTATAGATTCTATATTTTTAACAAAAGATACATGAATAAAATCAAATGCAAAGTATTTTCAGTATTTTTATTGATTTATAAAATTTTTATTTAATAAAAAAAGAAAGAAAAGCAGAATAAATGCAAGCAATTAAAGCAGAAAAACCAAGCGAAGTTTAAAATATATCGTCATATGAGACAAAAGTTCGTTCATATTTTTTTTTAAATGATATACAACAGCATTTAATGAATTTAGTGAAAGAAATACAAGTAATTTAAATAAAGTGAGAAATAAAACACCTGAAATATTGAGTGTTTTAATAATATATCGCATGATATAAATTATATTAAAATCGCATGATATAAAATTTATATGAAATAAAATCCATGGATATCAAATTAGATTATCTGCTAAATTAACGTACTAAATTACATCTGCTGCTAAAATATGAATATAAAAACTATCAAAAGAGTGACTAGCGTAAAAATAAAGCCAACAACAGATTTACTACAACGTGGTTTTAAGCCAGAGAAGAAGAAAACAATTAAGACAAAGAAATGTTCAAGGTTTTAAATAATAAATGCAATTTCTATAAAATGTTATATAAAATATAATAAATTTCTATAATATGACAACAAATTTTTGTTTGATTTTTTTTTGTAGAATCTTCATTCTACTATTTTATGAATTACTTATTATGAATTTATTTCAACATTTTTATTAACAGCTTTTTTGTTAAAATAATATAAACGCTTTCTACTCTTTGCTGCTTACACGCTTGTAATATTTTAAAATAAAAAGAAGAACAACAAAATTTTCATCAATTGGAATGAATAAATAAATAAATAAATCAATGAAATTATAAAAAACGATGGCTTTGCTTCAGATGAAAGAAATCATAGACAAAATGTTAGAAAAACAACATCCCCTCAACGACTTCCAGCGCTAATAATCGATGAAAATAAGCCAACAACAACAAAAAAAAAAGCAGGAGCACCCACAACAACAAAGAGATGTGACCCTTCTTAATAATAATTTTGTGACAATTATATTTTTTATCACTTTGTAAATAGAAATTAATTGTAATTCAAAATGATCGCACTCGTAATCGTACATACACACAGAGACACACACACACACACGGACACAGTATGTGTATCTACACATGATCTACATGAGTGTCTATGAGCTACGCAGGAACTCGCAAACATAAACTATATATGATTATATAAAATATATCCTAGTCTGTATTTATTGCTCGTTGTTTGTTTTTAGTTTTCAATCTATTCTTCGATTTAAGTTTAATTTAATTTAGTCCTGTATTAATACATTCTTTGTTTAAATGTTTCATCAATTACTTTTAATTACGATGTAATAAATTTGTATTTTTTCCAGTTTGTAGTCAGTGCTTGTGGTTATTTATTGTCTATTGAAAAACAGTAGATTTTCTTTTCTGAATCTTCACTGTAAATGTTCGTACTAATTTTATGTAGTTTTAAGATGTATTTTAGTGCATTTGTGAACATTTTGGAGAATTTCATTTCGTTCAACATGTATAAAAAATAAAACAATTATATTTCGATTTTATTATTTCGTCTTATTTATTATTTATTTTATAACACGCCAAAATCTTTGTTTTTCTTTTCTTGCTTTTCTTTTTCACTCTCAACCATGTTGTGGATAAACAAAAGCCAGGAGCTCGGAATTCCTTATAAAATTCATTGATCGATTGATTTTTGTGGGATAATAATAAATGAATATGATAATCTTGATTATTGAATCCTGTAAGAAACAGAATTTGTGTTTTTTTAATGATTTAATTCGCTTTTATTTTAATTTTACACACAAAAAATTAGTTTTCTAGAATTAGTGCTGGATAAAAACTACAGAATTTACATAGTTATATACGAGTACATAAATAAACTGAAAATTGCATGAAATAATGAATAATTTGATTAAATGCTTGCTTTAAAATGTTACTCACACGTACATATACGTTTAGATGTATATGCAATCTTAATATAATTATGAATATATACATACTGTAATATAATTTTTTGTGAAATAAAATTTATTAGTGGAAAATTTTCACATTTAAAAATGTTGGTATTTAAAATAGACCAAAAGTAAAATTATTGTTTTCCACGAAAAACAAGTAGCAATTGCAATGTTCCAAACAAACTGCAACAAACCAAGAATTGTAACAATTGTAATTTATTAAAACCAATTAAAGAGAAACAAGAAGTGCGAGAAAATGGACAAAATACAGTAAAGTAGAAGGAAGAATGATAAAATCACAAACAAACCGTAATAATAAATAAATAATAATATCTTCTGAAGTAAAACTTATTCTTATATTTGTAATTAACGACGGGTAGAAAGAAGCGAAACTACTAGAAGCAAATATGTGCGAGCATTTCAATTAATTTGTACGAATACTGAAGTAAAAAATGTAAAACTAACATGAAATATTTACATACTGTATGTAGAACTGTAAACAGCTTTCCAACAACTCAGTTATAAACTATTATTATTTAAATGAATATAAGCAAGAATTTATTGCAAATAAAAAACTGATACAAGGTGATAAAATTATGAATATAAATAAAAGATTACAAAATAAAAATCAACTGCTAAACTAGAAATTACAGCGATTATTTACTTCATTATGTTTGGTTTGGTTGAAGGGATGGAAAATGGGGCGAAGGTAAGCGGATAACCATTTAATTCTCAGCGGGATTAGCTTCTCATAACTTCACAAGTACGCCAACAGAAGGAGGGAAGGGGAACCGTGAAGTCCTTTCATGGTAGAAACTAATTTGGAACTAATTCAAAGGGATTTGAAATTAATTACGATTTTACGTGTCAAGCACAAGGAAAACTAAATATGTATATTGAATTATGTTTTAACAGTATATATTTTATATTATATGATAATTGTACATTAAAAATCGATTACATTTTATGGAATGACATATCATCAATAGACAAAATCTGTCAGAGTTGTGTTGTATACAAGCACATTGATGTTGGATAGAGATATACTTCGTAGTTGTATTTTATAAGAAAAGTGCTCCTTAAAGTGCTGCTCAATCGAAGCTTATTAACTCCGCTGTGGCGGGTTCCTCTGGGGCAGCAGGTGTTGGTGGCTCTGGTTCGGCTTTGGGTGGTGCAGGGGCTGCGGCCACCGCCTGAATTTGCGCATTAGCGATGGGAGCACCTGCGGGGGGAAGTTGCGGAGCGTTTGCAGCTACCGCAGTTGGGAGCATTTGAGCTGGAGCGGCAAGGGGCGGTGGTGGTTGTGTATGAACGACATTCTGCTGTTGCAGCATAACGTGTGTCAGTTGATGTTGGTGTACTGGTTGTGGTTGTTGCTGTTGTTGTTGCTGTTGCGGTAAGCCTTGTGGTGGCTGTTGTTGCAAGCTATTTTCACCCAAATGCTGTTGTTGTGGTTGCGGCATCCCGGGCTGTTGTATGCCAGAAGAGCTCATCATCTGGCCGCTCGACGATGGCTGCATCATAGAATTTGGATTTATTTGACCGTGCAGAAGCATACCTGGGTGCTGGCTGTGATTGAGTGGTGGTGGTTGTGGTCCCATTCCACCAGCTGCATACATTCCGGGCAACGTGGTCTGCACTGGTTGACCCTGGGCATTGAAATGAGTGCTCGTCATGGGACCGGGCGAATTGGGAATGTAAGCATACGGATTGTAGCCCCTTCCCACCCCAGGGGATGACAAAAATGGGAAAGCCGTCTGTCCCATGCGATACTGCGCCTTCTGCTGCTCCTGACGCATTTGCATCTCCCGCTCCTGCTCTTGTATGCGCTGCAGTGCCAGCTGTCGTTGATACTGCAAATATTCGTGCTTCTTCGTGCGCATTATTTCCAGCTTGTGTGCCATTTGAATTTGCCGTTGCCGCTCCTGCTCCTCCGCAATGCGGCGCAGCTTATCGACGTGCTCCTGTCGCAGCACATCAAGAGCGGCGCGCGAATCCTTAATTTGCACCAACTTGTCCTGCAGCTGCTCGTACCACATGCGTTTGTCGTCCATCTCCTTGATGTAGGTCAGCTGCTGCGAGTGCAGCGAAGTGAGTGTCATGAAAAGCGTCTGCACGGAGCTGTCGTTGGCGATACTGCGGCCACGACTCGAATTCGACTTCATGCGATTCACGAAAATCTCCACCTGAGTGCGCATGTTGGCAGCGAACTCATCGATTTGCACCTCATCAGCAGGCTGCGTGGATGAGTTAAATACTTTTAAAATCATAACATTGGAAAAATTATCTGTATCTATCTTTAGTAGAATAGAATTTAATAGAACTCGGAACAAAATGATACCTTCTGCTGTAGAGTCATCGTCAACGGTTGTGGCTGTGGTGTTGGCATTGGACTCGGTGCCGATGGACTGTTCATCGGTGATTCAGTGACTTTTCGTTGTTCCCAGTAGCTGCGGTTTAAATATTTGGCCAAATCGGGATTTTCTTGTTCTTGTTGCTGCATTTCTTTGGGAGCGGGCGGTGCTTCTGGACTCGGTGAGTGCTGCTGTAGACGGTAAGCAGCGGCCAATGACTGCAAAATAAGTACAAGTAATTACAAGCGAATAGCAAGCAAGCAAACAGCAAAAATGTAACTCAAGTCTGATACTCATGTAGTTTCAGATAAGAGCAGAGATAAGACATGATAAAGCTACAGTTTATTCAACTCACGTGTTGTTGTTGTTGCAGCTGTTGTTGTTTCTTTTGTTCAGCTTCGGATTGACTCAACGCCAAAGCCAGCTGCAGCTCTTCTTCCTCCTTCAATTCTTGTTCGGTTTTTCGTGGTGGTGTCTTAAAAAATAAAAACAGAATAAAGTTAATAAATTTACTGGAAAATATTTGTTGTATTCTTTTCATTTCCCCTTATTTTGCATTCACCTGCACTTGCTGTGCCAACGAACTTGTTAAATACTCAACCGGCAAATCGGTGTCGCCGGCACGAGTGCTTGACTTGACACTCGAGCTGGGCCGCTGTAGACTAGCAAAGCAGCCATCACAGACGCGCACCTGAAAGAGTGATGGAACACGTTAGAATCCTTCTGAGGGAAGTTTCATTGTTTAACCAACATCTTTTTCAATGCCATACTTCGGCAAGGGACACTGTTTCTCTGAGCACTGTCCACAGAAGACTTGGCCACAGTTGCGGCAGTGATGCTTGCGATTCGTAATGCTGAACCCCACGCGACAGCGATGACACACTTTGCCATCGGCCCAGTTGGGTGCAGTATCTGCAGTGAACATGGCATCGGCTTCCTGGAGCTCGGGAAAAGTGTGGCCCTTCGTTTTAAGTATGGTCATAGTATCCTGTAAAAATCAATTAATTCTAACTCGCTTAATTTTTATTCATTAATAGGAAAGAAGTGAAGTGTCACTCCTATAAACGTCCACAAACTTTTGTTTTCAACTAAATTCATTAACACTGATTTTTTAAGTGCGTTCTCAGTTACTCACTTTTATAGCTTGATATTTCTCGGATGAACGGAAGGCGTATGCCCATGTCTGCACCAATTCCAACATCTTCTGGCGCACATTCTCGTGTGGTGTCTGCTCCAGGAACGTACTGAACATCTCACAGTTCTCCTTGGTGAAGACTTCCTCATGCATGGGAGCTCCACAGTTCTTTACGACGCTCTCCAAAACCAACAGAGCATAACAAGCAGAGTGTGGATTAGGCGATTGCATCTTCTTCTTAATGATAGTGAATGCAGTCTTCGGACTATTAAATGAGGGAGAAAAATTGGCAAAAACCAAGTATTAATCATGTTCATCGTGAGTAGAAGATATATTAACGTAGTAGTGAGCAATTCACCTGACATCCTTTTGATTGATTTCATCGCAAATCAAAAGAATCGATGGCCAGTCGGGCTCCAAACGTAAGTGACTGGTGGCGCTCTCTGTGGACGGAGAAGAAATTCAAATAAAGATAAATAGTTTAGCGATGTTTATTAAATATTTAAAGAATATATTTTATTGCAATTTATTGATGAGTCATCCCAAGTTATATCTTATATATGAACACATAAGCACTTACCTAAATTCTTTTCAAAATTCGTGCGAAACATTTTTCCTTCGATATTCTTGAAACGTTTTATGCAATTATATAAATTTTATCAATTCTTTTGGCTTCGGAATTAAGGAATATTATTTTGCGTTCTCCCGAAATTTTTGTGTTTTATAAATTTTCCGATAGCTGCAATTTGACAGCTAGTTTTTGTAATAGATTCCCAGTATATTGTAATAGACTTTATAACAGCTGTTAAAATGAGCTGAATATTTTGGCCCAACTCACACGTTTAGTAAAGATTATGAATAGTAATTAGTTAGACATACTATAAATTTATAAAAGATTATATTTCCCGAGTTATTGTTTGGAGCAATCCTAGGACAGGTATCGGTTCAAGTTTTTTGTTGTTGTTTCCCACGAGTATTCCAACAACGACAATAATTTTTCACGATATCGGATAGTTTCCAAGCTTTGGAAAGCCTATATCTCCTAATCTTCATGAGATACTGATATGTTTTGAACTCGTTGAAAAGTATATACATACTATATAATATTAAAAACAAAACCACATTTTAATTTTTATTTCTTTTCATCGTGTTTATTTATGTTAAATCTACATATCCACAAATTACAATGAAAGCTAAATTCTTCTGTTCTTATTTAGTCTCTTAAAAACGAAGCTTTAATTAATATTATCACATGCCCTTTGCAGATCAAAAATTAACAATTATATATGTACAATGGTCATAGAACTAAAATTACTTTCCAAATAATTAAATAAATTAAAGTACTTAAGTGTTTAAATATACTCATTTAGACAAGTTAAATAAAATATCAACAGGCATTTTAGGAAATTAAACTTAAAATTAAATACATAGTAATCCTACATATATATAAATAATCTATATACACATTTACAAATGAAAATCGAACAATTACTTTTGCTACGGAAAAATAGTCGGGAATGTGTGCGGTTATAATTATTGTGAAATTTTCCTTTTAAGCGTAAAGTAGGCAACACCTTTGAACACCGTTATTTGTAGTAAGATTATCAAAATATTCATGCCGAAATTTCCGTTTTCCATGCCGAATGTTCGCAGAACAGTAGATGCATTTCTGAGAGGTGAGAAAAACAATTCTATTATTTAAATGTATGTATTATAGTATTTAATATTATAGTAAAAATATTAATTTCTTTACGTTTTTCTCTCACAATAAACAACAATAGTAATAATAATGTACTCACTTAAAATGACAATAAATGACGTTCGATGGACATACAGTATTCTCTCGATTGTTAGCATATACGGAAAGAATCATGCATTCCAACGCATAACGAATGGGCGAAAAATAGGAGACGATTTGCATCAATTGTGACATGTGCGCGAGCAGTATTAGAAATCCAGAATAGATCAACATAAAACAGGTCAACACCGCTCCAACAAATGTACCATTCTGTAAAATTAAAAAACCCCAATTAAAAGCTGAAGTTTGATATTGATTTGGCTACTTCAAATCAATTTAATATCTAATATCTGTCAATCAAGACAACAGGAAATATTAAACCAGAATTCTCTAAGCCTGTTTATTTTATATACCCGCTTATTGTTAAAATATTAAAACTACGAGTATGTCTAATCTGAGTTACTGTTGTTTAATGCTGTCTTATATACTTATTTATTTTTAGACATATTAACACTGTGTCTAACGTATTGTAAATCTTTTCTGATGAACTCAGATCATATTCAAATCATTGTTTCCTTGTTTCTCGGTTTCCATAATAAAAGATAATTATATAACATATGTATTGTACACTATCAAATATTATCAAATGTCTATAAAATATGTAGATATCTAAAGTATGTTAGTCAGTTCATCATCCAGATTAGATAAGACTCTGAATCACTACCACTCAACAGTATATTGCACAGTATTGGATTGCATTACTTGTAACTTCTTATCGTCTACATTATTTTTAGCATATGTATTTTTCTTTTCTAGGTCGCTGCTCGTACATATGTAATACATAGTGTACGAATTGCATTTGATATCTCTGTTTTTTCTTGGTTTTGTTTTTGTTCCAATATTAAATGTATTCTGCAATGTGCATTGAGAACTACTAAATGCGAGCGAATTATGTGCGAGTAAATTAAAATGAAGTCAGATTTAAACAACAGTAATAATAATAGCAACAACAACAACCAAAACAACAGCTACAACAGCAGCAGACGATTTAACAACACGTGTTCATTTAAGGTTACTTAAATGTCAAAATAAAATGTTGATTAAAAACTGTATATATTGCAACATTTTTATACTTACAATAGGATTCAATACGGTACCCAGTAAAGTACCGAGTCCATCAGCACAGATAGTGACCACCACAGCGGTCAACACAAACTTGACAAAACGTTCGATTTCGAAAGGCTGATCGGTCATAAAGTACGCTATTGCTATATAAGCAGCGGAGAAAATGATCTACAAAAACAAAAAGGCATCATTATAAATGTTAGAATTACAAAATCGAAAAATATTTCTAATCAATATCACTGGTTATCTCTGTAATAAATGTATTCATACTTATACTATGTACCATGTACATGTAAGCACCGTAAACCGAGTGCAAACCTTTGGACCGACTTGATTGAGAAAGTTTTGTTTTGAATTGACGAGTAATTAATCAGAAGTGAGAATTTGAATTTAATAAATAATTATAATTAAAGAATAGGAAGTCTGATTTTATGGCTTGTTTTTCATTGAATTTCCATACATACATTTTCTCAATAAAAAACTGTAGAAGTTTATATAAATACATATTTTGCATTGTTCTGTAGGAATATTTTTATTATATAATATTGTATTATAAAAATTATATGAATAAGCTACTTACATGAACCGGTGTTGATGTGATCAGTGTCGCCAAATAATAAGTCCTCAGTTTGTACCAGTTATTAAATGTCTCCTTTTTAATTATGCTGATTTCCTGTGGAACTAAAATGGTAATCGGATATGACTTTAAGGAACTCATGTTTAATTATATTAATATATCATTTTATAAGCTTTTTAGTTAATCAAAACTCAAACTCACTTATATGTATATTAATATAATCTATTCGAAAGCTTTAAAATAAACGATTAATCAACTCTCAAGCAATCATGGGTAATGCCGAGGTTATTCATAGTTAATAGTTTCCTCGAACTTACATCGTAAAACACCCGGCATCATCGTCGTGTACCACAGATAAACACAATGAATAATAAACGAGCCTAAATTCGACACTTGCTTGGATGCATCGGAACCGGAGTGACCAAAAATGATGCCAATAGTAAACGCACAACAAATGTGCACAACCAGTTTTAGATAAGTTACCGTCTGAAAGGATAAACAAAGGAATTGAATTAACAAGTTACTATAATTGCAGTTCAAGATTATAGAGTGATGTAAAGTAAATACATCCGTAGAATAGGTCGGAAGTAGAAATCTAGGAATGACCTACCCAATCGCGGAAAAATTGTACATGACATCGTCCAATTAACAGCCACAGACGTATCCATTCTGGTGGAGGATAAATGTGTTTCGCATTCTCAATGGGTTGTATCAGGGATGGTCGCGGACGTCCCGTCCTGTTGGCCTCCATAATTTTGACTTTTTGTGTTTCGCTTATATTCTGTCGGCCGTCTTCCAAATCATGATCACAAAGCCACTCGTTATTTGTGGCTGATCTTGCGAGGGCTGCGGTATAATCGCCGAATTCCCCATTGACACATTCCAACACTGTGAATTAATTATAATTAAACAATAATAAATTAATTATAGTTAATAAATTATAGACTAATTTAAAATGGAGTTCGAAACTCGCTGTTGAAACTTACAGAAATCCGCAGGATTATGATAGGCCGGACACTTCAGACCGACCGACTTGAGGAAAGGCACTGTATTGCGAGGTGTCCCCGCGTAAGTGCAGTGACCCTGACTTAATACGTAAATCTGATTGAATAGTTGATAGATGTTGGATGAAGGCTGATGAATGGTGCACACGATTGTTCGGCCTTCGCTGGCCAGGACCTGTAAAAGTTGAATGGTATCGAAGCATGAAGAACTGTCGAGGCCGCTGTATAAAAAAATTAATAAAAGATTATAAAACCCCATTTTCTCTTGATACCACTTCTAGATAGAAATTGAAAATATGCATAAATTTCTTACGTTGTCGGTTCGTCTAGAAAGAAAACAGGCGGATTATCGATTAATTCCAAAGCAATCGATAGACGCTTCTTTTGTCCCCCAGATAAATCACAACATTTTGTACGCTTGACCTGTGATAATCGCAAAGTATCCAGAAGATGTTCAATCTTAAAAAAATAGATCTTGTAATCTTTGGTAATTTGTGGGTTGGGGGGTTTATCGTAAGTACCATCAGCTGTTTCTCCTTCATGTTCATGGAATTATTTGAGATTTTTAATGTTGCTGCCAGCATCATCGTCTCTTCGACGGTAAACCAAGCGTAGAAATGATCATCTTGCATAATATAACAGCAAAGTTTTCGAGTGCTTGAAGCATCACCGAAATTAATATCCCCTGTAACGCCTTCTTTTCTAAGTATTTTTTAAAAAAATGTAAATTTCATTGTTTTAGTTATCGATTCTACACTATTAAAAGGTTGCATTCTATAATATTGTAAGGAATATTTGAGGTTAAAAGTCCACAGTTACGAACTAAAATTTAAACCAAATTTGTATTCAAATAGTTTTTAATACTTACGTAAAACCTGTTAGAATATTCATAAGACTGGACTTTCCTGCACCTGACGGACCCATGATGGCGGTAAGCTGTCCAGATCGAAATGTCCCTGATATACTCTCAAGTATTGTTTTCTTTTCTAATAATATAATATTAGAATCAAAAATGGTTTTGTTTAAGAAAAAGAAAAAAATTAAAAATCGAAAAACAATTTAAAATAAAATAAGTTCAAAATCAGTCCCCAAATCCATAGAAATTTTAAGTGCAGTAATTTATAGTAAATGTCTATCTAACAGTGTGACAGTTATATTTATCACAGATCTTATCTAAACTTAAAAATCATTTTCCAACTCAAATTAAGGTTTAATTATAATTTTATTGCATGTTAGATTGATTGATATCTGTCTAATTGATTGGTTTAGAATACAGTGCACACCGGAACACAAAAAAAGCACCCAGTATTATAGAAATATAATATAATATTAAACAACAAAACAGCACGCTTTTCTTACCCTCTAATTATACCCTCTGAAGTTGATTAAAAAACTCGTATTATGAAATAATTAATAGCTAATTTAACCTATCGATTTAAATAAATTACTACCTGTTGTTATTATTATTAGAATTGATATAATGTATATGTATGCATTCATATTTGGATCACGTGCCATAGATAGTGTTATCACATGTCTTTGTATTGATATCACGTATCAAATGTGAATGCACTCATATCACGAGTGCTTATAAAGTGTAGCGATAAAATGTTAAGAAGATAAAATTACTTTTTTAAAGGCTTCTTTCATTTCTGAATATTATTACATTTTGTGATGCGTATTAAATGTGAATTCTGATTAAATTAGTCAGTATTTTTTAATTACTTTAATTCACTTTTTATGCTCTGACTTTTGTCATTCGGAAAATACAATATAATAATTTCTCCAGGGTTCTCTATAAATCGGACTTATGTACGTAATGAAAACAAAACTATAAAAAAGACTTTATTTTGCAACTAATAATTTAAATTTATTTTTTTAAATACTATTAAAGAGTAAAAGTAAAGAGTCAAAGTGAATAAACAGTTTGCCTTTTCACCCAAGATATTAGTTTTAGTTTTTTTTCTTTTCATTGAAAAAATGCCTTTTAATAATAATTATAATAATAATAATTAGTAAGAATGACGTCCTTTCACTCTCAAGTAGCGATGAGCAAAGCAATTACATAACGGTTCTCTATTCTTAACCTCTTACTAAGTTCTAAAACCATTTCAGTTTTAGGGATTCGAAAGTGTATTCATATGATTCAAAATTAGCTCAAAGTCTCATGATTTGAATCAACTCAAGCTTGAAAAACACTTTAACACTATAAATTGTACTACATCTATTGTACAATCTGTCGACGGCTTTAACTGATTTAGTATATATAAGAAATCAACAAGACTCACTTTTCTCACTCAGCATCTTCACCTGATAACTCAAATTGGTAAATTGAATATTCACTGTTTTCACACGATTTTTAAGCAATCGGTTTTCCATTTCGATTGCCATGTTGTTGTTGTTTGTTTGCATCAGTTTCTTAGGTGGTTTAGTTACGAGACGAAAGATACAACGCTGTCGATGTGCTTATCTAAAAAGATTCAAAGTAAAAAAGCAAAAATAGATTAAGAGTTAATAATCGTACAGTTAACATCAGTAACCTTAACTTTGAAAGATTTAATTGTGTAAATTTGTAACAATTATTAAAACTGTTTTACGCAAGAATTGAGTTGTCAGAAATTACAAAACCGCAACAAAAACCGTATAAAAATAAAAGCAATTTCAAAAGCTGCTCATTCATCACGAAGTCCAATTCATGTTGTTGAAATATGTAATTTTAATATTAAATTGCAACACAATCGTCACGAAATGAAGTGTGTTTTGTTGTAGTTGTAGTTGTAGGCCAAATGTAGTTGTTTTGCCATTTTATAATTAGTCTATAATAAAATTTACATACTAACATACCTACTAACAGTCCATGCTAACATATCTACTAACAGTACATACTAATATACATACTAACATACCTAACAGTCCATACTAACATTTTTATCTTTATTATCTTTCAATAAAAAATAATAGCTACTTTTTGAGACCTCTCTATATTTTCAGGAGCGCTTTATTTTGTTTCTTTAGGTTTAGTTATTGTTGTGTCCGAAATGTGATTATCATGAAGATAATGAAGATTACGTGCTCGTTATAGAAGCTGCTTACATATCTACAATATTACATACTTAGTTATTACTAAGGTACTAATAACCTTTTGCCTGGAAAAGGAAAGGAGAAAAAATGTATGAAGGCCACAAGTAGGCGAACTAAAGAGCTCGTGCAATTAAAAGAGTTCCCAAGATTAAAGGCTCGCCTTTTTAATATTGAAAAGTGGTCGTAGCTATCAAGTTTTAATCTATGTTTTAGTCTCTTTTATTTTGTATTTAATGCCAGCTGCTAGATTTTTTACATTCTATATCGAAGGATAAAGAAGGACACAGAAGGATATCGGGCAGATATTATATAAGCAAAGTAGAACGTACGCAATGTAACTAGTTCAGTTTATGATGCTAGTTTATATAATCTAGTCTAGTGAACGCCTACTTTTATATTATATCGGATGGGGGAATAAAGTGGGGTACCTTCGGATACGGTCATTTATAAAATATTCAAGTGGTGCAATTGCTGTATCATGTCCCAGTATACGAATGTATAATAATGAAGCGAAACTGATTGTTCTTTTATGGAACTGATTGTTGTAGATATATGCGAGTATCTAAAGAACAAGATGTCTATAAATAGATGTCAATAATTTCCATGAATTTACGTTTATAGGTATTTCTCTAGAATTTTTCGCCTGAATCATCCTGAAAACTTGTTGTTGGTGGTGGAACGCAAAGGAATGAAGCCAAAGCGAGAACGAGAACAGGTGCAAAAATTGTCGGAGCAGAATTTCTCTGAAACAAGGAAATCCAAGTGAATGAATTGATTTCAAATGAAATGTAATGGTAAAGTTGGAGACAGAGATAGTTACAGATATAGAAATACAGATAGAATAAAGGTAGAAATAGAGGTAGACATAAAGATAACAAATAAAGAAGCAGGATCAGAAAATATTCAAATATCCAAACTAGAACTCGTAATTCTTAAGAACCTTTTAAAATCGATCTGTATTCATCCTCTATATCTCAAGAGGTTGTTATTTGTTATTAAACAAATTAGGAAGTTATTCAATCTTTAGAGTTCGTTAATCTTAACTGGTCGATTAACTTGGAAATCAATAGATTAAAATATTAACTAAACAAATATGTATGTATAAATAAACAAATAAACTGTCGAGTGACACTTAAAATCTGTTAACCAAATAAATATACAAATATCACTGATAAAAGATTACTGGAAATAACAATGAATATTATTGTGTGTGTTTATGTACTTCTGAATGTTTGAATATTTATTATGCCATAAAATAAAATTTAAACTCGTTGAACTCATTAAACGAACTTCTAACTAAGAACTTTAAAGTATTTATTTATTTATTGTTTTAATATCTGTTTTGGCGATTTATTTTGTTGTTTTATTTTGGTGTTTCAATTTGTTGTTTTATTTTGGTGTTTATTATTGTATTTTTTATGAAAGAACACGAAATTATGATATCTAATTAATTCGCATTAAACAAGGCTTAAATCAATAGCAATAAACTGATAAATAAATCCACTCGCACTCGCTGACAAACACTTCAGACACGCGATGGGCCACTTCGCTCCGTTGCTGTCCGGTCCGTCAACAGAAGGTTCAGCTGAACCACGACTAACTAAACTGATAACCAACCACTTCGATGAAAATTGCGGAAGCAAAGCTAAATTTTGTAAACCAGCCGAGCGACGGCAGCAGCGACGGCAGCAGCGACGGTTAACAAAAAATGGAAAAGAAAAGCAAAAGCAAATAACAACAACAAAAAACATAACAAAGTAGGTAATTTTTTCGATGTTACTGACGCTGCTGCTAAGTAACTCAGTGAAAAGGCAAGAGCTGTCATCGGGAATCACCGAGTGAAGCGAGTAGTTTAAACATATTCCTACATTATTGTTTAATAATATTTCATTGTTATGTAGAGAAGTGCTGAAAGGAGAACAAAAGCAAACGAAAAGAAAAGTTAAACTACAACCACACACCAACCATTATTTTTATTCTCTGGCAGCCCGATTTAAAGCCAACAACCTTCAGTTTACAAGGTAACTTCAAAAATTCATGACGCATCGTCAAAAGTGACAATAAAATACTCATGGAATGTATACATGACTAGAACCTTATCGTGAGGGTGGCTAGAAAGACGGGGGGAGGAGGCGGCTTCAAGATACGAAGCAATACAAAGAGTAAAACCTGTTGAAAAGCTCGCACACAAACTTGTCTAGGGGCAAAATGGCCAACAAGGCTCCAACCATATGCTGGAGTGTGGCAGAAGGGAAGAGGAGGCGGCATAATGGCAGAGGAGGTGGTAGAGGAGGCGGCAGAGGGGTTGAGGCGGTCGGCACCGGCGGCACCGTCGACAAAGAAGAGGGCAAGCGCACGAAAGTGAATCTTCGCATCTTTTGCATCACATTCCTTTTCATAACCACTGAAGGGGCAAATTAAATAAGAAACAACAAATAGAACGAGAATAAAAAAGAACACAGTTACGAGTTTCCTTGTAAGCGGGTTTTTTTACAACACAAAGAATATATGGTATATAATCTGCGATTTAAAATCTTCTTTGACTGACCTTCGAAGAAGAAACAAAGAAGATGATGGAGAAATTAAATCCATTAAAATACGACATGAAATATGGATGTGTTTCCTTTTTTTGTTTTTATACTGTAATGCATTCTTCAACTTTAATAGACCCATCAATAAATATATCCACAATTTCTAAGTACAGATGCCATTAAAAAGAAAATACTTTGTGAGATCGAAGGATGATTTTCGCAGATAGTATAACTTATTATACTATAATATGTGTGTGTGTGTACAAGTGTGTGTAAGTTTGTACCTTAAAAGAATTGTACCTTAATTGCATTGTACATAAATTATCATAAAACATGTACAGAATTTACAAGTTTTATAAATGCTTTTAATATGTTTTTATTAAGTTTAATTACACTTAAATATGTAAATAATTATTTAAATTTGTAAAGATTTATATATTCGATTTAGACATAAGTTAATAAGCTAAAATATATGAATTATTGTTAATGTACATAATTAATCAATAAAACATTAATTCTTATACAATTTTATGAAAAGCCGGTTTCTTGACGCACTTGACTCAATACAAGCCAAATAAACTTAACATTGGTTCCAGTCTGATCAGGTTGGTTTCTACAGAAAAATCTCGTATAATATAAATCAATATAACAACTATTATTATCCTAATTAATTCCGTTTTCTTTGTGCATTTGTATTTAGTTATAATAAAAAAATTGTTTGCCTTTTAGTGATTCAAGGCATGTTTAAATAATTGTATACAAGATTGTCAATGAATTACTTACTAAATTACAAACAAATTATTACTTATCAAATTACTATTGATTTATTTAAGCTTTATCTTAGATTAATATTGTAGAATTTATTGTGATTGGAAGAGAGAATTAGAATCGTTGAAAGTGTATTTTGATACGTTGATAGTGTTATCTTTAAACATGTGAGCAATAATTATAAGAAAGAAAAAATCGAACATGTTCAAGTATTCACTACGTAATTAAAACTAGAAATTACAAATCAATAATACACACGATAAGATGATTATACAAGTATAGTCCATAATGTTACTTCGATTACTGTTACAATATATTGAAAGGAAGCTAAATGTTTTATACTCTGTATTGCAGAAGTACATATACTCGTATATACAAAGGATGGAAATGTACTAGAAACATAACGTTCATTAGTATTTAGTTCTGCAAAACTGAAGTAATAAAAAGATTAATAAAAAGATTTGTACATCAACCTGAACAAAGTATTAATTAAAACGCAGATCTTTGGGCGAATTATTATAAAAACTATAATATCGCGTTGAACCATTGTCACAATTTTGAATATATTTCTATCATAACAAGTTTTATTATTTTTATTGAAACTTATTCATGATGCTTCATTAATTTTTGTCTCATTTTTGTTTCTGATCAAAACTGCGAAAGTGCTGACTGTCAATCTGTTGCAAGTTGCAACGCCTACTAATTTTTGTTATAATGAGAATAGAGCATAAAAACTGCAAATGACCCTGAGCATTCTTATCAATCGCATAGAAATAAAGCTGCATGAAAAAGTTTCTGATTTTGGCACAATACACAAAATATTTTATAATAAAAATAAAGACAAAAATTATAAAATTATATACGAAATTATTATCTGTTATAAGAGATTATAGTATAATATATGGAATAACAAATAATTTAAATAAAAATTGAATAAAAAGAAACACTTTCTTATTTTACATTTTTGTTTTACTTTTAATAAATTATTATTTGTAATTATCATCTATCGATTAGCAAAGTAACAATGCAAGGAAAGGAATGACATATCTTTTCCTTGAACTTGTGGCTCACATTCATTACTAAAAACAAAAACACGAAAACCCGAAAACAAAAAACAAGTGAGGAAAGTGAAAAATAGAAACAGCAATCAAATAAACACAAATAGTTTAGTAAAAAAACAACCTGAGGCAAAGACGTGAAAAAACTGTTTAATGTTCAATTTTATGGCGGCAAAAACAGAGTGGCTGAAACCTGTTCACCCGATCACGGAGGCGAATATTCACTTTCATCTAGTTTTCGTGTTGTTGTTTTTTTTGTTTTGTTTTTTCGTTACAAATGTTTATTATTCTGCAATACGATTTGCGAAAATACGTCAATAAAACCGACTTTGTTTTTCTACTCTTTAAGTAATTAGACACAAATGAATAGATTCATTTTACATGTTTTATTTCTCCTTTTTTTTTTTGCTTCATTTTTAAAACAATTTTAATTGAGCAATTTTAATTGAAAACGTTGCTATTCTAAATCTTACTCAATGTCAAGAGCCGGAAAACTCCTGATGAACTAACTTAACTGAGCGAATGGACTGATGATGCATTTCTTTATCGAGCTGGTGTTGAGCGAATGACGAAAAAAAAGGAAAAACAACGAACAGAAAGTGCAATAAGATAACCAAGAATACAGTACAGTTGGTCTTGCGGAAACATCAAAGCTCTACACAGTTCACAGTACGGTTTTACAGACAGAATTCACATCAAAGGAAAATCCACTGCGAATGTTCGTATTCCAAGAAATAGAAGATAAAAGATACTTCCGATTCGATATGTAGTTGCAAATGTATAGACATGCATACATACACATAAACTCATACGTATTCAATTTGCGAGTACTGTTAATTTAATTAATTTAGGAGTTGTATGTAAGGTTGTCAAATACTGAAGAATTGAGGTGATAATTGATAGTATTCAATATGATTTTTCTTTGATATTCAACCCCCGCCCCCCTCAAGTATAATGACCCTTTAATACCCTTTTTTGTATCTTAAAAGTCATTCAATTTAAAAGTGTACATATAAGATTTCTACAAAATAGACAAGTTCAAATTACAAATTCTATTAAAAGATTCTTTATATACAAATTTATAAAAAATTCTATTCATAAATAATTAAATAAATTTTTTAATCTTTTATTCTCTATTAATTCTATTATTAATTATTACTCAATTGGTATTAATTATAAATTGAATTTTCTTTTTTATGTAATTGTACTTTTGTTATATTTAGTTACATTTTTATAATAATTGTAAATTGTAACAATTCTAGAGCACATCAATTTAGAAAGCAATTAAAATAAAACTTTCATTGAACCGCTAATTGTAGGGTGCAAACAATCATAGAAGAAGTACAATAGAAAAATATAGTAGATATAGTGTAGAGAAATTTTTGCTCTCGCATTTTTACCCTAAAAAAACAATCAATTACGTAAGCAAGTCGCTAAAAATGTGAACTGTATACGAATCTACGATATTATTATTTATAAATGCACAGAAAGACACACATATGTAGATATGTAAATGTATAGTCGAGCATGAGTATATATATACGTACAAATATATTGCTTGTTATTTATGTAAGTTCAAATAAATGAATCTATGAATGATGGTCCCTATATTTACATTTTGTGTGTGAATAGAAACGATATTTTAAAATGCTACACCTTTTTAAATGATCTATTTTTATTTTATAAATTGACTTATGAAAGTAGAAGGGCTTTAAATTTAAATTATAAAAGAACTTAATATAGTAAACCCAACATATTGGATACAATCCAGGGCTTTTCTCACTTTTCAGGAGAAACCTGAACTTGAACCTGGAAAGCCTGAACCAAAATAGAGGAATGCAGACGTAAGGAACTCAAGCAACGTCTTCATTCATTTGGTCTGTTGTCCGAAATGAGTATAAGTATCTAAAAGTAAAAATTGGAAATATATACCTTGAGGATATCCCTAGCCCCATTCTAGGTGGAAGCAAACTAACAACAGGGTTGTAACAAATCTTGGATTCTCAATTAATGGCCTTTAATGTTCCGAACACGTTAGTAAAGTTGTACAATAAATCTGCCATATATTGAAAAACCTAGGAGTATTCTCGGAATACACACCATCCGAAGTTAGGCACAACGTAGCTATTGTGCTGATCTTTCCTATTAAATACCTACCCTGTACCCATCAATCTTGATTCTCGTTCTCAGCTAAAATTAGAACTTGCTTTCAATCAGGTGACGCGATACGTTCTTAGAATAGGAAGCTTTGATCATTTGGGGCAACTCAGACAAGTACTCGGCTTTGACTGTGATAAGCTATTTGAACGCGAGAAATTGCATCGCTATGCATGGCCTCATTACGAACCAGAGGCCGAAATTACAACTATAAAAAATATAGAAATTAGATTAAATTCGAGACATAGTAGCAATAATTTATTTTCGTCCTATGGATTCTGACTAATTAGATTTAAATACTAAATTCAAACTAAATCGTAGTGATATTCAGTAGTTCAATAAATATAATTAAAAATGACTTTTAAGATTCTAATGAATCACTAAATATTCACTAGAATCACTAAAAACTATTTAATATATTAATAAATTGTATCGTATAATCTTATTTTAAATCTAAGTATGTGTTTTTCAGTTACTTTTGAGTTATTTTTTGTCTTTTTTAATTTTATATTTTTTTTTTCCTTTTTAGTCTTTTCATTTTTCTTATATTTCTAATATTGTAATCTAAACAAGTTTTATCAATAATGCTGAGATGAGAATGAACTCAATGAGCAGCTCTATTTTTATATTTATAATTCATTTATAATTTATTTTGGAACATGTTTTCTGAATTTATATTTCTTCTTTCTGAAAACATACTGACATACTTTCGTCGAAAGATATTTATACAATATTATACAGTTATATCGAGTCTTGATAAACTCGGTAACCTTGAGGGACAAGTAAAGTTGTCAGAGTACAAAGTCCAGAAAGGTTATAGAGATAGTTGAAGAATTTTTTTTATATAAAAATTATACAATAGAATATTTTCGCATAACAATGAAATTCGAATGAAATAATTATCAATTCCTATGAAATAAATGTTGCTACCCAAGAATTCAATAAAAGAAAAAAAACCTCGGTCGAAATCCCCGAAGCAGTATTTTTTTTTTATTTCAAATTCGTATAAATTTGGAGATCAATTAAGCTATTTTGTGTCATCAGCATGAGATGCAATATAGACGTCATCCAAAATTGTGATTTTATCTTTATCATTTATAGAAATAGTATAGGAATATCTTATATTACAATACATACAATATCTGCTATATTTTATAAAAAATTTTGAAAAGTTTATATAAAATTTTAGATTTGAAGAAGAAATAACATTGTGTTATAAATAATAGAATAATAATTAACATAGTATGTAGTAAATAGTTTATTATTAGATGGAATTGAATAATAATAATAATATTATATATTGCAGATTATAATATATAATAGACGAAGTATGAGAAGTGATTTGAGTGATTGTTTTTCAATGCATTCTATTGCTGTTTGACACAGTAATTATTGTGTTGCACTAAAGTGATTATAATAATAGGTTATTATCACACTTTATCCTCTGTGTGATGTATACTTCACCTTTACTTGTTGCCGGAAGTCTTATCCGCTACAAAGTTCTAAATAACTATATAAAATAACAGGAACACGCTATAATATTACTGTTATACATATGTATACATATGTAAATTATGTAATCAAGTAATCCGTCAACCGTAAAGTCTGAGTTTCAGATCGAATTAAATCTTTCAGTTGTATTAATATAATGGAAATATTTGAATCTTCCAATACTATGGACAAAACTTTGACTTGCTTCTGGTTTCTTTCACCTGGCAACTGTATTGACTCATTCTGGGAATATTTGACGTTGTTACAATCATTTGAAAAATAGTAAATTTTAAGATAAATCAAATCTGAATTTGATTGTATCAATACTAGCGAGATAATATTAATCAGAAATAATATCCTTTAAAGGCAAAAAGCAACACTTTGTGGTTATTTAAGCTTAAAATTGTGATTGACACTTATTAGAAAATCTGACCAAAACTTATAAAAGAGACAATTTTTAATCTCTGTTGTTGATTTGAAAAAATAAAACGGATGTTATGTTTATTTCGTATCTTCATAAACTACAGATTAAATAAATGTACAATGTATGGAAATATGAGAACATTTGTTACAGTTTACTTATCAGAATCTTCATCTAATTTCATTTAAATAGGTTCAAAATTAGTTCAAATGATGATAATAGAAATCAGAACATAGAATATTGAAGATTAAACATAGTTTCTGAATTTAGAATTGTAACATCATTTATAAGAAAGACGATTGAGTAATAATAGAGTTTGGAGAAGTACTCATGCTTGGACCACGGCCAATCTGAGGCCACAAATATATATATTTTAAAATCATAATCAAACAAAATGCTATTCAAATGAATTCTGTTTTATTATCACAATACTTAATTTAATGCGATTTCATACTGTTGCTCTTTGTTCGTTTAAATAACATTTAATTCATGTATTATCAAATATTAATGTTGCACATTATATGACATGAACTCTTTAATATTTCAAGAACAAACATTAATAAAAGAATAAAAAAACATTTCCACTTACCTTCAGAATTGGAATAAGAATTCCTTTAAAAGTCGATGATAAGAATTCTGAGTTCATAAATCACATTTACTGTTGTTTTTTCTTTTTGTTTTTAATATACTTTTAATGTTTAATTTTTAATGATGAAATGTCGCTTCATCCATCGAGTTATTCTGATGACTGGTGTATAAAAATTGCAGAATTTTTCGCAATGCCTAATTTGAAAATCCGAAAAAGAATAATTTAAGAAAATAAATAAACGAAAAAAACCACACACACGTATCACAATCAACGTAAGTACGTATGTATGCAATAAATGTGTATTCTTGGGTTAATTAAATCGGGGTTTTGAATACGTGTTCGATTAAATAAGCTTATTTTGTTAATTTTTTGTTCCACATTTTTTTGTTCAGCACTTCGAAGAAATAAACGACCAAACAGAAAAAATTTTAATAAATAAATTCAAACAAAACAACTTGTGAAACGAAACCTTGTGTTTTTATAATACGTATTTAAAAAATACGATTACAGTTTAGAAATTCAAATGTTTTAAAATACATATAACAGATGATTAGACATTAAAATTAAACAAAAAATATCAAATCAAAACACACCTTGAACTACATGTAATTTTTTTCTTTTTGTATTTATTTCTATTTCCGCTTTTGCTTTTCTTTTTAGTTTATTTATAAAATTCAAAAACTTCGCTCCGAAAACGTTGCTTAAACTTTATATCGCCGTGCTTCGCAGAAAATGCAACCGCACCGCTTCAATTATTTTCTTCGACTGATTGTAAGCTGAGTTAGTTTAGCAGCAGAAGCAACAAGAAGAAGAAGAAATCATATGCATAAACATTTACTAGTTTATTTAATATTACTCTCACTACAACGACTACGACAACAACAACAACGGCAACAACAAGAACCGCAACAAGTAAGGGAAAAACAATAGAAACATTTGTTTGAAAGGAAAACTTAAGGAAGGAAGCAGAAGCATGTAACGTAAACTTAGAGAGCAGCATTTAATTGCATGTAACAAAAATAAATGCTATCGGCTGCCTGATTGACTGACTGACTGACTGACGATTCGTTGGCTCGCTCTCTATCTTTGCCACGCGACAGTTTCAAAGCAAAGCTAAGCGCTTAAGCATTACTTCTGCTCCCAACTTCCATTCAATAGAGCCGGAAAGAACCGGGTCTTGTTTTATAGAGCAACTAAGAATGCTACAAATTTTTTCTTTAACTTCAAATGAGAATAAATCTATTATCTGAATGAAATACTCATTTAGAAGGGGAAACTAATAGTGTTTAATGAATGCTTCGCAATGAAATTTTATGATTTTCTGAAAAGCAATAATGTACAATATATGAAACCTTTAACCGATAACCGAAATATACAAAACATATAACAGGAACCGGTTATTTGTAACGAAATTATTTCCTGGCATCATTAACTGTGGATCTAATCTATACAGAAAACTAGGAACTAATAAAGCAGCATAATTATTATGTTTTTTATTGTGTGTACATAATTCCATACATACTCGTACGTGGCTTTAAACGCGTCTATCGAATCTATTCCCATATTAGGGCCAATAAACCACTTCAGGTTGTCTCTCTTTCAAAGCGTTTCAATGCCAATGTCAAATAGTTTCGAATCGTGACCTGAACATCAACAATTAACCAGCAATCGGAAAACTGTTGCTGTATGTTGCAGACTTCATTTATACACTCATACATACATACAAGGTTACAGATATACAGGTGTGTGTATGTGTATAAACTATAGTGCACATGTTCGAATGGAATTCTAGAGCCGGCAAACATTATTTATTTGTTTTTTCTTCTGTCTGCTGGTTTTTATGGTATCTGTTTTCAAGTTACGCCGGATTCCACTTTAACACTTTTTCTGATAATTGTTTGCGTTGAAATAAACATGGCATTTTATGGCATAAATTGTCACTTTGTTTAGATTTTTTATGATTATTACCAATATTGTATTATTTTTTATTGTGTTGAAATGGATGTAAAGAGTTAATAATGCTGTATTGTATCATTATGATTTTAACTTAGAAAATCCAAACTAATTAAAGATAAACCATTCGATTTTGAGAATTTCTCATCTCATAGAAGGAAAAAATAAAGAAAAACAATTTCTATAAATCAACTGCTTGGATACAACATACAAGGCTGGTTTTTTTTCTGCTGTTTCATCGGCGTTAATTTTATCGTATTTAATTTGTAGGAGAGTTTCTAATTCAACTGCCTCTGAATGAAAAGTGCAAAAAACTATTAATTATTTTCGATTGCAGCTTTGAATATAAAAATTAATCGCCAGCTTCGTGTCGCTGATTATTTTCGATTGTTCACATTTCAAATTCTATGCACATAGAAAATCTCACGTTTCATAAGTGCATCGGACATACGTACATATTTTTATATATGAGTAGTATTTAAAGTATTTTCTATAGTAAAAAATCCACCTGTACATCGCATTATTATTCTGAGTATACGATACTTTTCAGGAATGGATTCGAATCGACAAAAATTTCTTATGCAGTTCGAATACAAAATATTTACATAATATTAATTACTGTAGTTAAATTTCTATAATTAATTTGTCATTATTTCTTATTAAAGATATTTCCTCGTAGAATATTTTCTAAATATTTTGAAATTTTTATACATCGACTACCCGGCGTTGCTCGGGAAATAAAATATTATTTTTTAATACTACATTGTATTTTTAATTTGGTATGTTTTTATATATACACCCCTTTCTACACCAGATTAGAGTTTTTGCCATCAGTTGCTAGCACAACCAACTGTTAGGTGAGCTAACTCTCGAGCAGGCGACGTAAAACTGCCCATGTGAAAAGCAGTCTTGCCTAAGATCAAATCCTGCTATTTTCAGTTAAGTTTGTGAGACGGTAGACCAGGTGGGTTAAGTGTATTTATGAACTCCACAGGATAGTTTATAGCGTTATCTATGTGTAATACTGTGTCCACCGATTTGTACAGATATTCTGTTTCTTCAAATGACTTCAGCAATGTGTCATTAATGCCCAACCACTCTGTTGTTTTATGGTGTAGGTTTTGGACATCCAGATATATTCCGTTCTATTTATTAGCTCGTCAACGGTCGAAACAACTGAGGCAAGATTTGGTTGAATTTGAATTTCGCCATCAGTTTCCGAATATTTCTCCTAAATTAATTTAAGCAGTAAAAAAATCAATAAAAAAAATTACAATCAATTAAGTAAATGTATTTTGTATAAGGGCCAAAGATTTGATGCCTGAAGCTCAAGTTCCTCTCGGCACTATAGACGGAGTCGGCTATTGTTTATTTATTATTCACTCTGTTATTAAAATTTCCTAAATTTTGGATCTCTTATCTTATTTCTATCATATCTTATTTCTATCATATCCTCGATACTCCTAAATTATTTAATCAGTAAAAAAATCAATATAAAAATTACAAAAAATTACAACAATAAAAAATTCGTTTGAAATTGTTTGAAAATTTGAGTTTCAATGAATTGTGAACTTTTCCTCCGCTTCCACATTTAAACAATTCACAATGCACTTTAAATGCATGCAGCACAAAATGGATGCCACACAATTATAGAAAATTTTTCGCCCCGCTTCGTCAATGCCCCGCGTCTTCTGCGTCTTCTTCGTCCCGCGCTCTATCGAATGTCCGTCCGCGGCTTTTTTTGACGAAATATGCACAGTGCATGCATATATGCATACATCAAATATGCATGCATTTTTGGCTACTATTGTGACATGACTCAAACAGTTTGAGCTTTTTTAAGTAGTTCTAAATTTCAGATGCAGATGGCGCGCATTCTAACATATAGATGGCGCCACAGCAATTTTTTACGTGTTTTATGTTGGCGAAACTGCGAATGTTGTAATTGTAAAAAAAAATAAATGTTGTAAATGACAGCTGATATCTAATAACAGATGAGTTCTGAACTTCGTTTTTTGATTCTCGTAAGAATTTTTAAGAAAAGGTCAAAAAGGGAATCTACTTTACAATTAAATACAAGTGTAAAAATGTATTAAAATTTGAGCAAAAAAGGAAATACGATTAACACAAATTAAGTATAGCTTAAAAAAGTATTTTGAAATAAAGTTCTGCTTGACGTACAAATCGATTAAACACAAAATAGATTTCTAGATTTGTGTCCAATTGTTCAACACACATTCTTGGTCATCGTCTACAAAAGCAACATAGCGATGTCTGTTCTGCGTCAGTGTGGAATAGCACGCCAACTGTTGACGTCGAACTCTTTCCGTGTTAGGACAGCAGCAGCTATTGGGATTCTGCCTCAAGAGAGTGCATCGGGATCTAAACGTGGGCACAAGAATTTCGGTCACGCACACGTCAAAACACCAAGATTTACGAAATTCTATCACCTTTTCGTGGGTGTCACTTTTGTTCTCTGCCTTATAGACTGGAAGAAGTGTGTAGCACGTTATGGTTTACTCCACAACATATACATTTGTACTGCAAATAAACAAAGTATGCTTGTTTTAGATTAAGAAAAGCTTTGACACCTAAAGTGGATGCTGATGCTGGCAATGCTATGGATGAAGAAACGGAGCCGCCGAAAGACAAGAAATTTGAAATGCCTAATGCTGAAAAACCCAATGACTCCGTTGATAAATTCAGTACCGACACTGAAAGTGACAGCGATGAATCCCAGTTGGATGAGAACAAGAAGAAGTCGCAAAAGGCTAAAGTCGGTTTCCGTGAACGTAAGGTAATAATTATATTCCGATTTCAATTAGAAATGCAGGTTTAAAACCTTTAGTTCTCATAGTTAAAAATCATGCCTTGCCATATTTGAATGGTTTTTATTTTTCCCCTTGCTTTTATTACAATTTTATAATATAATTTGATTATCTTTTGTTATCTTTGTTTCCATTAAATCAATTATCAACTAAGATAATCGAGTACGAGAATCGCATTCGTCAGTTTTCGACGCCTGACAAAATCTTTCGTTACTTCGCCACGGTGCGTCTCCAAAATTCAACAACAACTACTGTCTACATGACACCCGAAGATTTTCTACGTTCCTTTTATCCGGGCATCAAACAGCCTGATGGTAAATATTTTCATTTCCAATTATAACATTAAAAAAAATACTAACAAAAATATAACAGAAGAAAATGCATTAAATGAAAGCTTTTAAATCAATAATCGAGCTGATAACTCTGGCCTTGAACTGCCTCCTATTTTTAATTAATCTTAAGATTTACTTGTAAGATTTATAAATAAACAATAATGAATAGTAAATCAACTACCATCTCTAATTGAAAAGGGCAAAAAACTATTAATTGTCTTTAATTCAAGCTTTGAACATAAAAAGTAATCACCATAATCGTGTGCCTGATTATTTTGGTTGTTAATATTTACCATCACAATTGTTGAATTTATGATTTAGTAGTGATATTTAATATAAATACAAACTTCTAAAATTTGAATCCTTCGTTTCCAGTTTTCATTGCTTTTGCGAATTTGAATCTTCCTTTTGTATATATTCTTATTTTAACATGTTGCTCAAAATTCAGAACTTCAAAGAAGTATTTCTAAAATACTATTCCAATAGATTATAGAATATGAAAACCGAATACGTCAATTTTCAACACCCGATAAAGTATTTCGCTATTTTGCCACTATACAAGTGCCAGCTACGGATGATCGCCATGAAGTCCTTATGACTCCAACAGATTTTCTTACAAGCATGACACCGGGAATGAAACAACCGGAGGGTAGGTTGGTTTTCTTTAGCAAATACATACGTATATATGTCGTTAGTGGAATATTTTAGTATAAAGCAAATTTGCTTATTTATGAATAACAAATTAATAACATTTCTTACTTTAAAAAGCTTCATTAATTTGTTTTTTTTTTCCATTTGCAGGACTTGGCCTCGATCAGTATCGACGATACGATCCTAAGGTAAGATATTTAGTAGAAAATAATATGGCAGAAAATATATTGCCACCATTTTTGACGTGCTCTTGACTTATTGACCCTTTATCACGAATTCTAAAATGAACCATTTAAAGTTCAGATCGCGTACTTTAGTTATTGATATAATCAAATATCTGAGACATAATGGTTTCATTTCTTAATCCCAGTAACTGTTGGCAAATACTTACATATTGTTTTATAAAACTATGACGATTCATCCACTATTGTCAAATACCTTTTTGCAAACAACAGAAAGATTTTCTACAGGATTTTAGTAAATAGAAATAACAACTCAAATTTCTGTGAGGGCAAACGTCTTTGTTAGCTTTCTAACTTCGAACTTACCTTCATAATCCAAATATTTGAAAAATGTTTGTATAAACAAATGATTTTATAGTCTTTCTTAAACAATAATAATAATAATTTCTAATATAATCTATTTTTTCTGATTTTTTCCTATTAATATCACATTTTTAATATCACACAGATATGTCAAATATGAATATTGAAACGTGTATTTAATGTTTCTAAATTTTATATCCTTTTTCCCCACACTTAACAACACTAAAATTTCTCTGTTTCTTGTCTTTCTCAACTATATCTCTTTACAGACTACGCACGAGGTATAAACCATCTCTCCCATCCAAATCTTCCGAATATTTTATTTATTCCGAATAAATTTATTGGTTTCGAAGCATCTTTCTCGCAATAAATAACTCTAACGCTAAGAATATAACCTTTACTAATCATATACATAATTCTACTTTGGAGCATGTACCAAACTATAAACAAAAACTATTCTCTGTCGCATGATAGTAGCGAACACCCAATACCATTGTAACAAGTACACGTACATGGATGGGACACCATTTTTTCCCATCCATAACACTGGCAAGTTCACTAGCGTTTTGATATCGTGGTTGCCATTACCATTTTGTTGGAGTATTGAATGATTTATGTGAATGTTATGGAATTTAGAAGACCATATAAATAAAAGATATCATCATTCATAGTTTTATATGAGATTCTTTTGAAATTGCTGATGATCTTCAAAAAACTCTTTTCATTTCCCTCTCGCATGTTTTATAAGCTTTCATTTCTTCTGAACTTCTGACAAATAACAGAGACTGCAACTTAATATCAGTTCAAAAACTCATTCGATTGCACATTTCATCTTCGTTTGCAATGCAAGCAACTGGCAATGAAGAAAACTGGCGATGTTCTTTTTGTAGTTTTATTGTTTATTTGTTTACAATCCATCTGCTAGAACTGCAAAAATATATGATTTTTAATGTTAGCAAATTTAACTCGTCTTTTTATCTCTTATTCCTATCTCTCATTCTGATGTATCTAATATTTTTTCATTTCCAAATAACAACAACAACTTTTGCAGTCGGTCTCCGATCATCTCGATCTTCATGTGGAAAAGAATAGCATCTTCTATAAACTCGGCTCTTATGGTTTGATCACATTTTCAGACTACATTTTCTTGTTAACAGTACTTTCAAGTAAGTAAAAAACGCCAAAATATCGAAGCGGTGAATCCTTGATTAGAATCACTATTTCCTTATTTTTTATTGCTTAAAGTTAGAAAATCTTTTTTTAAGCTGATTTTCTAAAGATAATCTATGCACTAAAATCTTGATAAGTTTTCTATGACAAAAATAAATTATGTAGTAAAAGTGAATTTTTATTATTTATCCAAAGTTTTAATTAATATTATATATAGAAATAAGTTACAATATTTCATTAAACATCACATCAAAAGTTGCATATACATATATGTATATATCCAGATTTTTGTATTGTATAATGTATATGTACATATTTTTTATTTTAGACGTTTGGGGAAATCTTAGATTTTGTACAATTTTTGAAATACTTATGTATATTATTTTGTATTTTTTGCGAAGAATATCTTTTCTGCTATTTTTTATACTTTTTGTATAGAGTATTGTAAATATTTCGAACTCACAAATTTCGAAAATGCATTATTAATATTAGGTTTAGTAAAGTTATAAACAATTTAGTGGTTATTATTATATATTATAGCTGCATTAAAAAAATTTGTTTCAGATACCATAAGATTTAGAATACGTCTTATAAACTCCCAGAAAAACATTGTTCTAAATAGAGCACAATATTTTTGGTATGGTTTTTATACATTTTTTTGCCTTTTGTGAGCTTTTTCTTGGCTTTTTTATGTTCTGCTTTAACCAATTGCCAAAAAGTCAATCACTTAAATTTAATGGTAGGTAGGTGCAACATTCAGATACAAAAATTACAGTGTGCAAAAAATATATATGTATGAACTCGTATATAACTGCTACATGCTTAAAAACTAATCGCCTGCACAACATTTAATTTCATGTGACTGTCACGTGTTTCACAAATTGTACTCGTATACAATACAATACGATAATCTTAGCCGATTTCTAACTACAGTACATATTTTGTAAATATTGAATTTAGAAAACTATATATATAAAATCGCTAACTAATGCAGATTTGGTAATCGATTTCGTTTTCGGTTAAGTTTTTCTTTGGCAAATCAATTTTCATAAAATTGGAAAATATTTCTTTTTAAGTTTGTTTCTTTCACTAGAGACTATTAAGGGTTCATAATTTTTATATTTTTAAGGTACTTCTGGGACTTCTTTAGATTCGGAGAGGTCGGAACAAAGCTGTAAATACTCGCGTAGAAAAGAAGCTATTCGATAAACAGATTATTTACTGTTTACTGTTCTAGGAAGAGTTTTTCCTTGTTGAGTTTCCTTGACTTGAGAATAAATTGTAGAACTCTTTTCTTCTGGTACTCTTACTCGGTGAGCTCAGCTTAATTTAGTAGAATGGTGGTTATCTTCGTGGAAGGTTATCCTTTTATAGATTTTGTTTAATTTTTGTTGTTGTTCTTCTGTCTTTTGGTCGTTGGAAGTAGTGAAATATACTTTGTTTAGTTCTAATTTGTTGTCATCTGTACCGGTGTCATTGTTGCTGTTGTTGTATTATCCTTAGCTACCTGTTTGATTGTTGTTGTTGCCGTTATTGCTAGCGATGGCTCAACCATATTATAATATTTACTCAAATTATAATTAAAAAGTTCGAAGTCCAAACGATAGATTTTAAGTACTTGGTCCAAAGTATTGCGATCGATGTCAGCAAAATATCTAAAGAAAAGAGAATTATATAAAAACGTATATACTCACATATATATATGTATATCTATTAAAAGATTTCTTATGTGTATCTATTAAGTGATTTTAAACTATATTTTTTCTGTGATTTAATTCAAAACACGATGAAAGCTTAAAACGAAACTGTCACAAAAAGAGTTGAATTGAATCAAGGATGAATTTTTACAGAAATGAATAGCCGACCAACTGATTTATCAAACCCCCAAAAAAGTTGCCTGAATGCTGCAGTAGAGTGATGTTCCGTCCTTAAAACTTTTCATTATTATTTGTCCTTTATTATTTTGTGATGAAAAAAATTGTATTTAACATACTTTTTTAGGGTTTGGTGATATTTTTTAAAACCCAAAACCTCCGCGTTTCCTTTCTTCCCTGCAAACACCCTCAGGCACCATACCCACCCTCATATTCAATGTATTGTTTATTATATTTCTTTTCACTATTTTTTGAAACTTGTGAAATATTCGTCGTGCGCTTTGCTTGTAAATATGTGTATTTTATTTGAACTTCTGTGTGGGTGGCTGACAAGTGTAACTGTAACTGAATCTGTCGAGCTGTGGTTTTGAGCTGTGCGGTTATATTTTTTTCCTCCTTTTCACTAATTAGGTCATCATCCATGACTGCTTCATAAAAGAAGTGCTTCCCAGAGGTGTCGCAAACGTACCTTTGGTGACACGCAGTCTTAATCTGGGTAACCACTCGCGCGAAGGATGTTTCGGGTGGATTATTGAGTTTTAAATATTAAATATGGGTTGACATTTTTGTAAAAAACATACTTAAAAAGTTTTTAAGGATTTCTGATTTATATCTGATTAATAATTGATATAACTGGTTACTTCGAGATCTATCCCAAAGGTACTTCAATGATTTCAGTATGTAGTACTATAAAACTGTCCTTTATACATCTATACATATATCATCAAACTTACCGCTCTACCACGCTCTCCGTTTTGATGCCTTTCGATTGATTGCCGATTTTGCGAATTTTGTTCCTTGGTAGCTTTCCCAATAATAACGGTTCCAAACCCGCTTGGCGTATAATAAACTCGGTATCTCGCTGGAAAGTCTCCACTTTGCCGATTATAGTAAAGTTTACACTGCACGGTGTACAGAAGCTATATACAGGTGCCCAGTGTTCATCGAAGCGCTTCTTTAGTGCGTGTTGTTGTATAAGGAATTGTAGAAACTGCTTAAAAGATGGACCCGAACGGCCGCGGCCTAACGGCGCAGAGCCCTTGCGAAATTGCCGTATGATCTTCCTGGCCAGAACCTTGTAGTAGTTGTTGCGACCCCCTTCCAGCTTGTTGCGGTATGCCGACACCAGGCGTTCGAATGGCTCACGTACAAATAGAAACGACAAAGAAGATGGCAGATTTTCAAGTAACTCCGCGAGTTCGGGGCGTGGAAAGCGTTTGCGTACCAGCTCCAGCGGCAACACTTCGGTGTGTTGCAAATATTTGATATCATAGCCGCCTAGAAGTAGGCAGAGAAAACGGTCTTTTACCATATGCATAAATGGCTCTTCGCCACAATCTTACCGAGTATATTAAAATAATACATCCACGTACTACTGGCCGCCTTGAAAACGTTGCACCAAACCAATTGGTGGCCGGGTGAGATCAGAAACTCCCAGGGATCAGGAGGATAGACAGCCTGTAAGTTGTATCGTTGACAAACGGAATTTAGATGGTCGCGTCGCTGCATCAAATCGCGCTCAGTGGCGCTGTGTATCTCTTCCGAGTACTCGTAGACCGGATTTAGAGTGGTCGTGACGAGTGCAGCTTGCGGTGCAATGATGGTGGTGGCGTTGTTGTTGTATCGTGATGCTCTCGGCGAATGCCGCACAAAGGACTGTGCTGATTTTATCAGTTTTAACTACAGGTATTGAAATGAAGAATTCATAGAAATATAGAATTTATTTATAGATAATTTGAATGGGGATTCGTTGTACCTCTGCCCCCGCAACAGCTGTGCCGCCGCCTGAACGTTCGCGTTTTTGTTCGATGGCATTCAAGGATTCGCGGAATAGAAACGAAAAGTAAAAAATCGCCACCAACACCAGCCCAATGAACTTGAGAGAAACGTGAAGGCGTCTCCTTGAAAGGAGGCGTTTCAACATAGTCACGTGATTGTGGGTTACCGCTGCAGTTGTTGCTTATTATTTTTTGTTCCTCTTGTATTTTTTTCTTCTTCTGAGATGCGTGTTTGTGGTAAACTTGATCCCCTCGATTGTGAATTTGTATTCTGTGGTTTTTAAGTCAACTTATTGTTGTGATTGTGATGGCTGTTGTTCTGATTGTTGTTGTTATTATTATTATTATTGTTGTTTTTGTTAAATCTTGCTTTCGTTTCCATTACTTATGTTATCTCATTCTTATTATGTTCCCTGCTTGAATTTCTTGTTGCTCTAAACTAAAATAAAAATAGAAAATTTCCAACACTTTCACCAATGAATGGCTCACCATAGAATGAATGAATTCTCTTGAATTTTAAAAATTCCATTCACTTTATTTCAAAAGCACAAAAATTCTTGGGAGTCAAGCTGTTGTTTTACCTGTTGTTTTTGTTTGTGTACCTGTTTGGTTTTGTTTTTCGCTGTGTTTCATTTATTGTAGGTACAATAAAAAGGATGATGAAAAAGACGTTTGAACCCACGACTCGGGTCGAATTGTGGGTGGGTGAAACACAAGATGTGCCCTGTGCTTTAATGGAATTTTAAATGAACTACTTGCAGTCAAAGAGTTCCGCTTTTTGCACTCATGCAGAAATTTAAGCAGCAAAACTTTGCAAAAGGATTGCAGAGATGGTATACCAAGGTTGAAAAAAAATAAGAAAATATGTGCACTTCTTTTAAGGTTTGGTTGGTTTTCTTATTTCAAACATTTAAGAGCTTGAATATTCCGTGAACTTCAAATTTCGAAGCTGATTTTTCTACTATTCGTGTTACAAAGGCTCATTTCTGTTATGTTTGCAATTAAAGGCTTGCATTCGGCAAATATAAAGTACAAAATTAATTCTAAATGTTAAAATTCCTATTTGACATCTTATGTTAGTACGACGTGAGTCATGAAAAGCTTTAAAGGATTTCGTAATTTATAATTCACTCCATTTAACTCTTCAGCTCCTCGCTTCCTCCCTTCCTTGCTTCCTTCCGTCCTTTCTATCTTCCTACCATCCTACCTTCCTCCCAGCCTCCTTGCCTCCTTCCTAGCATCCCTCCCACTTTCCTTCCACTCTTCCTAGTCCCTTCCTTCCTTCCTTCCTTCCTTCCTGCCTTTCTTTTCTTCTACTTTTGGACAGTGACTACTTTATACAGACTTAATACTGATCTATACACATCTGTTCTTTTCTGTCTTACTGAGAACTTCTTTTTTTTTAAGTTAATTACTGGAAAACTCTTTACATATACTAATAGATTAGAACAAAGTGTATCAAGTGTAACTGCTTTAGTTAAATTCAAATAGTTTAAGTCTTAAATTATAGCGACTACTTAACTCAAACTTTTATCGTCCTCATTTTCACTTTTTATCGCTGCGATGAGAGTAATATTATTGCTCTTATTATGTCATCAGGTCATAAGTATCAAAACGACATCAGCACTTAAATTTAATTTAATCTGTATACAGACAAAATAGAATATAAAATCTTCTCTTAACTTGAATCTGATGCAATTTAGAAAAGAAAAGTTCTTTCTTCCTCATTTATAATGAGACGTGTCATAGTCTTAATAACTTCTTCCCTTTGCTAAGTCGTCCTTTTACTATCCTTCATTACCTCCTTCCTAACTTCCTTCCTTTCTGGTTTGTTTTCTTCTCTAATTGTTTGTGAAACACTAGATTCTTGTCACGCATACGATGTGAGTATTAAAAGTGAATATATTTGTTTACTTTGCATATTTATAGGCGCCGGCAAAATAAATTACCGTCAAGGGTTAATTTCAGCGTTTAACGAGCGCCAAGTGGCTGAAATTCTAGACGTTTATGACAGGAAAAACAAAAACAGCAACACTAACAGCACCATTAGCAACAACAACAACACCGCAAACAATAGGATAGTCTTGAGGACTTTCGTGCCACTTAAAAGAGTGCAACAGCAGCGGCAGAAGTTGTCGCCACTTTGCAGGTGCTGCTCAATGCTGTTGTTGCTTTCAGTTGTTGCTTGAATATGCATGAACTCTTGAGAAAAACTGCAACGAAAACACAGCAATAATGAAGAAACAAAAAGGAAATTCAAATAAATTGCAACAGACTTGAGCAGCATGTGACGACGGTGACGACAACAATAATGGTGATGATCGTAATGTTGATGTAATGGTGATGATGTTGTTACTGATGACGACACAAGCACGAAAATTAGGGCGCCGTCAGACAGTCAGTTGTTGTGTTCAGCACCTTGTTGAATGTCCTGTGTCACTGTATGTGTGTATGTCCGAACTTTATTCATTTTGCTTTCTGGCATGTGCAGCACTTTATTTTTAAATTCTTTCTTTTTGCAAACGATAGCAACAGTGTGTTGTGCAAGCAACTTCTGACACGCAACACAAACATTCAACTCTTCACGTTTTTATTGAAACGCTTTTTCTATATTTTTAGGCCAAAAGCAATGAGTACGCAAACGAATACCGATGTTCTTCTTCCGTTGATGGGCGTGTTTGTTTTAACAATTTTATTTAGAGACCTAAAATTATGCAATGATTTTTTTGCATTGTATCGTAAGTTAAATTTTCTTATAGAATCTTTGAAATTGTAGGGTCTTTAGTTTAGTCCTTACTTTTTTTACTATCGTCTGCCTCTCTTCCTCTCGCTCTCTCCCCCATTCACTGTTATTAAACTTTTCTTTTACCGTTTTTGTGCTTGCTTGAATTTTGCAAAAACTACAAACAAAAAATTTAACTCGCGCTGATGGTTACTTCCTCAACTTGCCGTGTACACAGCTCGGCACAGACTCACACACTCGCGCGTACGCACTCTACACGGAGACGGCCTCCGCTTAGACGGAAGGAGCAGCGCACTAGCAGCACCGCAGCAGCAGCAACTTTTCGAACACGTCCTGGCGGCAGCAAGAAAAACTTGTGACTACTGTGTGCGGCGAGCGCTGTTAAACAGATTCGCAAAATGCGAGTAATCAACAACAACAGAAGCAGCAGCGGTTGCTGTTGGTATTTGTTCTTCTAGGTTTTTTCGTTGATAATCATCATCATGATTGGCGGCAACATCGACAATGGCAACGATGTGGGAATCCATTGGAATGTGTTATAGAGTCTGTGTATTTCCATGCCTGTGTGTGTCTCTCTCTCTCTCTCTCTCTCTCTCTCTTTCTCATCATTCGTTGGTTTGGTATCCTGGCGCGCTCCATCCAATGTCAAATCCTTATTCTGGAGCGGGTCTGCGTGTGTAGATGTGTATGTGTTTCTGTGACTGTGTATTAGTGACGCAGGCGCCTGTCTTGTTAGTTTAATTTTAATTCTTTTTCCCTGTTTCTGTAGTTTTTGCTGTTGTTCATGTAAAAAGTTCCTCTCCAATTTCTTGAAGAATCCGACGCTGTTTTTACTTGTTTCCTGCTTTATTTTTCTTCTAATTTTTGTTTATATTTACCGCATTTAAAGTGTATGTATGTATGTGTGTGTGTGTGTATGTGTGTGTGTGTGTATGTGTGTGTATGTATTTGCTTACTAACTGCTGTACGTCATGCTCCTGGCGCTTTTTTATTTGATACCCTTGTTGCATTCGTCAACACGCTGAGCGGAGCTTTGAACTTTCCGCAAGGCTGTGAATACAGTTTATTTTGTGACGTATGCAGTTGCTTGGATTAGCTTTGATTAAATTTATCCTCGACTTAATTTCTCTCTCTATACACATTCACATTTAGTAGATGCAAAATTATTCTTAAAAATTTTGAAAAAATTTACGTAAAAAAGTCCATTATAGTAAATTTGTTTTTTAGGAATACAAGAATTAAAATCTTAGGATTTATAGAGAGATCTTGGATATACTCGTACACAGATCTATCTGGTGTAGGAGTATATAGTACATGTGTAATTATATTCATCCTTATGCTCCTAATGCTTCTTATTATTTTAGCTTCTCGGCGTCATTTCGAAATCGCTTTTCAAATGTTCGACCTTAACGGTGATGGCGATGTAGATTGTGAGGAATTCGAAAAAGTGGCAACACTGGTTCGTCAGCAAACCAGCATCGGCAGCCGACATCGCGATCATGCAAACACGGGCAACACTTTCAAGGTAAGAATATCAAACCAAACTAATAAAACATTTCTAAATCTCTGTATATTGAATGTTAATAAATTTACTAACTAACTATTAATACTAATATTACTACGTGTACTAATGATAATAATAATTAATTGTCTGTATTCAAACCTGTTCTGCTGTATCCTATGTGATTGTGTTAATGTGTGTCTATCTTTTCTCCTATGTCTTTGTTTCGGTTTTTTAACTCTCCTAAAAATAATACTCAAAAGTCCTTCAAGGTACATATCTGTGGCGAAAATCTATGCAAACTTTGTAATCGTATTCACCAATCTTTCCTTTTTTCCATGTATACACTACACTCTACTGCACAACAGCTTTATGCACCACGCCTACCAAAGCAAGATGTCGCATCTTCTTGTTTCATTTATTAATCATAACTTATTTCAAAACATACATCGCTTGCTTTTCGTCTTCTAACACATTTTTATGTTGATCATTTCAATATTTTTATAGAGAATTTAAAAAGTGGTTCCTTTTACTAATTCTTTTCTCTAATCTCCCCCACGTACTGCCCCCACAATTTGTAGGGTGTTAACTCTGCTTTGACCACGTATTTTTTTGGTCCCAACATGGATCAGAAACTCACCATCGAGAAGTTCCTAAACTTCCAGCATCAGCTGCAACGTGAGATTCTCTCGTTGGAATTCGAACGCAAACATCCGGATGATGACGGTCTGATTACCGAAGCCGATTTCGCCGAACTGTTGCTCGCCTACGCCGGCTATCCGGCCAAAAAGAAGCAGCGCAAACTGAAGCGTGTGAAGCGTCGCTTCCGTGACCATGGAAAGGGCGTGTCGAAGAGCGATTACCTGGACTTCTTTCACTTCTTGAATAACATTAACGATGTCGATACAGCACTGACTTTTTACCACATTGCGGGCGCTTCCATTGATCAGGCCACGTTAAAGCATGTGGCCAAGACAGTAGCGATGGTGGATCTATCCGATCATATCATCGATGTGGTCTTCACGATATTCGACGATAATAGTGAGTGTGGTCTTCGTCGCTGATTGATTTTAATACTATTTCTATTTACTGCTCTGTTCTGTTCTCTTCGCAGACGACAATCAATTGAGCAATCGTGAGTTTGTTTCCGTCATGAAGAACCGTGTACAGAGGGGTCTGGAGAAGCCCAAGGATACGGGTTTCATTAAACTTATGCACTCGATGTTAAAATGTGCTAAAGAAACAAAACCGGTGCTTTTAGATTTTTAAAAAGAAAAATTTTTAAAAAACAAATAAATGCTTTAAATAATGTCGTAAATGTGATACTATTTGTTTATTTTAAAAATGCTATTTTGAACATTGTTTTTTTTGAAGACCTGATGCTTTAGTAGAAATATCCAAAGGAAAATAAGAAAGAGTAGCAACGAAATCGAAATACGTAGATAATATGAACCTGTATCTAATTTTTATTTAACATTTCGAATGCAAGAAAATGTAAACACAATAATATTTATTATCAACTTAAAACAAACACTTATAAATAAATAAATAAACTCTAATAAATAAAAATACATCATCTGCTTAAATCAAACAAGCATAATAAATTAACTGTTTCCCATAAGCTTCAAAAGCTTATTTCAAAAATTGCAGCCATCAAAGTTGCCAGCAAGCAACACGAATGCACTGAGCAAAACACAAGCCGCAACAAGAACCACAGACTCATTGATTTTTCCACACTTTCAGCACATCCATCCACTACCCATCGCTCAGCTGTAGAGCAAACGTCAGAGGAAAAATTAGCAACGCAACGCAACGAGTCGCATCGAATAACGACGAAAATTGGAACTGAAAATAAACAATTGTTTCGATTTTAAAATATAAGGAAAAAAGTCTACAAGTGTGAACAAAAGTAAAGTTGTGAAATGTTGCTGCCCGAGCCAGCAACATTTGCTGTCACGCTGCTCATCTACGGCGCGATTTTGTTCTTGCTGATTTACTATGTAAGAAAAATAAAAAGTAGTGACACATTTGATGGCGGGGTGGAAGGGGGAATTTATTTAATATTAGTATCAGTGGATATGATTGTGATTTTCCGTTTCTTGTTTTCTTTATTTTGCTGGCTCTGGCAGGTGCTCACTTTAGCCGATCTGGAGTGCAACTACTTGAACTCGCAGGAATGTTGCGCTCGGCTCAATTTCTGGGTGATTCCGAAATTCGGTGTTCATCTGCTGCTCTGCATTTTGCTGCTGCTCGGCGGCCACTGGGTCATGTTGCTGTTCAACCTGCCGATGGTCAGTTGGCTGGGCTACGAGCTACATCGGCAGCCGCGCGACAGCCTCGGCGTCTACGATCCGGTCGACATCCACAGCAGAGGACTGCTGAAGATGCATCTGCGAAATTGTATGATTTATTTGGGCTACTATTTTTCGATGTTCTTCATAGCTTTATATTGGTAAGTTGCTTGGCCAACTATGCAGGTTGGAAAAAATTGTTTCTATAAAAACTGTACATAATATACTTATATATAATATAATCATATTTATTATAATTTTTATAAACTTATTTATTATAAATTTATTTATAATTTTTAATATTTTCGAGTCCAATTTTATTGCTCTTAGTTTTTTTTTAATATTAAATATTTTGAATATTTTTATTTAAATATTTTTAACTTATTCTAATTGTTTTTTGTGGTCGATTCCCTTTTTAATTTAACAATTAATTCTTTAAAATTTTCGAACTTTTTAAATTATATTTACTTAGTAAATTTTTTTAAAATGTTTATATAATCGTTTTTACTTTTCATTCTTCTTTCTGTTTTCTTTGCAGTATGATTACAGCTCTGATAAAAGGTGATCCCATCAGACGTCACGAGGAAGGTGAAATAATAACGGAATTTTAAAAAAAACTCATCTAGAGTTGCCATATCGTTGTTTTGTGTCGGAACTAATAAGGAATGTATAATGTTTACAAATGTAAGGTAAAAAATGCCAAAGTTTTATTGGAGCGTGTTTTGGTCATTCCGAATCGATTGGATTGGGTCTTCCACAATAACAAATTTTATGTAATCACATTGTTCATCACCGTTGCATTTAATAACTAGTCAAGTTAAACGTGAAGGCCACTCCTTCTTGAAGGCGGCGTTAATCTAGTTTCTATTTCAGATTCTATACAAAATTATTGAAGTTGTACGAAGACGTTATTTTTAAGTACGAAGAATTAAATTATTTTTATAGATTCTTATCATTTATGGTACTCGTAGAAGTCTTTACGTCAAGCAAAGAATAAAATAAATATTGTGTGTGAAAAATTAAACACATGCTTCTGTTTTTCGTGGATTCGGATGTGCTGACCAAAAGCTAATAAAAAACTGCAAATTGAGAGCTTATAAAGAGCTTTCGTGCCGAAACGTGCCACTGGATCTAAAGCGAATTAGTTTATTTGCCGAAAGCATGTTTCTGGATCAAAAACAAATTAGCTAATTTGCCAAAAGCGTGTTTCTGGATTCAAATCGAGTTGCAGCTTTGCTGAAAGCGTAGACGGCATAGACGGACATGGCTACATCGGCACAGGAGGTGGCGCTGATCAAGAATATACTTACATACATATGTATATGCTTTTCTATATCTATCTTCTCCATTTCTATGCGTTATACATTTCGTAAAAAAGTAAATATACCCTTAACCTTAAGGTGTAGGGTATAAAAAAGGTGAGCATTCTTCCTTTATCCATATTAAATATATACAAATTGCATTACCTTCATTTGCATAATTTAATTTAATTTTCGTTTCATTTCAACACATTACCAATATATGTGTATATGTACAATGTACAATGTGTATGTGTACAATGTACATATACTACTATGTATATACTATTGTATATACATATGTATAGGCGTTACAAAAACAATACATTTTCATACATTAACACAAAAATACACTGGTAAACGGATGCAGATATATGTATAGGTACAATGCAAATTTATAATTCATAAGATGCACATTTGAATGCCGCAAGTTGAACATATTACAACTCAAAATTGAGAAGTCATAAAAACTTTCTTAACCCATTAAGTACCAACGTTCCCAAATGGGACAATCCATGGGAAAATCATATTTTTAGCTATAGCGCCTACGGATCACCCTGTGGTAGGTAATCCGTACCGAGAACTATTTTGTAACATCACTAGCTGCCAGTTTAGAGTACCGTTATTTGAATACAACGTACGACCGTGACGAGAAAGCGTTTAAAGTACAACAAATACATGGGCGGTGTCGACAAATTAGTCTGGCATATAAATAAATACAATATCAAAATTAAAGGGAAAAAATGGTATTTCAGGCTTTTCACTAACTGTATTGATGTGGCCATGTTTAATGCGTATGTTTTATACAATATATCCCATGATAAAATAACGTACGTGAATTTCATCCGGCTAATAGCTAGAAAATATTTAACTTTATCATCTAAATTATCCGTCCCAAAATTACCAGGAAAACCACCGAGAATTTTAAAAGAAAATAGACTTATTACAAGCCATGTTTTGGAGAGAACAGTATAAGGGAAACATAAAAGGTGTGCCGTGCCTTATGTAACCGTAAAGGTGTGCCGCTTGTAACCGTGGAATGCACGTTGATTGCTTTCCTTTGTATCATAACAGAACGTTGTCCTCTTAAGAACTTTTGTAACACTGAAGTCCCAACGTTCCCATTTGGGAACAAATGAAAATTGCTCAATAAATACAATTCTACTTATTAAAAATACATTTTGATAACTTCACAATTTAAGGTATTATCTTCATCGTCCATATACCAAAAACCGTAAACAAAATTTGGTACTTAATGGGTTAATGTTTAGTCATCTGTAGTATGGCATTCACATGCTTCAGTATTTCAATTTTAGTATTTTCAGTATTGTTGTGCTATAATAAGTTATAAGTTATGTATGTATTATATGAAAATGAAAAACATCAACTTCATGTATACCGGCAGTCTGAAGCTGCATCGAACTCCTTCCATGAAGGTGGAAAAAGTAGTGCTACAAGTTTTATCGATACGTCGCTCAAGGGTGAAAGTGGAATAAAATATGCTACACACATGTGCTAAACATTCCACAATGTGCTTCAGAAGCACATAAACAAAATATTTTATAATTAATAAATAAGTTAATTATTGTGTAAAGTGTGTGTTTTTTGCGGTTCAGCTAGGAACATTATTCTAAGATAAAATAAAAGATTTCATAAATTAGATTTTAAAGAGAAATCAGAACAAAACGCTCACACTTGTACAACCAAAATTATTAAAAACAGTAATTACCATCCAAGGACCACTACCGATTTACGCACACATTCCAAATTCTATCATAAATCTAAATATTGTGGAATATCAATAAAACACGAGCATCATTTTAAAGACCCTGTCGTTTGCCATTATTCTCAGAAAAAAATTAAATGTTTTATATGCAAAGGTTTGTTTGAAAACAGCATATGATGCTAAAGCCCACATTTTAACACAGTGAAATTCTACAATAATAATAATAACTAATAAGAAAAGTAAAAAACTAAGTGAGGTACTAGAAATGACAAGGATTGCAAATTAGAGTAGGAGATTCAGCCAAGGAATTTGGAATGAGTGGATTAGACGTAATTGGAAGACCTACTATGTCATCCACCCACTTAAAGGCAAACTGTAACGTACGCAACTTATGTTTCAAGGAAGCGTCCAAACAAACAATAATTAAGAACATGTGCGAAATAATTGGTTTGGGCCTTGAAACGGCTAACACTAGACAAAAATACCTTGCGTTATGGAAAGGTATTCACAATGGCAGATTCGGATGTAAACGGTATTCATATTGCCGCATTAATTATAAATTTGTTCCACACTTATTGGCTGAAACCATAGAATTATTCATAGAATTATTTATCACTGGAATCATGAAAGCTAGCAAACCAGGCGAAAATTATAAATTGTTTTCAGATCAAATACAAATCGGTTTAGATTTGCTTGAACTCGATTTCAATACAAAAGTCAAGTAATCCAAAATTCTTCATCTCGAAAAATTTCGCCACATCACTTTTAAGGTCTTGCAACCATTTGCGCTCATTGGTTGCCACGATATGTTCGTCGACGTAGATCATAAGAATCAACATTTTTTGACCTGACGTCTGCGGGTGAAGCTTCAGTTGCTTAAGCCTTTTGTCCAGTTTCTTGTGCCACTGCCTGCCGGATTGTTTTAAACCATACAGTGCCTTCTTAGTTAACAATAAAATAAAGTAGTCCACTAAATGTTGGAAAGCACCGAGGTGTTGAGTAGACCTGGGAAGAAATAAACCGATATTGGATAAGGAACTAGCGTAGCGAAAAGTAGGTTGTGTATAGAGTCCGGACAGAAGAATAAAAAAAAAAAATATTAAGTGTAAGTAAATTTGGAACATAAATTGTATGAATATGCACTAATTGAAGTACTGGTTTTTTTAAACTTTAGATTAATTCTTTACAAAAAAGTTAAAAATTAGAGAAAGCTTCGTGATTAATAAATCAGCTGATTTTCAAACTGTCGGTAATGTGGTACACCCCTTAAAATGCACTGGAATGTGGTCGCTCTAAGAAATACATACCTTTTGTTTCATAAAAGTGCCTCGAATTTGACAGCACAAATACTCAAAGAGAGGCAGCAACAACAAGAAGTGTTGGAACGCAAAGAACAAGCACGGCGGCGAGCGAACGCACGAACAAGTGAGAAGTGCTGTTGACGTCTCAGACATTACTTTCTGGAAATCAAATTGAGTTTGTGTCTCGACGTGACGAGTTGTGCGCGCGGTGCGTTCGCGTGGCGTTCTATCTACCAAAAAAAAAATCATAGTAAAGCATTTAATTTGCATCTATCAATAGAGAAAAAATCCCAAAAGTGGTTGAAAAGTTCATCCTTTGAGAAGAATACAAATCTAAAAATACGGCAACATCATCGTCTCATCGTTGAACAGAGATTATATCGTAGTATAAAGCAAAGGAAAAGAAAAAGAAAACAGTGAAAAAATAAGTTCATCGAAAATAAAAATATAGCTAGCAGCAGTAGCTGACGTTTGTAGTGTAAAACAAGTGCAGAACTTCTATAAAACAGAAGAAAAAAGAATAATAAATGAATATTTCAAAACACAACAACTTCACCGTAACGTAGGCAGAAGTAGCAGCAGCAACGTCGGCAGCGATAACAAGAAAATTCTCAAGTCAAGAAAATTTGGCAAATTTCATTTTAAATATGTAGGTAAATATACATATCTAAGAACATTCATGAATTTACATATGTATGTATATATATATGCATTGTACATACATAGATAAAGAAGATACCTTAAATGAGCGAAATTTCTGTAACAGCGGGTGAAATAATAAAAAAGTGCATAAAATCCACACGCGATGCACAGACACAAGATACAACAACAGCTGAGCCGTTGGAGTAGCCGCTGCTGTTGTCGTCGTCTACTACGACGTCGCTGTCTTGGATTAATCCAAAGAAGACTTGCCGATGGCACGATTTAGCTTAGAATTGTTTCATGTTGTTGTTGGTAAGGTTTTTTTTTTGATACTGTGAAAGCTTTGTGATTTGGTGGTGTTTTTTATTGCATTATAACTGAGGGCAAGCAACTGAGCGAACCATTCATTCATCTATTCAACCGGAGAGCGAAAGTCGTCTCAATCAAACTCACGCGGGTCTACGATAGGGCTGCCATACGTCCCGGTTTTCCGGGACATGACCCGGTTTGAGCGCCTGTCCCGGGATCCCGGCGGGCACTTAAATTGTACCGGTTATTGCATATTGTTATAACTATGGACAGGTTACAAAAAAATATATGCTATAAATGAATTATGTATAATAATTTATGTTAATAAAGAATTATTTAACCAAAATAATAAACAAAAATAGTAAGCAATCTTTACAGTACATATATATTTATTTGTTTATGTAAATAATTAACAATACATGTGTATTTCGGAAATATTTATTATTTACTTTTACGTATTAAAAGTATATTCAATAAGGAAGCTGTGAATTGCCTTTTCCTTTACACATTGAGAAATTGAAGAAATTATATACATGGATAAAAATTCGTATAGCGTATTCCTCATATCTTTTTCCATTCGGCTTATCTGTGTCCCGGTCTGTATTTGAATATTTATGGCAACCCTAGTCTAAGAGTACCTGCGCTGATCAATTAGTTGTTATTGTAATTTTTGTGTAATCCATTTACAGCCCTTTTTTTAAGTAAAACAAGAAACAACAACAGACTATATACGGCAGTTTTCTTCCTCCATCCTCCTTCTTCCAACCTCTTACTCCTCCTTCTTCTAGTACTCGTTCTCCATTTCTTCTTTCTTTAAAAGATAACTCATAAGACTCAGTTAATCTCAAGAATTTGTTCACGTTTAAATCCATAAATTAATTTATTAAAATGTAGAAAACGCACTAAATTTGTAGCTTTACGTAACGTTGAGGGCAGGGGGTTTTGTGTATTGGTTTTCAGTATACATTCAATTTTATTACCTTGCGTTATTGAGGCGCTTCTTCATTATTCGATCTCCCGAAATTTCCTAAAACTGAAAATAAAAAGCTCTGAACAAATCTATCCGTAAATCGTCACGTGCCATGAACATAAACGTGCCTAAACTCTAAGTGAGTGCGAATGTATTTATTGTTGTAAAGTTGTTTGTTTCTGCTTTAGTTTTCACTTAATCTATACTACATTTAAATTTGTAATCTTAACATACCAAAAATACATATCGAACAATTTAAATAACCTCTATGAAGAACTACGAATGTACAAATGTGAGAACTGTCTCCCCATCGAATTCATTCATTTACGTAGCATTCATTTACGGTTAGTCTAGTCTACGGTATAGTAACAAAATTAAAATAAAGAGAAATATAAATTTTATTCCCTTTATCTACCATATGATAATAATTTCTTTTTCAAAACTATTTATAGATTATACAAGTCGTTATAGACAAGTAGTTGTGGGCCAAATAGATTATAGTTTTATAGGTTTTTCTCTCGGTATTTAAATCTATTTCGTCTTTTGCGTATCTGTAAGTTCATTAAAAGCATACTAAACCACAAACCATTTTAACCATAAAACTATATCCGAAAACAATAAAAGCACAAAATAATTTTACTTGGAAGAAAACTTTTACAATCTCTCGTTTTATTATAACGAAGTCAAATAATTTTATTTGACCTCAATTAATATTGTTGTGTTTTTTCTTCTTTGCATCTCTTTCCATCTTTAAATGCGTCTTCTTCTCCTTGTTAATAATTTAATTTTGACAATAATTTGATATTTCTTACAATTTTCATTAAATCCTTATTTTTTCAAAAATTTACTTACACACTTTTATTATTTAATTACTTAAGTGTTTTGAATTTAATTAAACTATGCTTTTAAAGCGTTGAAAATTTAAGTTTTAAAATGGATTGTGCATAAATAAAATGGGGACATGGGTCTATCACGGTCAACACAGTGGAAAGAGGAGAATCTGCAAAGTATTTAAATTTATTACCTTTTCAATCAATTCGAATCGATGAAAAGTGGAACGAATTTGCTATGAAAATGAATCAATGAGATTAAAGCTACGAGTAAAGGATGTATTGTATATTAAACAAAAATAAACTTTAAATAAATGATTCAATTCAGCTGGTCTCAACGTCGCACCGCCGTCTCAGTTTGACATGACATGCAAAAATACCGAGCCGTCTGTGAAAATACAATTTTTCACTTTAACATTGAGAACGAGAAAGAAAAATTTTTTAATTTTGTTTTTTTTTGAAAATATTATTTATAACAAATTCATTCAAATTAAATTACCATCTAAAATGATAAAATGAATTACCAACTACAATGATCTCAGGAACCAAAGGAAATACGAATACGAAATACTGTATACGAAAATCCTTTAAAAGCTTATATAAAACTAGGCGGATCACGCCCATTCTTGACCGCATTCAAGAGTGAGTGAGCGTTGAGTTTATTCTACTACAAAGAATTTGGATGAAATGAGTTCTCAGCAAAATGCTCACAATCACAAAGAAACATCAACAAGAAAAAACAAAATATAAAAACCAAAAAACTGAAAGAAATAATAAATACAATATTTGTGCCAAAAAAACTATGTAACTCCTCAAAGCAAAATCGAAATCTTTAGATTATTTTATTTGAATGTTGTTGTTTGTTTCTATGTTTTTGTTGTTGTTTCTTCATTGGCTTTAAGTTGTTGTTGTTGTTTTTATTGTGAATAAACCGGCGCCGCTCGGATGCTGCGATATTTCATTGTGTCTGTCTCACGTGAGAATCAATGAAATCGAATGGTTTCTTTCTTAATTTATTTACTCGTGATTTAACTTTGATTTTTTGTTATATTTGTTGGAATTATACTTTAGTAAAACTACTTGTTATAAATATATAAATGTAATTCTATGTAGCATTGAAATATTTTTACAAAGAAATATTTTTCTGTAAAAATATTTTCATTCGATTTTCTCTATTCAAATTATTCAGTTCATTGAATAAACCTTTTTTGTATAAAACTTAAATTGTGTGAACAACTAATTTTCGAAATAGGAATATTCTCCAATATTTTTCTTGCTTTAGTTCATACAATAATTTACACATTTATTCCTTATGCCAGGACTTTAAAAAAGTTTTTAAGCTATTTTCTTTCAAATTAATCACTCGTGGATTTAGTACTTTGTAGCTTCTGTTCAATATTTGTGTGGATTTTATTTGAATTCATAAAATAATTTATTATTTTTATAGAACTATACTTTTTTGTGATAAATTGAAGCTTAAATTGACAGTTTTTAGATAAAATAGAAAATTTGCCACTTCGATTTATAGGAAGCATACATTAATATTTGTTTTTGACATTTAACCTCTTCATAATAACTTATTTTTGACATTTGACATTTAAAAAATGTAGCATTGATTTTTAAAAATGTAAAATGTAAATTTATTTTAAACATTTCCATGAATATCTAAATTTGGAAATGAAAGATAATGATTATATGTATTATTAATAAGTTATAAATATCGTTGTAATGTTTTGTCGCTCATGGTTTGGTCCCAATATCGAGAATGATTGTGAGACTTGTAATGAAACCATTTTAATTTTTGAATTTAATTATTTGGAAAAAAAATTTTTTTTGAATTGTCAAAAAGAAAAACATATTTCGAACAGCTTGCTCGATTGTACAGTAGTATGGAGTGTACAGTAGAAGCAATTGAAGTGTATAATGTAGTAGAAGCAAATGTATTCCATGCAGCTTTCTATGAACTTTATTCAGAACGATCACCTGTCTGTCTGAAGATCTGTTAATTGAAATGTCTGTTTGAGTCCAAGTTTATTGTTTCAGGCAAGGTTAGGTTAGGTTAACAGGGCGTGTGGCCGCGAAGCGGCCACTTCCACCTAGGCCTTATAGGCCCATTGTGAGTGCCCTCCTGTGGTTCAGTGGGAACCTCGCTGTTCCGGTCCGTTACTCAGACCTGGCCTCACCGAGAAGGTGGGGTAATGGTCGAGTGTAAGCTGGACTGGTGCTTTTGATCAGCTTTATGAGACTAGTCACCGGACGCCCTGCCAACTCTGTCAGCCTCTCGATGTACTCCGTCCCCACACTGCGGAGGCGACGGTACGCAAGGGCTGGGCATTGGCAGAGCAGGTGGTGGATAGTCTCCTCCTCATCCACGTCATCGCAGCATCTGCAGTGATCCACTCTGGTGCCAGGCTTCCACCTGTCCACCATGGCCCCTATGGGGCAATGCCCTGTGATCACTCCTACTATCACCCTAAGTTGTTCTCTGGGCATTGAGAGTATCGTCTTAGAGTTTTTCCGATTGAGCTCTGGCCATAGAGAGCGAGTGATAACGCAGTCCGGCCTGGTTTTCCAGGAGTGGTTGGTTATGTTTGCCACTATGGTATCTATTGAATTTTTCAGATTGGAGATAGGTGTCTTAACAGAGGAGTCTTCGGCCCCCAGTGAGGAGCCCGTTCTAGCCAGGAGGTCTGCTTGTTCATTACCTTCGATGTTCGAGTGGCCTGGTACCCAGCAGGTCCTGACGATGTGGGTCCTCATTAGGTCCCTCAGTTTCCTTCTGCATTTCAAGACAATCTCTGATTTAATCTCCGTCGAGCCTAGGGCTTTTATGGCAGCTTGACTGTCTATAAAGAAATTTATATCTGTTCCAGATACCGTTTCCTTCAAGACATAGTTAGCCGCCCGCTCGATCGCGAAGATCTCCGCCTGGAACACGCTGCACTCGTCTGGCAATCTGTATGATCACTGTGCTTGCAGCGTGTTGGAGTAGAAACCGGTTGTTTCAGGCAAAGGCATGTCCGTCCGTCTGTCTGTCTGTCTGTTGAAATCACGATCACAGGAGAACCGGTGAAGATATCATAATGAAATTTTGAAGAAATATTCTTTGTTTTGGTGTGCAGGTTGGTATTGAAAATGTACATAGTATGAAACTCAAAAATATGAACTGAATATAATTAGCAGACGTTTAACCTCTCTGAAACCGTCAAAATCAGCTGTTGCTATGTATTATTCACAATAGGTGCAGCAATCTTTGGGGGAACGGGTCGAACTGATTTAAAATCCCAATAATATTCATTTCAAAGACTTGGTTCTGGATACTGGTTTTACATCGTCATTTCTTTTTTTTTATTTCTTTGGATCGAAATTAATTTTCCGATGAAGTATCTATCCTTACATTTTTTCCTTCTTATCCACTTTTTTCATTCTGAGTTTATTTCAATGTAATTTATTCTAAAAAAAGAAATTCTATTTTTCTGGAAATTTATCATATTATCTTAATTTTTTTTTTGTTTTTTGTTATTTTTATTTTTGGTTTTCTTATTTGCTGTTATAGGTAGGTGTTTAAATCCCCCATAAATTTTTACAGAATTTTTTTTTAAGAGAAAGATTTTACTTTAAAATTTTTGAAAAATTTAATTTATTAAGTTTTTAATGGTCCGGTTAGAAAGAGTTGATACGTTTGAAACGTATGTATTCGTTTTTTAAAATCATTTACAATCTTAATACTTCAATGCTCAAATTGTTATTAAAAATAGAAGTTTTAAATTAAAGCTTTTCAAAAAATTTGTCCGAACGATGATAATATTTCTGTACACAGTTTTGCAGTAGTTGTTGTTGTCGTTGTTTTTGTTGTACTATTATATTTCGCTGTTATTTGTCATGACAAAAATTCCTGACTTCGTTGAATGAAGCTGATTTATTTTTAGGGTCAACAGGTTCCACAACGTTCAGATGGTTGTTGTTGCTTGTTTCTTAGATGCTGTTTATTCGTCATTCTGTTAAACGTCTGCCCCTCCGTCTCTCCGCCATGACGAGTGTTCATTAATGTATTATTTTTTCTCTCCTCTCCATCACCTTCTCACTGTCCTCTCCTCCATCACCGTTTATTTATTTTAAATATTTTTGCTAAACTGAATTGTTTTTAAGATTTTCTTGCCAAATTTTTCTTTACAGTTCTTTTTCCCGCATTAAAAAAAATAGTTTTGACGCAGAAACTCATCTTCATTCGTAATGTTTTTTTTTTCTTTTGACTATAGTGATTAATGACATTAATATTTAGAAGTTTTTTCTTTAATTGTATTATTTTTATATTATTAATAATAAACATTCCAGATCTTATGTAATCTAGACCTACTATATTTTAATTAAGTTGACTTCAGTATTTACCACACACACACACAGAGATTTCAAAATAAATATTGAATATATATTATATCACTTTATAACAAATGTTTTGTATTTTTTGTTTTTGTTTTTCTCTCTTATAATCAAGTAGTTAGTGGTTTACAAATAGAATATTTATAATAACAAAAGATATATACATACAAATATTTGATATTTGTTAAAATACGTGACAATTGTACTGTGTAAATATAAACTCATCAACTGCTGCTTATTGTATTATATAAAAACTTGCGGTTAGATTAGAAAATGTACATTCCTCAGGTTTACACAAGTCTTTATGGATTAAAGAACACACACACACAAATCGTCAGAAAAGGACAAGTCGGTGCTCCATAATTTTATCAAAGCTACCCAAACTGGGTTACTGTCGTTAGGTGAACTTTTAGTTAAATCAACACAAGTGACATTTCTTTAATATAATCTTTGATATGTTAAATTCGAATGGAATTCGACTTTGATATGTTAATCCAATAAGTTTCTAAAGAAACAAAAATTTGGTCAGAAATGTAAACTAAAGTTTGAACCTCTTTTTTCTCTTTGATTTTCAATGTTCTTTTCGGAATCAAATGGATTCTTTACAATTGCCATACTCATAGTTGAAGAGAGTCCTTTAGTTTTTTCGTATAGTGGCTTCCGGCTAATCTAAACTAACCTAATAATAACCCTAAACTGAAAAGAAATCTCAAAGAAATCTAAAAATGTAAAAAATAATGGGGATGGTATTCATCCTTGAGGTCGACCCACTTCAGTTCGCTTCCACAACCCACTCTTGAATTTAATTTTAAACATAACTAAAATCTAACAAAAGGCTTTCGGCAAAAATGTCATCTACAAATCCTCCCCTTAAAGCAAACAGAAAATTGATCAGACTAAATTTAGACCCAGTTAGCTTAAAGAGAGAAAGAGAGAGGGGTATAGATAGGGAGAAGGGGAGAGATAGAGAGAGATTGAGATAGACATAGAGTGGTAAAAACAGTAGGAAGCAAGCGTAATTTTCTGCATGGCTTTAGCACACTTACAAGGATCATGTCAATCGAACGATTGAGACTAATGAGGTCATTAAGGGTGACGAAAAAAGAGGAAGAGGCAGAAAAAATACGCAAACGAAGGGTACACAGTGCCAAAAACACCACTCAAAATAGATAAAAAGCAATCCGACATCTCTTTCTGTATGTTTTAATGAGATTTCGTAGTAAAATGGCTGAATAAGGACATCGTATTATTTTTAGATGGTAGTATTTTTCTCTGTGTAGTCTTATTAAGGGAAGTAGGGTTAACAAGCAATTTTTGAATGGAAATGGAGGAGGATGAAGAAGAGGAGGAGAACAGTGGTGGTTGGGGAGGAGAGGAGAAGAACTAGTAGTATGAGGATGCTGCAAAACGCAACGACAATTTAACGACGATTTAATTTATTTTTTTCCTAGTTTCTTATGAGGGAGTGAAAAATGCGAGGGGCGAACCATTCATAGTGCGTTTGTGGTGCGTATTGCGGTAGTCGGTGCCGTAGTCGGTGTGGAAAAAATTAATTACAATCCGAGCAATTATAAGAAAATAAAAGAATGACCAATCAAATAACAAAGAAGAAACGAAAAAAGTATTTCGTTTTCTGAATGAATTCGCCTTATGAATACTGAAAGCGGAATTTTGTTGAGTGTACATATTTTGGACTGATTTATGTTTTTATGGGTATTTCTTTCAACAAACATAGGACTAATATTAGAATTAGTTTTAATTAAACAACTAAACTGATTGTTTTTGCCTTATAAAGTCTTCTACTCTTCGTACTTCATACGTGCGTTGATTGCTAATGGCTCTGATGCCGAAAATACGTACTATACACATAATACTATAGTAATGTTTATAGTAGTATTATTTATAGTATACGTAATACTATGGTAATATTTTAAGTCCCTTTTAACTCTACACACCGTATATTTTAGTCTACCATATATAACCTGGGTTCTCTGACTTCTTTCTAGAGTGTTTGATATGTTGTTAAACATAACAAACCAGCTGCGTTATCGTCTTCTTTTGCCAGATAACGAAATTCGGGTATGAGACAATAACAAATAATTAATCGAATAAAGTCAATATTTGATCGTTGTTTCCTGACCTACTCAAGTTTTTAATAATACACTTCGAGCTTCGAGAGTAGTTGTGAGTATATTTATTATAATAACAATCAGCTGTTTACCTTATCTTTAAAAAAACCCCACTTTAGAACTCCGAAGCTCCCAAGTGGTCACGAGCTTAAGTAAGCTTTAAGTGTTCTCTATAAATAACAATAAAGTGAACAATAATAATTGTTTCTTAACAATAATCGATAAGATAAAATTTAGAAACAACAACACTGGCGTTTAAACGTCTTGAATATCAACTGAGCCTAAAACTATACAAATTAAACTTTTTTTACTACAGTAGAGAAATTTTACAGCGATGAAATTTTCTATTGTATTTTATTGGAAGAGAAAAAGACGTTCACTCGAATATTTGAAACGTTTTACTTAAGCGAAAACTTTGTCATGTCTTGTCACCAACAAATTTGTCAACAAATCAGTGATGAACAAGTTTTAAGCAGACACAAAATCACTGAAAACAGGTTGCAGCAACAAGAGTAGCAACTTTTAATTGCCCATAAAAATGCTTAAGTGTTTTACTATGAAGAGAGACCCATGATGATGATGATGACAATAATAATAATGACGTGGAGTAGGTGGGTGTTGACGGGAGAATTACAGCAATAATTTGTCAGAACTTAATTTGTGGGAATGTTGCGCGATAACCGGGAGAAAAACGAAGTTAAAGCTAAATTAATTAAAAAATGTTCAGAAAAGTTGTCTCAGTCTTGTGTTAAACTTTAAGAATAGTTCAATACACAAAATATTCAACACGGGACTTGAACTTCTTTACAACAAATGCTATCAAATTAAATAAACAGAAAAGAAGGAAGAGAAAAAAAATATTGTGACACCCAGAACTTAATTCAGGAGTTTAAAAATGTTACGTTAACATTGTTTTCGAAATCTCCGTTAAAGCTAGAAAGTTTTTCCACATGAATTTGAATTCAAGTGTTACACATACGATCTGGTGTACGATTTATTGTACAAAATTTAAAGAAAAACTGAAAAGATATGAAAAAATAAAAAAGTCTTTCAATTTAAATTTCTAAATATCAAAACTAATTTTGGAATTCATTTCATTGCCAAAAAAGAATCTGAGCAACGAATTAAATGAAATATTTCTATTTAATTGTGCATTTGGAATGAGTAATGAATAAATAAAGAAAAGCTTTTTATTTTAGCTGTCATAAAATTTTACTCAATCATCTGCTGACAGAGTTACAACAGAGTTCACGTGCAGAAGTCTTTCAAACGCATAGAAAAGTGTTGTTCTAACTTCTAAACATACAAAAAATATGTTTTTCTAATACTACGTCATTAGTTATTTCTTTATTTCTTCATTTTCTTAATTATCCATACCGTAAGAGAGTGTAATTATCCGTAATTAGTACACGCAAATTCAATTACTTGTAGTTTATGTATGTAATTTTGATGTTATTTGCTTTTAAATATAATAACTCTTTTATACTTCATAATAATACCTGGAAAATGGAAAATTAATGTGAGTTTAAAGGAAATTAAAATATAACTTGAGGGGGAGTCTCCGAATTGAGTTTTTCTACCCTTAAAAAAAGGAAATACGATTCTAATGAGTATGCATCAACTTTGTCATGGTAAAAATTTAGCTTCAGGCACGCGATTGTCACACACATGAAGAAGTATGTAACTAGTACGTGGTGTAGAATTCCCCTCCTCCCCCAACCCTTCTAGCACCACTCACTTCCTCTCATTGTATCCTACTCACTTCCTCTCATTGTATTTTCGAGGAAATCAAATTATCATAAATGCATTACTTTGTATTCTATTTTTTGTGGTCTTTTTTTAGTCTTTGAGGTTTATTGTGTAATGAAGTCTCTCAACTGCATCAGTTTTACCACTTTAAAACGATGTCAGCGGCTAAATATTTTAAAAGCTTTTTAAGTGCTTCTTCTTTTATCAAAATCTTTAAATTTTTTTGTAATATTTTTGTTCATATGTTTTTGATATTAATGCAAAACTAAATGTAGATAAACCGCACAGGAATAAAAACTAATTTGATGAAAGCTTTTAGCCTCATCCTAAAGTACGAGAATTAGTTGTAATGTTGTTGTACAACCTACTCGTACAACAACATTTTCAAAATCATAGCTGAAGCTAATATATTCGGTTCATATGTTCGATCCATATGTCCGGCATACGATATTCATTCATTCAAATAACTCTCCCACTGAACAGAGAACCAAATTTAAATAAAACTAAATGGAGAAAAACCAAGGACTCATAAATATGCAATACATACGAGTATATCGTATTGTATATAATCGAGTCATGAATAAATATTTATTGCAAGTGAAAAGAAGAATTACTTTATATTTATTTGTCCAAAAAAAGTATTTCTGTTGGCCAACAAGTCGTTGAACTTTGATACGGTCCACGGTACTCGACGCCTCGTCATCGTCATCGATCTGAAGAAGCATCATCCGTCTTTTAGCACGCGTTCCATGTAATTTTTTGCAATTCTTCGGTTTTTCTTTCATCGTTGTTTCTGTTGTTGTTTTTGGTTTCTGCATTCGATTCTGCTCCCAATCTTTCAATCTTAATTCTTTCAATCTCGCGTAAATTTAATGGATTCATATTTCAAATTGCTAGCTTTTTATTTTAATGCTTTGCGAATATTCAATTCAAAACTTTTGCCATGTTTTTCCTTTTCCCATCCTGTTTGATTTTCTGTTTTTCCCCTCCTCTTTTCTTTTCGCTCTTCTTTTTTCTCTGTAGTTGTTGGTTGTGTGCTTTAACGGAAATGGTTGCTTTTGCCGCTGGTTGGTTGGAAATGCAATCAGGCGATTCTCTGTCGTTGTTGTTGTTGCTTGTGGGTCTGTTCAAAGATGCTCCGCTGCTGCTGTTGCTGTTGATCATTCCAAAATACTTTAATGCTTTAAGAATTTAGGAAATAATTGAAAAAATTGGAAAAGAACAACTTCAGGAGCATAATAAGTCTCTTATGAAGTGGTGATAATTCTAAGTGCAAAATTCTCACCTTTTCCCACAATTATCATCCAATGAAATATGATAGTAGTGAGAGCTTCCTTAGAGTTAGCGTGATCCTACGTTTAGGTTTGACATCCACTATAACTGTATTATCTGGTATAAAAACAGATATAAGGCACATACATATACATATAAATATACACTCTTACACTCAACTCGGCGCTATACACTTATCCAGTTATAAGAAAAATTATTCACATTCCGAAGTGTCGAAATTTTAGCTGTTTTTCTGTTTTTCCTTTTTCTTCTTCTTTTTCCCTCCGTTATGCAAAACTTTTTAAATAAATTACTACATAAAATAAAACCAGAGAGTGTGAAAGAGACAGAGGCGCAGAGAGAGAGAGAGAGAGTGAGATGGAGCTAGAGACAAGTTGTTAACTTGTTAGTGGAAAGAGTAAAGAATGGAAAAATTATACAAAAAGTCCTTGAAAGCAATTTACAAAAACAACTACTGCTAAAATACACATTTATTATTCTGTCTGTTTTTGCATGAAGTTTTTTGTTCTCAAGATTTCACTTAATTCCTAAAAAAGAAAACAACAGCAAGAACAACAATTAATACTCGCAGTTTAAAAATGCAAACAACAACAATAGAAAGCATGAATGGAAGAAGCGGAAACATAAACTTTGGCTGTGAATTATTTAAATCCAGACACGCCGAAAACTGTTGCCAGTTCTAAAGACAAGCAACAGCAGCAGCAACACCTTTAAGACCCGGGCAAAATAAATTTAGGTTCCATTGTTAGCTCACAAAAAAGTTTTTGTTCACAAAAAACCAACAGAAACAACAGACGTCAGTCGGATGAATAATGAACTCGAAATTGGAGCTACGTACCTTTCAGTTTAGAAGAAAATAAATCGCTCTAATCTTGAAATGCTAATGAACGCCATTTTTAACTTCATGTTCTAATAATACATAGAAAAAGTACCATACACGATAATGGATATTTTGGAATCACGATATGACCCCGTTCAATAACTTGCACTTCGCTTAGCCTTATCTTCAGCCTTAAGCTTTGATCCAGATTTGATCTGCTGTGTATGTATACAGTAGATTCAACTCCTCAATGTTTCCAAATCATTCCGGCAGAACGTGATTTCTGTCCACTAAATATATGTAGACGCTGAAACCTGAGCGTTAAATGAACGAAACTATCTGTTGTCACAATATTTTGTGCTTAAAATAATACTCACTGGACACTCTGACGCTGCATTAACTTTTTTCAAATAAAATTATGTGCAGTTTCTCAGATCGTCGTTCTGGTGTACATTTCATATATCGAAACCTCATGAAAAATAGAAAGATTCTATACTGTCACTCTTCTGGCGTTTAAGTGGGGTAAATAGCAACGATAGTTGAATATCCTTTAATTATTTCTGCCATCAACTCGCAATCGGTTCCTCGGCTTTTTATTTCTTTATAAAAAACGTTATAAATTCCATTAAATTAAGTTACCTGTCAACGAAACAGCTGACAGAAAGTAAATCCACTGATGCACAGGTGTAAGTTTCGTACTTATTCTGCTACGTGTTTTTATTACATTACTATTAAATTGATCTTATTTTGTAGCTCACAATTATGTAAGAATTTATTTACAAAAACACAGCTAAGTTGTTGGCTCTTCTTTTGCTTCTTTTTGTTAAACTTTTACTATTAAGTGTTTCCTCGAAAATTTTATATATTTATACAATAATTAAAATTCGAACAAAATTTCGCGCAACAGTTTAATGGAGCATTTAATTCGTGCAAAATTAAACAAATCAAGAAAAACAAAAAGAACGAGAGAAACGAAAAACATAAACTAAACTGTTTATTATTGTTATTGTTTTTATTGTCGTTTTAGATGTTTGCCTGCATGCGCTAGAATACTCAACTATGAAGAAGAACAAGAAGATTAAAAAAGCACGCAAATAAATAAGCAGAAAACCTAAAAATACATACACACGTTAACACATACATACATATATACACATATTTGTACGAGTATATGTATGAATGTATGCAAACGCACATAGAAACACGTGTGCGTACCTGAAAATACACAACTCGAAATTTTTTCCACAGAACAAAAAACGAAGAAGAACTATCGTGTCAAAAAAAAAACAAAAAGTATTATAGAAATTTTGCAAGTAATCATAAGTTTTCATTAAGCCGAAAAATGTGCAAACAAATGCAATTTTATTTTTTCCAACACTTAAATTTTAAATAACACAATAATCTTAATAAAACTAACTATTGTTAACTAATATTAATTGTTGAAAGATAGTATAAAAATTAAAAAAAGATAATAATTTAATTTGTTTTTTAACATTAAAAACAAAAAAAAATTTGGACAAATTAATCAACAGAAAAAACTTAAATAAACTTTTATACACTGTTGACGCATTCGGACATCAAAATATTTTTGATGAGCTTGAATTATTTTCTTTTGAAATGTTTCCCTACTCCTTTCCATGAGGACGATGATGATAATGATGATGATGATAAAAATGTCAAATCGCATTTTGTGCCCCTTCAACAAATCGGATAAAATTTTTTTCAGTAACTACTTCAGGCTGATTTCAGAGTTTAATCATTGAGGAGATTCCTTCATTATTCATTCATTCCTTCATTATTCATTCGGTCATTAAGAGGTACTTCACTCCACTCCGAGAGGCACTTTCACTCCACTCTGAGAGGCACTCTTCACTCTGCTTTGAAGACAACATATTATAAGAAAATGACAGAAAAGACGCTAAGAAAATTCATAATCCAAACTTTTTGCATAAAATGTTTCCTCCATCTTTATTGAGTTCGAGTTTCAGAACTTCGAGAGAGCAGCAGCTACTCAAAAACTCAGCTGCCTGACCTACTTGAGTTGCAGATTCTTCATTGCATACTTTCAGGCGGCTGAAGTTCTTCAGTGCCTATTGTAAAAATAGAATGAAACACTACAAGAATACGCATTGCTTCCCAGTCGCTGTCATTAAACATCCATATTTAATTATAACTTTCGATTTCCTTTCTCTTTCATTGCAGTTTTTCGTTTTATCGTGGTCTCTGTCACGCATGCAAACACAACAACAACATCAACACATGTAAGTGAAGAAACAAGTGCAGCACCAACAACTGTAGTACCAACAACAGAATGTTGCGAAGTTGCTCTGCCAGCATCGACTGCAATAAGCAATTAAAATCATCGCATTCTCGCGCATCAGTTCAGAATAAGAAGCCATCATAAACTATAAAAAAAACCATTCCTAAAACTACTAATTTGCTGTGCTACCGAAAAAGTTTAGAGCACTATCGAGTTACCCAGCGGTCAAGGGTGAATACAGTCCATCTCCTTCACCATCCCAACCACCGACGATCCTTGTAAACTGTGTGATGTGTATGTGTAACTAATAATTAGAACAAAATCATAAGAAAGGAGGTGAATTATTAAAAAGTGTTACACACTATCGAAAAATGAGCAACAATATATTAAGTTCGGGTACTTATGTCTCGACGGGACCCATCGAGGTATCCAAGGCTCTGCAGGATGGCGAGAAATTTCTGCGTTGGGATGACGTGAGTACTTTTACACTTATCTCCTTAAAAGTTATATATTTATATGTATGTATGTCCAAAAATATCCACCTCTTCTTAATCACTAAAAAATGCAGAACCAAATATACCCTGCATCTTCGGGTGTAGGGTATATATTAATAGTAATAAACAAAAGCAGATAAAGTAATTTTCATTAAGAATGTAGCTAAATACATATGTATTTCCAAGAACTGTGATGAAATACTCGTAGGTTGATATTTGCAATTTGTTAGCACTACTGGCTGCTGATTTATAACGCTTAAACTACAAGCATGACTGATAATTCAATACTTTCCGAATGTTACCAATGTTAATGACATGATTTATAGTAATGATTATAAAATATATGATTTATAGCACATAGCATAGGTGCTATCTTTTAACTTGGAGACTAGAAACGGTATAAAAGGAGTGCGTCGAGAGAACTTTGCAAAGTATAAAGAAGTAAGCCTAATATGAAACTTATTATTGGAATCTGCTTGGTGCTGGCTGCCGTCGTTGGTGCCGCCGTACTAAAGCTCCGCGAGGACGAATTCAATTACTCAAACTATCCACAGGGGCGCATCTCCAATGGTTACACGGCCCAAGTAGGCGAGGCACCTTATATTGTGTTGTTCGACGATGGTACCCACTATTGTGCAGGCTCAATCATCCACCCGAACTGGGTCCTGACTGCTGCCCATTGCGTCCAGTCCCCGAAATTCAACATTATGGCCGGTTTGCACTCACGCTACGATAAATCTAACCTTCAGATACGTACGGCTAGTCTTACCACTAATTTTATTGGTCACAAAAATTTTAAAGGAGGCGCTGCGCCGAATGATATCGCTCTTGTCTACATAACACCACCCTTCGTCCTAAATCCTACTGGACACCCTCCAGTGGATAAGATCTCGCTACCATCCGGAAAGTACAACGAGACTGGCAAGGGTAAAGTTTATGGTTGGGGTCTTCTTCTAAATGAATCTTTTCCTACGGAGCTACAAACCAATGATGTCAACATCATAGGCTACGATGAGTGTAAGGTTCTTTTCGAAATGGGGTACGTGATAACTCCATTAGATGCCTGTAATATTTGCACTTACACAGAAGACGCCATCAAGTCCACTAATCGTAATGACTCTGGTGGGCCCTTAGTGCGTTACACTCCCCTTGGTCCTGAGTTGGTCGGCATCGTATCCTGGGGAGTCTCACCGAATGAGACATATCCTTCAGTATACACGATGGTTAGTGCTTTCAAGGACTGGATCAACGAGTCCATCGCGAACTTTACTCTACCAGTGATTTTATAAGTGGATTTAAATAGTTAAAATAGGTAGAATGTTAAATTTATTCATAAGCTAAGAAAAGTTTTAAAAAAAAAATTCAATTTCGCAAGTTAAACTTTTAGAGAAGGAATAATTGATTATAACAATTTTAAATAAATAAAAATAATATTGCAAAGTATACATATAAGCAATAAATTTTACAAAAAGCAACTTTCTGATCATTTTGGTATAAATCGATTAATTCAAGGAGAATTTCTATAGTAGATTACCGAACTTTTTCGGGGAATAGATTAGGCACTATGAAACGTCTACGCCTCTGGTTAGGTCATACAAATATAACGCACGGTCATCTACATTATTACATTACATTATTACTACATTTAATTCTAACTCCTTTACAAGGTCGTTAGTTTTTAAATTCTATGGACTTTTTTATCACTTGGTGAAGACTCTGGCAGAGTGAAGTTTGTGATGGCCTCGCTGATCCAGTCCTTGAAAGCACTAACCATAGTATAGACTGATGGCATCCTAAAAGACGGTGGAGCACCCCAAGACACGATACCCACTAATTCCGGACCTTCAGGAGTGTAAGTTACCAATGGGCCACCAGAATCGTTGCGGTAAGTGTTCGTGATGACGCCTTCTGTGTAAGTGCAAATATTACATGCATCTAATGGATTCTCCCAAAACGGTGATTCGAAGTAATCATAACACTCATCGTAGTCAATGATATTAACATCAGCGGCTTGGAGCTCCATGGGAAAAGTTTTATTTAAAAGACGACCCCAACCATAAACTTTGCCCTCGCCGGTTTCATTGTACTTTCCAGATGGCAGGGAGATCTTATCCACTGGAGGTTCTCCAGTAGGATCTAGGACGAAACCTGGTGTTATGTAGACAAGAGCGATATCATTCGGTCCAACGGCGTTTTCAAACTGCTGGTGACCAATAAAATTTGTAATGTAAGCTTTGCGTATCTGAGCCTTGGATTTCTCGTAGCGTGAGTGCAAACCGGCCACAACATCGAAGCTTGTGATTGGGAAGCAATGAGCGGCAGTCAGGACCCAATTCGGATGGATGATGGATCCCGCACAATACTGGGTACCATTATCAAACAGCACAATATACGGCGCCTTGCCTTTTTGAGCAGTGTAACCATTGGTGATGCGACCCTGTGGATAGTTTGACTGATTGAATTCGTCCTCTCGGAAGTTTAGTACAGCGGCACCAACGACGGCAGCCAGCACCAAGCAGATTCCAATAATAAGTTTCATATTAGGCTTACTTCTTTGTACTTTGCAAAGTTCTCTCGACGCACTCCTTTTATACCGTTTCTAGTCTCCAAGTTGAAAGATACCGCCTATGCTATGTGCTATAAATCATATATTGTATAATCAGTATTATAACATTGATTACTTTCCGAAAGTATTTAATCATCAGTCATGCTTGTAGTTTATGCGTTGTAAATCAAGAGTCAAAAGTGTCAACAATTTGGATCAACGTACGATATTTCTTGGAAATATACTAATCTAATTACTAGTGAAAATTACTTTATCTGCTTTAATTTATTACTAATAAAATATACCCTACATGGTTAGAGGTTATATTAAGTCTGTCATTTCGTTTGTAACACACAAAAAAGTTATACATAGGCCTGGCAGGTATAGAGGAGTATATATATTCTTGATCAGCGTTAACTCCCGAGTCGACTTGTCTTGTCCGTGCATCTGTTCATTGAAATCACAATCGAGTGAAAATAGAATGTATCTGAAAAAAAATTGGTTCAAATGCGAAAAATCGAGCAACAGCCAGTCCTTTAATTCAAAGACTAAAGCAACCTTTTTTTTGTACGATAAAAAGAAAACAAGATGAGTGTGATCCGTCCATTTTTATATTAACTTTCCTTATGAATCTAATAAAATAACAGATATATATGTACCTCCATTATTAATGCTTAGTATTCTGCCGAATATAGGCATAGTTCACCCACTATTCGTTGAACTAATTGGAGTGCCCTGTAAAGCCAAAATTTTATATCTGCACTTCTAATGTAAAAAATATCAATCCGCGAAAGAATTGCCTGATCCGCCCACTTTTATTTATAAAAAACTTTCGTGAGTAGATTTTCTTTGCCAGTGATTTACACAGAATATTTCAATAAATTTACATCTAGGATAATTATTATTATATATACTCATCCAATGATAGGTGTTGTTCGCTCACTTTTCCATATGCAATACAAACCGTAATGGTGTAGGGTATTGGAGCTTCGGCCAGGCTGCAGATAACAGTCTTTTTTTTATCAAGAATTTTTTTTATCAAGTTAGAAGATTAGACCCTGCTTTCTGGGTCCCTTTTTATAAGTAGATTCTTTTATTGAAAAATAAATTTATTTGAATCGTATTTTATTGAATCATAAATTTAATATACAAAAATTATGTTGAAACACATTAATATTATAGATTAAAAATATATTTAACGGGGATAAAGTTGTTATAGGAATAAGCTAAATAGTAACAATAGTAACATAGTAACATATATATGTAGCTTTGAATATACAGTTTAATTACAAGTACCTGCCTACAGGGTTGCCTCCAAGCCGCTCCTTACGCTTAGGAAACTGAATAAAATGCTAGGGACAAGATCTTGTGAATACGGTGGATGGTCAACCAATTCGAAGTGCAGTTCATAAAATTTTACAAATACCTGATAGTTTTAAACAGTACTTTTCAACAAAGAAAAATAGTATAAAATATGTGCATTCCTCTACTTTAACCATCAATGCCATCAATACTTTTACCTATCAATACCAAACTAATCCAGACAAAACTTCTTCGAACGCCAAACAGCCTTACATTACAAGTTCATATATAGAAACAATTATGCCATTTGACCTCAGTACCCACTGGTACCCACATATCCTCTTTATGTCAGCTTATAACAACTTTAACAAACAATTTGGAATTGCCTAGTATAGGAATTCGAGTATAAAAACGTTCTATATACTCATTGAATGATGGAGGAAGGTAAATAGTGGTGAATATACATAGGTAGTGAATATGGTGTTAAAATATAGCGTACTTTTATGATAATGCAAAATAATTATACACAAACTCTGCATACTTCTAGGCTGATCTTAAAAAACGTATGGAAATTTTTCAAAGAAACATAGAAATCAAATTTTACCTTTTGCTATAATTGTTACGTTGCTCACGCGTGTTAATAATCCAATTAACACCCTCTGTGAAAATATGAGATAAGATTAGGTGTAACATCAATTGAAATAAAAAATATCAATTAAAATCTATAGTTAAACTAGAAGTAGTAACGTTTAATGTTAGATAAACTCTCTTTTGAAATATCACAAGAAGATTTTAAATTTAGAAGTCGTGGCTGTAAGAAATGGGTTTTTTATGGCATTGGTTTTATTTTATTGTTCGAATTTTATTTTATTAGTGACATTATTGACAATTGTTAGAAATAATAAAAATAAACTAAATCATTAAAAAAATCAACATGTGAAATAATAAACTGAAGAGGATTTTCTAATATTCCGTAATCAACTGAAGGGTTTCTCTATCTATATCGGCATATTTTCGAACTTTATAGGAAGTTGGGCACACTAAAGTTGGATATAGTATTGTTGATCCAGGTCTTGTAGGCGTTGACGTTAACGTACACCGATGGTCTGTCTCTGTTGTTGCACGGCACCACGCCATAAGAAACAATCCCAACCAACTCAGGGCCCTCCGGAGTGTAACGTACCAATGGACCACCAGAGTCAGAACTGCAGGGGCCGTCATCGGTGCCAGGTGTATATGAGCATATAGAAATATCGTCCACATTGCATTCCTTACCTCCAATGATATCAACATCTAAGGCTTGTAGGACTTCGGCTCTTTCACCCGAGTTTACCAGACCCCAGCCGAACAGTTTACCTTTACCAGTTAGTTCATACCGTCCAGTCGGCAGCGAAATTGTGGATACAGCAGCAGGGTGTAACGCTTCCAGATCGAAAGGAACAGATATGAATACCAGAGCGATGTCGTAGTACATGACGTTAAATTTCTCATGAACAACCCAGAACTGTTTGCTCTTAGCCTTGCGTATCTGTGCATTGGATTTATCCAGTCGTTTATGTAAACCTGCTACTAACTTGATAGGCGGCTGGTTCAGGCAATGAGCAGCGGTTAATACCCAGTTCGGATGAATAATGGAACCGCCACAGAAATGACCCACTCTATCATTTTGGATTGAAACAATGAATGGTGCTTCACCGGGGCTGGCAGTATGGCCGTTGATGATGCGGCTTTCGGGTGAGCAATTGATGGAGCTAAATGTAGCAACCAATACAACACAAAGCACAAGAAATACCATGCTTAACAAATAGCGTCTCCTCTCGTCTTCCTACTCACGAATCTACTGGATTTTGCTATATTGATTAGCACTCTTATAGCTCTGACTTATTTGGTGTTCTGCTACCTACTACCGAAGTAGATTATATTCGCCTTATATTGAATTAAATGGTCAAGAAGCAAAATTCACGCTTTTTAATTTTTCATGCGATGATAAATGAAGTTATTTTGATTTTAATCATCTTTAATCAGCTCTAAAAAATTGTTGTGAACGGTGACTTTCTTATCTGTTATCCGGCTCGTACATTTACGGGTGTTCAAAACATAGGAACTATTTATTCTACTCCAGTCAGTCTTTATCAAGGTTTTTCTATTATTATTTTTTGCTTATTCTTTTGGGTTTTTTTGGACACATACAAAATATCAGCATGAATCGGATTAATGAAATCCAATATTGGAGAATATAGCTTAAGGCAAATCTGAAACTTCCCATTGTAGTTGTCTTAAATTCAATAAACACTACTCTTCCCAATATATCTGATCCGGAGGGATTCTAATTTTGAATTCTTTATTTATATATAATAACCGGGGTCTGAACTCAGTTCAAAGTATAAAAAGACGCTTGCATCAGAGCCACCCAGCCTCTATAAGCAGAGGCACGGGTAAAGATCGAAGGCTTGTTGGCCATGCCACAGGGAATGTATCCCCATGACACAACACCGACTAATTCACTTGTCGCATTCTTGTGCTCCTTAACCAATGGACCGCCAGAGTCACCGTTGCAGGCAGAGATGCCTTGTTGCTTAGAGTCCGAGCAGACGTTGGTTTCGTGCAGTGGAGCACCTTCGGGCAAAACACTTTTGCACTCCTTCCATTCGACGATCTCGGTTTGAACAGTTTGTAGGGTCTTGGCACCGGTCAGAACGTAAGATTTGGGTTGACCCCAGCCATATAATTGAACCACACCGGAGTGTATTTCGTTATGGTAGGGCAGAATGGCTGGTTGCACCGACTCGCTGATAACGAAAGGTTCCGAAACGTGCAGGATAGCGATATCGTAGGGACCAACATCGCCGCCGTAGGACTCGTGAACGCGGCCAAAGTCGACTTCGCGTGTTTGGGTGTTCTCGTTGTCAACGTCGAGGCGTTCATGCAGACCAGCTACAGCACCCATGCCCACGGGTTTTCTGATACAATGAGCTGCAGTCAGGATCCAGCTCTTGTCAATCAAGGTTCCACCGCATATGTGCGAATGACGCTTCTTGTAGTTCGAGCTCAACGAAACGATGTAAGGGGCTGCCCGCGGCTTGGCATCCACTCCCTTGATGACGTTTGTTGTGGCAAAGCTTGGTATTAGCTTCTTCGCTACGTCCTTCGGAAAGGAAGATGCATTGACACTCGCAACCAGCAACACAAGAGCGACCAGAACCTTCATGTTTACAGTGTGGTTGACACAATAATGTGAAGTACCTTTGATGTCTGCTATTTATTCTCGTCGCGGACAAACTTTGCCCCATAAACCATTGCACAATTCAACTGCACATTTTATACAAGAAGGTTATCACAGCTCTTCAAAGATTCCAGTATTGATTTATAGTACTTGTACACCACTCAATAGCGTGTTATTGCTTGATTAGATAGGAATTGAAATTCTCCAGGTCATAGATCGAAAAAAGTACAGCTACCGAAAATGATGTAACAGCCTACATTTCGAGAGCCATGTCGACATCGAAATGGCGCGTTAAGCACCGCGGAAACATCGGTATTAAAGGTCTCCACTGAAGCAGTCCATTCTAATCGTGATTTGGTTTCATTTCTGCTTGTAGATACGTAGATCAGATACATATAGGAACCAATTGACACCCCATATACAGATATATGTATCTATCCCATAAACATATAGTAACATGTATACATAGCTTTAAAATGGTAAAAAAGTGCTCAACACAAACTATACAAATCAATATCATTGGACTCAGTTATCATTGGAACGGATCACGAAGTTTTTCAAATATCGCCTTATTATACTCTTAGATAAAGTAACTGCCTCACACTCGCTCTCTCTCCTCTCTCTCTTGTTCCCATTGGCCGGTGTCAGACGTATCATCACGATGCATGCATCACGCGATTGTATGATTCGTGTCATGTTACCTGTACCATCCAATCAGCGGGAGCGATGCAGGCATCGTGATGATCTGTCTGACACCAGTCACTTTAAGTAAACTTTGCTTTGCTCGGTTTATTTATGAACCCTCCTAATCTTGAAGAGAGGAGAAAAACCACTATAAAACTTCGCACCTTCAGACGATTTTCTTATTGACTTCGTATCGCCGCTAAAACAACGACATGAAGACCGCCGCTTTGCTTTTGCTGACGGTAGTTTACTCGGCCGTTTTCTCCGTCGCCTTCTCACACTCGGTACCACGGTTCCAACGATGGAACATTGAGTCGCGAATTGTAGGTGGTGAGCAGATTGAATCCACTGATGCTCCCTACATTGTCTCACTGAGCGTCTCTTCTATAAACTACGCCCACTTCTGTGCCGGCAGCATCATCAGCAAGGACTGGATCCTCACTGCTGCTCATTGCCTCCAAGATCTGAAGGATCTGGGCGGCGACCCCATCGGTATGGCAGTCTACGCAGGTCTTCGCAATCGCACTCATTTGGATGAGGCTCAGGTTCGTCACACTGACTTCGCTTTCGCTCATAAAAAATTCACCGGGCAGGAGGGCTCCGATGACATCGCGCTGCTACACGTGTCGTCCTCTTTCGAGATTAATGCCAGAGTTAAGCCTGTCGTTTTGCCAACCATGAACGAAGAATACGTTGGTGAGTCGAAGACCTACGGCTGGGGCCTGAGCCAGGTGGAGGAGTCAAAATACGAGAAGCAACTGCAGATGGGTGCTGCTGATGTCTTGAACGCCACCGAATGCCGAGCGGCGCTACCTTCGGGTGCCCCGGTAAACAAGCGTCATGTATGCGTTCGGGTGGCCGCCTGTCATGGGGACGGTGGTACTCCTCTCGTAGTGGAGCGAGTTGGCGGCGTCTCCGAGTTGATCGGGATCGGGTCATATGGCTACATGCCCTGCGGCTACCGAGGATTCCCAACAGTATACACAGCTGTAGGCAACTACGTCGATTGGATTGCGCTAGTAGAGTGGACCTATTATACCCTCCATTAAGTGAGCCGTTAAATCCTGCAAAATTGAATGGAAATTCTAATACCGTTTGTAAACTAATATTTAAGCTTAAATAAATGAATTTCGAGTTTCTTAATAAAGTCTATTTCTTTTATTGCTTAATATCAATCGGTGTTTATGAGTATCTGAGTGTACTTGTGGATTTTTGAAACTAATCTATGGTATACACTATCAACTGAGTGGCTACGGAGCTAGCGATAAGAAGTGGTAGCTTATATCGTAGATTGTTAAATTATTTTGTCGATTTTAATTTCAAAGCATGAGTAAAAACTTTATTCGATTAATAAAAAATTGTATTCTTGTATTCCTAGCATGGGCGTGCTAGGAGCCAATTTGGGACCCAAATTGATCCCTAAGCGGGTTGGTGGTGTGCTTTGAGGATGCGACAAATGAAACTGTTGCATTATTTATTTGCCCACGCCTGTTCGGATATCTTTAAAGATCAACTCAAAATAATTGAATACATTCATTTGAATTATTAAACATTTCGTTTGTGATGCATAATAATAAAAGTTTAAATTTGCATGCGTCGTGGTTGATGAATACAGACAGACAGACAGACAGAAAGACGGACTGATGTATTGACAAACATACTGATAAACAGATAGAAGACTGTACATACATATGTATGTTTATTTATCTGAGTATATATCTAGTCAGATGTGGAGCTCAGAGAAGTGAACAAAAATGTATGCATTTCTATTAGAAACACACAAAAATCTTTGGTGAAATTTACATTTTGTCAGAACAGCAACCGCTGTTCTACTACTGCTGCTGTCAACTGTCAACATGTCATAAATTAGATTAACATATCACACAGCGTGTTGACGTGGGCGACGTGAAGAGGGGCGCGAACGAGTGGGTTGACAATGATCGAGGAGTCGACGGACGATGAATACTCAGGGTTTAGAATAATTGTGATATTAAAAGGTGTTTGAAAGTCAAACTTTAAACCCTGGCGGAGGAAAACCGAAAGATTCACTTTCGTATTACGTGTCAATCATACGCCATGGTGCACAAACACCCAAGCATCGCAGTTGAAATGGCAATGAAAGCAGCCATAGTGTATACATTGTTTAAGCTCTCAAGTTTTTTTCTACCTTAATGACACGCCCCTACGCCCCCGCACCCCACCCGGCCGGTTCATGTGTATAACTTTAATAAATTCGTTAAAAAAGATGTGCTTAACAAGAATATGTGCTTAAATTACATTTTTTTATTGCGTCTGTGCGCGTGTGCGCTTGTAAATGTGTTTATATTTGTATGTGTTAGGTGGATGTGTGCTTGTTACACGTGTGTGTATATTGATGCGGTTATGCTGTGTCAAACTACTCATTTAAATATTTTTCTCTTTTATCTCGTTCAGTTGACATTATTTTGGATTTTTGTTTTTTACCTGCTTTACTTAATTGAATTCATGCTACACTTGTTCATTTATCCTCGTTTTACCACTGTCGTTCTTGTGTGAGATGTCAGAATAAATTTCTTTCCTTGTTACACACAGCTGTTCACAAATGAAATATTACCCGGTAACATTTCCTTCTTTTTGAATTATTTCCATGAATGTTAAGCGTATAGAAACGGCTGAACTGATGAATTACCCACATAGATTCTACAGGCTCCTCTTTAATCTGACTCTAATCTTCTTCGAGTAATGCTTCTAATTCTTTGTCTTCGAATTTGTTTGGTGTTCCAGAGCAAGCCTTATCTCTAGCGCTGAAATCTCCATCCTTGTAATCTTCGAAATCATTTCCTAAATGTTTTATCAGTTAAAGAAGTATCATCATAAAATTCCACTAACATTAGATGGACTTCAGTAACACTTTTCTTCCAATTAAAGCTGAACATCGATAGCTCCCTCAAATGCTGCTGGATTAATACAAAATTAGATATTTCAAAAGCAGTAAAAGTCAAGGTTTTTGTATGAAACTCAAAGCGATATAAACTGAATGTTATTCGTGGATGCTTGGCCTCTCTGAAACCGTCAAAATCAGCTGTTATTATGAACCATTCACAATAACTGAAGCAATCTTTAGGGAAACGAACCGATTTAATTTATACTCACAATATATTTGCGATATATTATATATTTCTTTATACAAGCTCTTATAAACTCAACTAAATTAATTCAGTTCAGCAATTATTGATGTATTCCTTTTATTACAATATATTCGGAACTTTTAATCAATATAAAACATCCGAAGCAATAAAAGCCAAACACAACATTTTTTATAGCGAATAGTTTTCCATTATTGCTAATTTGGTTGCTTGATCCAACTAATATTTAATATTCTTTTGGCCGCATCGCGTTTATTTGGTGTAGAAAGCGTTTTCGGTTATGCATTTTCACCCTCTCCCCACCCCATCCCCCCTTTAATGTTCTAATTAAAATTCTTTGTTGTGAAATAAAGCCACGCACAGAAGTTTTCATGCAGTTCATAATTAAATTCTGAAATGCTTTCAACTGCAAAACTGAAATCGTATCTATAATTTTTTTACTCTTCCTCAAAAAAATTCAGACTGAGTGTTTCTGGTTGGAATTGAAAATAGTTCTGTAGAGTTTTCCATAAATTGAAAAACCTGATACTTTAACAGAAACTTCAACAGAAAACGAGAAACCTTGAGTTTATTTCGTAAAAAATGCGTGAATGTTTTAAACCTCATTAAGAACACTTCTCATCATCACTTTTCACGTTAACCTGCACAATATACACTCTACTGCTTTTGTAAAATGTTTCAATGTTTTAAAAGTTTCGGTGTTGATTTTTTATCCAAAAACATTCTCTTTACCTTTTTATATTGTTTTTATTTTTTAATGCTTTTCAAGGTTTTTTCAAAAAATGTTTTCCATTATCTACATATTCTTATGCTTTTATACAGACAAACACTCAACAAATAATAACAACAAAAATAATGAGAAAAATAATATCGCATATTAAAGAGTGAAAAAATATTTAGGGGAAAAAATAAAAAACAGTTTTATATTCAAATTACATGCTGCTGAAGTTTTTTAGCAGCCAAACAAATAAAAAATAATAAAAACTAAAGCAATAAATACAAGAACAAGTACTGCAATAGAAAAGGTATATATTACTCGTACCTTTTGTTCTTTTTTTATTATCCTTTCGTTTTATTCATTCATTTTATTTTCTTTTTTATGCTTATTTATTTATTCCTTTACTTTATTTCAATGTTTTTCTTATTACTATTGTTTTCAATGTTGTTATTCGATTCGAAGAAAGTTTAATGTCATTATTTAGTTGTGCAGAGACATTTTATATATTTTTAACCGTTTTTGTTTCTTTTTCCATCCCTGTCCCACTACCTCTATCCACCTTTTCCCCGCCTCTTCATACTTTTAATGGAACTTTACAAAAATAATACTCGATAAGCTTCATGCACCTGATGACAGGATTCACGTCAAAGTTGCGTTCGGTGCGAGATGAAGTTTCTCGTCACTTTGTTGCGTCCTGTGAGGTTGCTTTTATTTATATTAATTTTTCATGAAGTTGACGATGTATGGTACACTACAATATGGTACAATACACTACTACTCATTGCAGATAGTTAAGTAGGACGAAACGGGTCGTTAGAAGCGTTAAACGAAAGCCAAAAGGTTGTTCTTTTATACTTTTAAAAGCATTTCATGTCATCCGCATCTTTTTATTTATTTTGTTCAAGATGTCTAAGTATGCATTTCGTTTAATATTGCAAATGGAATCACGGTTTTGTTATCATCTCCTTTCAATACGAACCCTCATCCCGGCCCCCACTCGTCCTAAACACGCGCTTTTGTGGAATCCCGACATTCCAGCTATTTTTATGGACTGCGCCATTTTTACGAACATGTCTTCAGCTTTCTGAATTATTGCGAATCTCTGGTTTCAGTGCACAAACAAACAAACAAGATGGTGGCCATGTCTGCAAGATGGCGCTGCTGTTGCTGCTGTCTGCAAATGTCGTCAAGTGCCGTTGCAAGACTTCCATCGCTTCGACTTCGTTTATCAACACAAGAATAACCACAAGAAATGCATTCGGAAAATCAAAAAATTCCATTTAATTCAATTGAACAAAGAAAAGATAAACAGAAGACGGAGAAGCATTTTTCAACATTCAGCCTTGACTTCTAGAAGATGCTCCTCCATCATCATCAGCATCATCGCAGTTCTGCGGAGATGGCAGCCAGGCGAAATACGAGTATAATCGGAATACTCACTTGAAATGCATTGAAAAGAAATCACAGAAACCACAAAATGTTTATTTTGATTTCTTCTTTCTCTTCATTGGTTCTTGTTACTGCTTTCGATCAATCAATTGATTTCAATGCGTGCAGAAAGCGCATGACAGCTCTTTGTTGTTGTTTTTATTTTTATTCGTCACAATTAATAAAGAAAGTAATCTTAAGTGGTTGGCATCGTAACAGCGTCAGCGTTGTTGATTGCTGTTGTTGTTGTTCTTGTTGTTGTTACCATTGTTGTTGTTGTCTGGAGCAGATGATTTTTCTTCTTCTCTTTCTTATTCTCCAAGTACCGCAAAAATGCAGATATTTTTGTTTTCCTTTTCATTGTTTTGATTTAGTTTTTGTTGTTGTTTTCGATAACTACTTTTATAGCTGTAATGTGTAACTATATTTTATGTAGATCTCGGGTCTTTATTTCAATACTGATATTCATATCCAATATTCATACAAAATATAAATCCATATCTTCATCATAATCGGTCTTTATTTTGATCCGGATGCTTAAATTATCATTATTTTGTATCAATACTGATTTCGAACTTGATATTTCTAATATAATAGTAAAAGATTCTTCACGATGTTCTCTGAAATGTTCTACTAATTATACTTGCCCAAGAAAATCTGTTGACCAATTTTCTCCCAGACAAAACCAATTAATTTCTTTTTTAATATTGAATAATGAAGCAGCGAAATTGTAGACGTTTTATTTATCCCTTTGTTTATGTGCTTCTTTCTCTTCACAGGACTCTGGCTTCGGCACCCCGGTCACAATGCGAGTGGACCCCAAAGGATTCTATCTTTATTGGATCGATCAAAACAATGAGTTGGACGTTTTGGACATCGCCACGATACGTGATGTTCGGACCGGGCCCTATGCAAAGAAACCAAAGGTTCGTACATACTAAATAGATAAAACATCAGTATGTACTTATGTATGTATGTATATATGTATCTATCTGGGTACATACGTAAGCAAATAGACTATAGACTTCTTTCGTAAAGTGGATTATTTAAGTTGACTTTCCTAAATTTGTTATTCAGCAATAATTGTTCTGTGTAAATAGTGAAATAATGGTTGTCATTATGTGCGCCATCTGGTGAGCCAATTAATATCACAAACCTTTGGACTCACAGACTTTCTTGACCATTTTAATCTGTTCTCTGTCTGTACGTGGATCTAACTGTTTGTTTTGGGCAGAATTTATCGCCTATTCTATTATATACTCCACCAGGTCAGGGACGACTTCTATGACCTGAAGAATGAAGACGAAGAAGTCTCCACCTCCTTGTCGCCTTCCAGAATTCATCTTAGACAACAATTTTACTTGAAAAACAGCTCAAAAAAAGCCTTTCAAAAAACAACTGTTGTACGATTTCGACGATTGTTTTGGGTTTTTTTCTTCTATCAACTTTTTTACTTAAGCTTCTGTTTTCATTTATTTTCTTTTATTTTCTCTTATCTTCTTTTATTTTGTTCCTTTTTTGTTCTTGTTTTCACTCTTTTTTTTTAGTTTGTTACTCCTTGTTTTATTGTCGTTATTATTTTAGTTTATTTCGCCCTCTGAAAATGCATTTTTATCACATGTCACATTGTTGTTGGTATTATTATAGTAATGTTGCTGCTGTAATAAAATCGCCCTCACTTTTTATATACGAATTAATTACATTTTTTTTCAATGAACAATCTTTTGGGGGGGGGGGGGGGAAATAAAAATTTCTACTATAAATTCTTTAATTCCACTTTTTCTAATCTGCTCCCCACGTCATTTTCCCCTTCCAGTCACTACCACCCTCTTGTGTTGAACATATCCACATACATCTCGACAGATGGGTGAACTCCCGCCCTACCCCACAACACCACCCTCCCCTCCCCCCATTTACCCCCCTTCACCACTACCACGCTCTTGCCAAGCCATGATTCCGTCGAGTTGCGAGTCCTCGAGTTTACGACTTCTTCTTGTTTATTATTAGACAAATATTATTAACTCGAATGCTATCCACTTGCTTGTATGCAAAACAAGCGTAACTCACCACACCTCTTTCACCCTCTCACCCCCTCGTTGTTGTTTCAGCCCTTTCAAATCACTTCGGCTTTGTGATGTAAACAGTTGCGTTTACCGTTACTCTGTACTCTTTTCTCCCCTGCTAAACGCACTATAAAACATGGTGTACTTCAGAATGCCTGAGAATATGTGGAGCACGTGATATATTTGTGTGTTTGTGTGTACATGGACAGTATGAGTCTCTGTGTGTGTGAGCGTTATTTGTGCGTGCCTTTGTTTCAAGTGCTTAGACAGTGTTTCATGTCAAAGGTTTTATTATAGTTTTTCCGCTTTTATTGGCCTCGTTTCTGTTGCTGTTGTTCCTGTTTTATGTTATCCTTTTCATGCCTTGTTGCATTAGCTACTTTTTTACTTATACAGTTACGCTGTGGTCTTTTTCCGCACTTCTTCTTTCCTTGTTCAGCATCTTTTTTGTGGTAAACTTCCTTCGCTACTCTGTGGTTCTTTTTGTATGCATTTCCTTTAAAGCAACAACAGTTTTTATTCTGTTCTTTCTAGTTTTACACTCTCTTTCAGCTTTTGTATTATCTTGTCTCTTTCTTTTTTTCTATTTTTTCTGTCTCTTTTCTACTAACCATCTTCTTGCGTTGCGTTATTTGTTCTTTTTCACTTTAAAACATTTTTGTCGGTGTTACTTTTGCTCCCTGAGTGATTTTTCCTGTTACCGTTTTATATTTTGTTGTATTTTTATTTCAATCAATCAGTCAGTCAATCAATCAATCTTCATTTCATTCTGATTACATGACCAAACCGAACGATGACCGATTTTAACTGCTAAAAACCATCCTCGTTACGGAAATTTGTAAATGTTGCAAATAAAATGAAAATAAATTTTTTTATTTAGCAATTTTTTTGCATCTATTAAAAGAACAGATGGGGGAAAATAACAATAAACATGATTGATTAAAGACTTCTAATAAAATATAAGTGATTGATTGAAAATTGTTAAAAATAATTGCTTAAAATAATGAACCAAAAAACGTATAAAAGGTTGTACCCGAAGAAAAACGAAGTATATACAAAAAATTTAAGTTTTAAATTTCCTGGGGGATTTGAAAAATTTGAAAAACAAAAAAGAAAATAAAAATATTGATTCAAATTAAATTTAAATTGATTCAAAAACTCTTCGAAAAAATGATTAAATGATTCAGTGAATATTTCTAACTATGAAGAATCTGTTTTTTAGGCTCACATCAGAGATTCGATAATTCAATTTAGGTTAATTAATCATTATTTAAGTAAATACGAATGGATGAGAATAGATTAGAATGAATGACAAGGAATAAAAATAGTAAGAAACGTTGAATTTAAAAATTCTTTTAATCAAAATTAATGATTTTATCAAACGATTGTCGGCTAGACTTATATAGTAGTGAATGATAATAAATATGAAGGAATAAGTAATAAATTAGAATTATTATTAAATTCAATTCGAATTCTGATGTCTGACTCTGACACGATCATTGTTGTTGGTGTTATTGCTGTTGTTGTTGTTGTTATGTGAATGAAATTCCTTCGTGAAAAACGGTGTTCATAACACTTTCATTTTATGATTGTGCAAGAATATCGATATAGTGGAAAACAAACAACACTAACAACACTACTAATAACAACAACAAAGGACATATCAATAGCAACAACATGTTCGTCCTTCGATTTGCATTCGCAATCATTTCGTTCAGGTTATTTTGCAAAATTGTGTTTCAAACTTCACTCTAAAAATGTTGGTTGACTTTCGCGAACAACATATGGCTGTCTCTCTCCCCCTCCCTCTCTTTTTCTGAGCATGTGTGTGTATGCTTCCAGCTGATTTGCTCATTTCTTTGTAGCACCTTTTTTTTATGTGTTTTTTTAGCCATTTATTTACTATAACCGTAAAATTTTATTATCTTTACTTTATTTTATTATTATTATTGTTATTTTTTGCATTTTGTTATTTCGATAACATTGTATTTTCCGAACAGTGAAACACTGAACAGCGAAATGACACAATTCAATTTTGTTGTTGTTTTTATTGACCATTTTCACTATTTTTCTACTCAAGAAGATTATTGAAAGTGTTTCTCTTTTTTTCTAAATTTTACTAAGTTACATCTTCGAGTTATTTTTTTAGTACAAGACTTTAGTCGGAAATCAATTTGAAGTCCCGTTGTAATATTTAAAGTGTGATATGTGAAGTATTACACACTCCTCCATACTCACGCATACACTTAAATGATATTGACACAAAACACTCTCTTTCACGGTGATTCCCTCTCTTTTCTACTTCATTTTCATGCTTCTTTTCTTCATTGTGTTGTGAGTTCCCTTTTTTCCATCACACACCCGACAAAAACAACAAAAACTCGAACAAAATAAATCTTAGTTTCTTTTTGGAATGGAAAAGTAGTCAAGCCTCTAAGCGGCCACCATTTCTTTTTATCTCCTCCTCTTATCCTGGAGCGTCTTCTTCCTCCTCCTCTGCTTCTTCTTCCTCCTCTTCCTCTTTTCCTTGAAAGTTGAATTTATAAAGATTGGCTTTCTTTGTTTTGGCTTCGATGAATTGAAACCTTTTGCTTATGATTGACCTCAATACTATGAAATTAATCTAAATCATTTTTCTTTTACTTTTGTCGTTTTTCCTCCTTTTTTCTTCTTCGCATTATTCTTCCTCTTCTTCTTCGTATTATTATTCTTCTCCTTCCTGTTCTTCCCACTCAACTTTTCAATAAGTTTTTGTATAAGTAAAGCAGAAAGCAATAACTTCACTTCACATAAGTTGAAAGTTATACAAAGTTACACACACTCACACACAACACCTAAACTTTCTTTGAAAGTTAGAGAATGCGAGAGCGAGAGGGAGAGAGAGAGAGAGACAGAGGCTAAAATCGCCCTCTCGAGGCTCCCCATCTTCTGGCTTCTTGTCTTCAGGTACGGATTCAAAGGACTCACAGATTGTTGAACAAACAAACTGAAGGATTTTGAAAGTAAGCTTTAATGTACATATATAAGGGTATGTGTGTATATACATATGTACTAGTATAAGTGGGTGTGTGCATCCATGTATGTATGAGCTCAATACTGCAGCCATTTCTTGTATGTAAGCATTTCTTTTTACACAAGAAACGGAATCTTATTGCTTTTAAAGGTGTTCATCGTTGCTGCCGTTCTGGTTGTTGTTGTTATTATTGTTGTTATAGTTACGATATTTCTATTGTTGCTTTTGTAATAGTTTCTATGGTTACTTTCATCTTCTTCTTCTCCTTCTTCTCCTTCTTTTAAGCGTGTGCGTTTAATTAAAACATTAACACATTACAATTTAAATATCACAAAGTTAAGTAAATTAAATATATTTTTTTTTTCAATTTACGTTCAACGAAACTACGTTAGAAATTCTTTAAAAGAAATTAACACTTCTAACCACTCACACAACCACTAAAGTGCACTTTAAAGTACAGTACAATACTAAAAAAAGATATTTTTTTTTTGCCACACAACCATTATTTTAACAGTTCAAAGGTAGGCTTTAAAAACAACAGCACGCTACAGTATTGTCGACACACGCTACGTTTGGTGTTGATTACTTACCACGGCCACCCAACCACTGAACTTTTCGCTCCCTGAATTTATGAGTCCAACTCCGTGACACGCAAGGCAACTTCGCTTCCAGAACAGACGACTGAATCTGATGAATCATTCGGAAACACCTAAAAGACCGCTAAAATGGGGAGCACAGCATGAAATCCCGTGTGTTCAGTTAATTGAAAAACCGAATGACCGAAGCGTCTGGAAGTGATTATTTAGCAGCCGATCAATAACAGCAACAACAATAAGAGTCACACAAATTAATTAAACACGGAAAATCAGAAGAAAAACGTTTGCTTCAGACATCGCCGGCCGGAAATAATAATAAGAAAAGAAATTCTTTCAATAGAACGATGAACTTCTTTAACCCCATTAAAGGACCCCGAAAATTCTGGTTTTTCACAATAGAAAAGCCTCCTAAAAGAAAACTAATGAAACTAAACTGTTAACATTTAAATAATATTTCTAATAATAAACTAAACTTTTATTTTTGTTTTGATTAATTTTCAAAGTCACATAAATTAAAATAAAACTTCGTATTTTTTAAAATATTTATATTATGTCGGAATTCGAGATTGAAATAACGATGACAATTATATTAAACACAAGAGAATATATTAATATGTAGAAAACATCAATATAAACATTCCTTTAATTAGCCATTCAACAGGGAACGTGGAGGGTTATCGGTGCTTTAGTTATCTTCCCAGAGGATTTCATCTATCATCGGAGTGGTGTACTTCTTTTTACTCCAGTTGAATTCCACAAAAATACGCGAATATGTACGATATACATTATCGTATGTGTATGTGTGTATGTGTATGTGTATATTTTTTACGACTTTTCGACTTTCATTGCTTCTAGAAAACTACTCCCAGAACTGTTGCCATACTTAATTCCCAGCACAACCTAAAAGAGAGCTCAGCAAACTCTAGAAAATCCATTAAATTCTGTCTTTTTTGTTATTGTTTTAAAGTTTGTTTTACTTGTTTGTTTTATATGTTTGTTTTATTTGTTTGTTTTATTTGTTTTGTTTGTTTTGTTTGTTTTGTATGTTTGTTATTCTAGAGGTTCTTATGTATGTATTAATTTGTGCTGAAAATGTTAAGTTGTTGAATAGTTGAGTTCTTTTAAAACTTCATCTGAATGATGATGAATGATGTGCATGTAAATGGCCCATGTCACATTAAGCCACTTGAGGCTGGCCTCACTCAAGCTGATTGGTTGACAATTGAAAAGTGGAACACCTCCAATCACATCCAGTAGCTGGATCCACATTGGCCTCACTTGAGGTCTTTAAGAGTTTGTTGAAATGAAAGCGTTTGAGGACGGCATCATTTTTTTAGTGTGCTAGTGAGCCATTTTAGAGCTTTTTTCGAGGCCTGCATCACGAAGCTTATTGTGGCATGGGCCAATACGTCTAGTTCTTGTGAGAAATGTACTCGAATTAAATAAACAGAAGAATTTTGAATTCAAATGATTCACGCTTTGCTAATTGCATTGCGGCAAATTATATTCGAACTCATTTCCAACTCATTTCCCACCTCATGCCCACGTCATTCCCACATCATTCCCTTCTGATTAACCGGATGATCATCTGATGGTGTGTTTTTCTGTGGATGACTGTGGCACTTACGTAGTTATGCATAAATGATGGGCGTTGACATTACCAAATTGCTTAGTTTTCTCCCCGCCCAAGCCATTTATTTATTATCAATTCAGAAGAGCTGTTTTGCTACTTTGCGCTTGAGAGCTCATGTTCTGCAATTCTTAGCACGTTCCATAAAACTGCTCTAATTCTAAATTGCTTGGAGTCGGTACATCGGTTTTGTTTCTGTTCCTTGTGTTGGCTGGAGTGGATTCTGGAACTTGTGAATAATGATAAGTAGACTCAGAGCTCTGGTGTATTCCTGAGTTCTTGTGTATTCGCTTTTGAATAATAAAGGCATCAAAGATGACCAAGAAAAAAATATCTCTCTTGGAATAATAATAAACCTTCGCTTCGAAATCCAAATTGAAATCCAGAAGTAAGAAACCAGCAGAGATTTTGACATGAACAATAGAATAATAAATAAACTTAAAAAACAATCATTATTTAATCGAGTAACATGAATAAAGAATGATAACTGAGTAATAAGTAAGGATTGTAATAATATTGTATAATAAGACAATATAATATAAAGAATTTCAAATATAATAAAATGCTTTTCATGTAATAAAAATATAATAAATTAAAGAAAAATAATAAAAGACAAAACTGAGTATAAGTGTAAAAAAATCGTAAAACACATCCCTTTATCCTTTACATCTTAAATCCCTTTGAAAATGTCACATGTTTTAGTTATTGTATTTTCTATTTTTGTTGTTGTGTCACGTATGACATTTAAAAGAAAAAAATAATAACAACCGCAGCATGAAAAACGAACGCACAACAGAAATGAGTTCACAGCTTTTAAAGAGGGTGCAGAAATGAGTTAAAAAGAAAGGAGGATCATGGAACGGAGCGCATGTAGACGCAACTGCATGCATATCACACGATATGAATGTCAACACATCGACAACAACAGCAAGAGAACAAAGCAAGTGATGACGACAAATACGAGTACACGATATCCTAAGCACTCTCTCCTTACCACCCGCAGCCCACTTGCACCCTCAAACACCCACATGCTCCCCCATACCGCAGCTCCTCGGTTAATTCATTGGTTCCTTTAGGACGACGACGACTTCGATACACTTCACACGATGCGATATGATTTTAGTTTTGAAATTCGAATTGAAAGTCGTTTCCTGAAGAGGGTGTGGGTGGCGGGGTAGCAGCTAGGAAGCATACTAATACACATCCATACGCTTAAATACGAGTATATTTCCATTTCAATTTAGATATAAGTTTGTATCTGTAGGAATCCACAACAAAATGTTGGCAAACGCGTGCTGCCAAGCATAATAAAACGTCATTCGTTGTACTCGTTTTCGAATGCATACGAGTTCCGAACGTTTTCATGGTTTTTGTTTTTTTTTCTTTCTCTTTTTTCCTCTTTTCCTCTTTTTTCTCTTTTTTCCATTAGAGTTGCCTTGACTGCTGTTTTGTTAAATAAACTGATACGGTTATTCAAATGAAACGCTTCGAACTGAGTTTGAAATTTTGCCGATATTTCATTATTAACACTCTGCTGGTTTCCCGAAGGTCCTGTATACTCTTTCTCCCGCCCTCTTCCTTGTCCATTCCAAATTGCTGCCTATCTTTTTCTCCTAACATAAATTTTCTCCTAACAATGATAGTAAAATAGCTAAAATTACTGGCTGTTAAGTTCTAAATGAAATTTTATGAAATGTCACATTATAAGCTTTCAATTAACCAAATTTCGATGAATGAATGTTATTTATGACTGCCGTCATCTGCCTCTAGCATTCGCCGGCTATTATGACGCATCTATTCTACGATATCCTTGTTTGGCAACTCCTTCTCTCTCGAGATACTCCTCGTTCTCGTGTTTGGAATCTGTTCGTGACATTGCGCCCTAATGTATGCAATAAAATATTGTTTATGCGAATTTTATGGGCCGCATATGAGGTCATAATTTCTCTTTTATCTCCTTGTGGCGGTTTCACCACACTTTTGTTGCAATCCTTTATTTATTCATATTATTGAGGTCTATAATAATGCGTGTCTTTTGCTCTTTTACAGGACGCGAAGCTGCGCCAGATCGTCACGTTGGGCTCGCAGGATACGTTGGAGGAGAAAACGGTAACCATCTGCCATGGCAGTGATTTTGTCAATTTGAATTTTGTAAACTTTTGCTGCACCAAAAAGGATATCGCACAAGTGAGTTCAGAATTTGTAGGAATTCTGTATTTTTTTTATCTGAATATAAAAGAGATTTTGTAGATGATAGTCCAATAAACAGCACAGGATATATAAAGGATAATCAGAATAAAAAAGACATCCAAAATTATTGTCTTTGTAAAGTAAATTCTTCATGTTATCTATAAAATCATAAGAAAATTAGCATAAATTCGGAAAAAAACCATTGAGACATCAAATCAAATGAATCCTAAATCTGAAATGCGTCATTTTCATGGGTATAAATAAAAAATAAAGTAGTATTCTTTTGATCAAAGCTTAAAGTACGAAAATTAAATGCGACCAAAAGCACGTCTCCATTAAATTTTTTTATAATTTCATTTATATCTCTGAGTTGTCTATAAAAAATAAAACGAATCGTCTGCAACATTAAAAATAAAGGATGGTTCGATAAAAGTCAGCAACAGTCTCTCAGCAACAGCAGCTCTTTTCGCATTAAAGTCACAAACACACTCAGACGCACAAACCCACACAGACGCACAGACCCACACAGACACACAAACCCACACACACAGACACTTCAGAGTACTCGTAATATAATCACCAGTTTTGCAGCAAATGCATTTCAGCAGTTTTCGACAGCCACCGACAGCAAAATATTTTGATAGCAACATCGCAACAAAAAAAAGGAAAGACCGACATTTCTAAAGCCCGCAATCTGTGCACTTTTTGCCCATTCTGGCAGGATTTACTGATGGCAAAGAACACTTGTAGCGATTACATTTGGGCTGCAGATTTCATTGCTACCAGATGTGGTGGCAAAAAGCTAAAAACACACAAAAGCTCAAATCAGACCACAGAGAGAAAGAAAGAGATAGAGATACAGAAAGACAGAAAGATGCAGACTGCGAGATAGAGGAAGAGATACAGACTGCGAGATAGAGAGAGAAACAGAGATACAGAGAGAGAGAAAACTAAAACCATTTTGACCGGCGGAAAATTAACTGGTGATTTTCTTTTTCTACTCGTTGTTTTCCCAGTTTTTGCCATTTTTTGACCCATTAACTGTTTTTTTTTATTAGTTGCTCGATTGCAATCGTGATTGCATTTTCTCTGAACATTCATTTTTATTGGTCTGCTCTTTCAGGTGCAACACTTGACACATTTTAGCTTCTCACCAAATAAGAGAATATTAGAATAATAATAATAATAATAATAATTACAATAATAATAATAATAATAATATTATTACGGGACACTCTTTATAATGCGATTATAAGAAACCCAATAACGATCTCGGAATTAGATTTACACAATTAAGTCCAGCAACTTTTGGAATTGAGAAGCTTTTGCAATTGTGGAAAATCTACCAGTAACCACGCCCACTCCGAATACAAATGTCTAAGTTATATCTGAATATTATTATTTTAAGTGGCCATCTTTTCGTTTTTAGTCAACAAGGATTCAACAAAAGGCCAGTCCATGTTTCGTCTTCAGAGTTTTTAATCTGTTGTTCTTTGCCTTTCTCCTTAAACATGATCCACCAATGAATAAACACGAAATTTAATTTAATATGCGGCTTCGGCTGTATTTTTCACTCATCTATAAAAATAATAAAAACGTCATAAAAATAATGAAAAAGCTTTTAAAATAAATCTCCACTCAGGAGACCATCGGAAGTGGTCTGGTGACGTGGTCACACAAGAAACACCTGCTCAAAAGAAAAGCTGCCAAAAAACACACGCAACCCCCACCACCCTCCACACCCCTAAGTTGCTATAATAACGCTTTTATATGCTACAAAATTTCACAACTCAAGCTGCTTAAAGTTGATAAAGTCGCCGAGTGGAAATGGTTTCGACAAACGACAAAAACAAACAACAAAAAATTACGAAAACACGGGTAAAAAAACAAAAACGAACTGTCGAAAAAGGAAATGAAGAAGAGCAGGGAGAGGAAGGCAAAGAAACCGCAACTCTGCGAAAAGTGCTGGTGGAAAATTTCGATTATTGATCCATTAAAAGCAATTCATGGAATAATAAAGAGCCAAATAATTATTTAAACTTCTGCTTTTCTTTTTTGCTTTTGATTTTAAGACTGTTACACACTTGAGGATAAATATTCAATAAACAGGAAGCAGCCTCAGTGTGAAACTTTGACCCAAGTTGAGACAATGTATGTTCTTTAACATTGTAGAATTTTATTCAATTATCACATTAAATATACTCAATTGTCCTTTATCAACCCTTTTTTATATTAACAGCTCATCAATATCAATATTGTTCTTATTTAATGATTAAAAACATGCAGCTTCCATCAACACTTTTAATGTTTTTCTACAATTTTCATTCCCTTTTCCAGCACTGGTGCGATGAACTCATGAAGCTTGCCTACAGCTTGGCCCAGCTTAATGGCTCTGCGAACATGTTTCTGCAAAAAGCGCACACCAGACTTTGTCTGCAACTCGACAAGAGCTCTAAAGTTCCGGTTAAAAAGTATGTCTTCGGCCGTCTTCAGTCATCCTGTTCTTTCAGATACTCGATATCGTTATACAGATACTCGTATAATTCTTTGACTTGATTTTTTGCAGCATAATAAAACTCTTCGCGCAAAATAAAGAGGATCGCAAACGTGTTGAGAAGGCTTTGGAAGTCACCGGCTTGCCATCGGGCAAAATCGAAACATTGCCCCTGTCGAAATTTCAATTCGAGGATTTCTACAATCTGTACAAAAATCTAGCACAACGCACTGAGGTGGAAAAAATATTCGATAACATGTAAGGCAACAACAACAATCATAATGAAAATTCTTTAAAAATCCGCCTTATTATTAATTCGATCACGTCTCCAAACGATAGCGTTGGCAACTCGAAGCGGAAGTGCATGTCGACCGCTCAGCTGGTGGAGTTCCTCAACAAGACGCAACGTGACCCGCGACTCAATGAGATCCTTTATCCTTACGCCAATACAGCGCGAGCAAAAGAACTCATCCAACAGTACGAGCCCAATAAGTTCAATGCACAAAAAGGTGTTCTCAGTTTGGATGGATTTTTGAGGTAAGTCTGAAAATGGGTGCATACATATGTAGGTATTTCGCCAACTATCGAGGTATAAAAGAAAGAAAGAACTATGGAGGTACAAAAGAAAGGAAGAAAAGCACGTTCGACATGGTGTTTTTCTTGCACACGTGCTACAAACAACAAATTTTCACGATGCGCTTTTTATTTTAGAAGTTTCCCTTATATCCTTTTCTAACTCCTGTTTTTCGATGTGTTATAAGGTGTTTCTTTACACAATTTTAGTTTTTCGTGTACCTATTATAAGAAATGCAAATACGAAATTAAAATTATGAAAAATGACAGGCAGAAAGGTATATTTTAATAAATATCGGTATTGAAAACATGGCACTGAACGTAGAAAACACGTTCGATGCTATCACAACAATAGCACAGCGATATGTTTATTAATTCTCGAGCTCCTCGTATATCCTATTTTCATATTCAGAAATTCTGTTGTTTGTGTAACATTTAATACGCTTCTGCTTATTTTAAGTATTTTATTAGGTCGTGATGCATATTTATTAACTATCCAGTGTTTCATATGTATGTCCTTTATTTGTATTATACTGATAGTTATGTAAATATAAATCTTTCTTGTATTTTATTATCTTTCTTGTATTTATAAGTTCTATTTTATTACGAATTCGTATTTTGAGGTAGATAATAATTATAAAGTCTTGTGTTTAAAATAATAACTTCTTAGAATGCTTCGCAGTCGGAAGCGTTTTAAATTTTAAAATTATAAATGAAGCTTATTAATAATTTATACAAGTTTGCAGCTCTTATCGTTGAAGCAGCAGCAACATCAACGACAGCAGCGACAACATGAGAACCTCAGTGTATCATTTGTGAGACTTAAACTTTTCACACAAACTTACAAATGTACATCTGTATATACACTGAGCCAAAAACACCACATAAAATAGAAGAAACCCGTCAGATTTATCTACAGCTTTCAGTCAAGAAAAGTCTTATTAAAGTCATAGGGAAAATCTAATTAAAATACGAATTTAATAAGGAAATATATAAATGTATCTTTCTCAGGTGGAAAAAACTGGTGGAAAAATTATGAATTTCTTATTAAAATCACGAATTAGTAATAATATTTGATTGTTTTAAGACAATAAGAATTACTTTATACAATCAATAAGATTTCTCTCTGAAAAAAGCATATGTTTTGTGTGCCTTAATAGGATTTCATAGTAAAATGGCTCAATCCGAAGGTTTTATTATGTCGTGATGGTACTATTTTCACTGTGTACGTGTATGCTTCATACGCTTTTGTTTAAGTGCCACACTTCATGAGCATGCAGCCGCTTGACGCTTAACTCTTTGCTTGTCACATGCATTTCACAGTTAGTTGAAGTTGTTGCTTGCTACTTGCTGTAGCTACTCTACTCTAATCTGCTCCACTTATAGTTTTTGGTTGTTGTTGTTCTTGTTGCTGCTGCTACTAGTGTCACAAGTGTCCTCATTCACGAAGGCGACTACGTATGAAACATTCTTGACTCTGTAGTGTCACTCAACAACTTAAACTCTGCTGTTGTTGCTTGATTTGTTTTCACTTCTTTCTATTCTTCATGCTGTTAATTTTTTAGTTGAGTTTCTTTTCAAGTAGTTTTTCTCTTAAACTCGTGATATTTTGTAGAGTTAACAACGTGCTACTATTGTTGCCTTTGACACAGGAGCTGCTGTTGCGCTCCTGTATTTCTTGACTGTTAATTCTGCGTGGGACAAAAGAAAAGAGTAACAATCAACAAACGTATTTTTTTATTTTTTCCAAGCTTAATAAAATTCTGAATTTCGCATTAATTCAAAGCTTACCGTGTTATTTATAGAACTTCTTTAGTTCAGTTTTATTCCGAAATTAATAACAAGGAATGTCGTCCTTCAAAAGAGGGGAGAAATTCGATTCCGGGCCTCACTTATTTTTGTTCTCAATTTGAATTCATCAATTTGAAGTTCTTGTACTCTAATTGGAATCATTGAATATTTTTCCCCCTTTTAATTTTAATAATTATATTTAGAATCTAATATTTAAACCATGCTTTTAATACTTCACTGTTTGTATGGCTCTTGAAATCAAATACTTCACTCTGCTGAACTTGCCAACAAACAAGTATTTGATTTGATCTGATCCCCAATTAATTTTGACTCCTCAACCGAACTGAAATACTTACTAAGTTAACCGCTTTAATCTAGTTACTATTTAGTTAATTGCTATTATTACGTTAAGTATTTCAACCTTTTAAGAAGTTTAGCATAGACACAATCACGTATACATTTTGCACTCTGACTCCCTCACTCACTCTCTGTCTCTCTCTCTCCCTCTCTTTTTCTCTCCCTTTTCTTTTGTCTCTTCTCTGTTTGATGGTTCTGTATACTTGAATCGTTTGTACGCAGGTATTTAATGTCGGACGATAATCCTATCATGGCGCTAAATAAGCTCGATTTGTGCGACGATATGGACCACCCAATGTCCCACTACTTCATCAACTCCTCTCATAACACCTACCTGACGGGCCACCAGCTGACCGGCAAATCCTCGGTGGAAATCTATCGGCAGTGCTTGTTAGCAGGATGCAGGTGAGTTCTGAAGTGATGACGATGATTATAATGATGATGATAAATATCATGGTGGTTATGATGATGATAATTATTATGATGATTATGATGATGATAATGACGATGGGGAGGGAGATAATAGTGCAACTCATAATGAAGTTGATGAAATATAACGAGTGATAATTCAGACTAAGATGGAAATTGAGTTAATGATGATATCGATCATGATTGCAATGAAGACAGTTTGTAATGACGACTGTATAATGACTAGTTTTGGTAGTGTTGATTATAGAATAAAGATAATTAATCTTCTTCATGACAACGCCCGGCCTCATGTTAAACGAAAATTAAATAACATGTAATATAATCGTACCATATGATATAATGTTGTATAATGTTGTATAATAAAAAACCGAATACGATATATAAACTGAATATAATATACTGAATTGAGGTTCATTTCACCATCGCAAGGACAAAAGTATAAACAATACATAATCTAGAAACAAATGCAATAACAATAACAGGAACAACAATCATTAACAATAACAAAAACATCAGCAATCATTAACATTTATTGTACGCTTCCAACCTGCGATGAAGTTAACAGCAGCAAAAACAACAAGAAATTTAATTGATGGTTGAATTTATTTTGCTGTTTATTTGTTTTTTTCATTGTTATTTTGATTTATCAGAGAAAAGGATAAAAAGGATTATGTTTTGCTGAACAACATCAACATCAACAGAAACAACAACTAACTCAGCAACAAACGATTTTATTATCAAAAGCAAAATACGCAACAACAACAAAAACAATAACTAGATAGTAAAATCTTTTTACGGGATATTTTAAACATGTTCGTATATACTCCATAGATGATGTTGTTGTTGTTGCGGTTTGTGTCTCTACTCATTGTTTTTACCATTATTAGTGCTGCGTTGATTTTGTTTTCTTTTTTATCCTTTGTTTTTGTTTTTTTTTTATTATTTTTCATCTCTTTTTTGCTTTTTTGTTATTTGTTACTCAGTTTTTCTGTTTCTGTTACTTTAAACTTTATTATTTGCTGTTGTTACATTTATTGCTTTCAATTTTGTTGTTGTGGATTTTGTTGTTGTGGATGGTGTTGTTGTTTACTTTTAGATTTCGTTGTTGTGTTTACTAAATATTATTTATCGTCGCTGTAACTTCTAACAGCAGATACACAGCAACGCTTTTCACTTCCACTCACCCTTTTACCACCATCCATCAGACCCCCACCACCCTCCCACCACGCCTTGTTCGAGGCTCCCGCTCCCCCTCCCCCTTTCCCCTTACTGCCAACGAATCCCTGACATTGATAAATGGGTCCTTCCGTTATTAAGCTGTCAGACATGAAACGAATGTTGTTGTTATGGTGGAGCAGGAGAAGGGTGGTACAGATAGGGGCGTGGGGGGGGGATAGGGGGTTGGATTTTGATTGCGTCTGCCAGAAATCATCGGGAGGTGTTGCATTGTTGAGCTAGCAAGCTGCTGAGTATCAGAAAAAAGTGCTTGATATATTCTATGTAATCACTCACGTACTTACATTGATACAAACGAACACTTCGGTCGGATATCAAACAGAGGCACACATACACGCATACACACACACACACACACGCATACATACACACACACGCATACACACACACACACGTATACATTTTTACATACATGCATAACTGCATAATCTGCTTTGCTGCTGTCTGTATTCTTGTTGAGTTTCTGAGAATTTAATGCATCTTTAGCCGCAGGTAGTTAGAAGCATGTGTGTGTGTGTGCATATGTGTACGTGCATCCTTCAGTGCAAGTGTATGAAGGACCAACATTTTTGTGGGGTTTTTTGCTATCCTTGTAATCCATCAACTAATCGTGCCTGCTCTGAGTTGAGCGCATTTTTCATGCTGTACGAGAAAAGAACGCGATACTTTTGTCTAGATTTTTAAAATCACGACTTCCCAAGGATTAAGGAGGTCGTCTATTGAATAAATTTATTTCCAATTTTTCAATCCAGCTAACAATCATTAATCTTTTGTCATGAGATGAAAAGCATAACAATTTGTTGCGAAAGCGCGCCATCAGTTTTGTGTACTTCGTTCATACTGAGGACAATAGACTGTATTTTGTCACCTGAACAACTCGTGAACATGATGACAACCGACCGTCCAAGACTTCAAGATTTTACCTTGAAGCTTATAAAATATCTCCTTCATCATAAAATGGATTTATTATGAAAGAATATTCAAGTCTTCTTATTAACGTATTTATATTATCTTATATTATTATTATATTTCTTTGATTTGTTTTGTTTTGTTTCTGTGACACAATACAGATGCGTCGAATTGGATTTCTGGAATGGACGCACCGAGGAACCTGTCATCGTGCACGGCTACACTTTTGTTCCTGAAATCTTCGCCAAGGACGTGCTTGAAGCGATCGCCGAAAGCGCCTTCAAGACATCCGAGTTCCCTGTGATATTAAGTTTTGAGAATCATTGCAACCCCAGGCAACAGGTGAATGTAACTAGTATAAAAACCAATTGAAAAATCTTAGATAAGAGATGCGCTTATTATGTGGAAAAATAAAAGGAATATCGTGTCAAATACGAACACGAAAACGCTTTTTATTTTTGTGGTTCTTCTCCCATTTCTTTTGTTTTTTTTTTTATATCCGGCTCTTTTATCATTTCGTGTCCTGGTGATTAATCCTTAAACTGTAAAATATACATATTCTATAACAAGTATTTGTATTTTATTAAATTTGCTTAAATTCAGTTTCTATTTTTTTGTTTGCTGTAACCATTCGCTTTTTCATTATTCACCTTTCATTCATTCATTTCATTATTCACCATTTTTCTTTTCAACCTTAATTTAGCATGCTTAATTTTACTCTTTATTTTCTTTTTAATTTCCTTTTTTTTTATTGTATGCTTTGCTCTGCTTTAAACATCATCCAATTTAATTGCTAGAACTACATAGTTAGTGATGTATTCCGTATTTTTGCCCCTCCCCCCACCTCCTTCGCTAGGCTAAAATCGCCAACTATTGTCGCGAAATCTTTGGCGATATGCTCCTCGACAAACCGCTCGACTCACATCCACTCGAACCGAACGTAGATCTTCCGCCGCCAGCGTATTTGCGACGCAAGATTATTATCAAGAACAAGAAGAAACATCATCATCATCATCACCACCACCATCATCATAAAAAGTGTAGCAGCAGCAGCGGTGCAGCGATGAACAAACTAACCACCACAAATTCAGGTAAGTCGAATAATTCATTTTAATTGAAATATTAAATTCTGGGAAATAGCATTATTATACCCTACAATATTTCATGATACATCATTACTTCTATTTCTACAATACTATAATAAAAACTCATTCGAGATTCTTCATCATCGTTCTGCGTTACTTCAGGCATTGCATGGTATATGAACAATTTATCCTTTAAATAAATTTGAAGACCTAACAAAGGCAACTCTCGTTGTTCGGTTTGTGGCGCCATTATTTGAAGGCGTCAGCCGTTACCAAGTAAAATCGTCGTGGCTGCTTCGTCCACCCGGCAGGCTTTTGACGCTTCACAGTGCTGCTACTTGCAGCCAGTCAGCCAGGCAATAAAAATACTTGGCTGCCAGCAAATACTATATCCAAGTTAAGTGGGAGGCAGGGTTGAGTGCTGGGTGGCACAGGGAAGTGTACAGCTCGAACAAATAGTGTCATTTGCACGATAAAAGCGCATCTGACACATTTTCAGGGGAATAACTCAAAAACAGACAGAGACAGCAACTGAAATAACGGAGGCAGTAAAAGAAACAGCAGCGGCAGCTAATTTAAAAATGCAAATGCATCTGAGAAGGTAGCAAAAAAGTACTCAGAGCAGCAACAACAACAATGACGAAACTGAGCTGTGATTTTAATAATTCTCTCATCATCTCGTTCAACTCCACGTTCTCCTGCTGTTTCTTCTCCACTTCTTCCATCTCCTGCTCTACCACCACCTCCTCCTGCTGCATCCTATCCTCCTCTTCCTCATCACCTCCTTACTCTCTATAAGATTCCATGCCTGTGATAGTTTTTGCTACACTTTTTTTTATGTTCCGAATTCTTTACATTCCTTGGAATGTTCTTGTTCGAGATTCGCCCATTCGAACGGCGCATCCTTCCGTTTCCGGCTGCATGCCGGAATTTAATTTTAAAATAGAAATGAAAACAGAAAACCATTCAAAGGCATACAAGAAAGATAACAAATAATGGGAACACGACAGAACAGCACAAGAATTAGAAATGATTTAATAAATATTATCCGGCTGAAAGGAAGGGAAGAACCGAATACAGAAATTAGTAGAGCATATTTAAGGATCAGTCAGAGTTGCTCTCTGCTCAGAGTCGCTTAGTAATCATTTGAAAAAGACAACAAAAAAGAGAAAATTGGAAGGGAAAAAATCAAACCAACGAAATTTTAACATCATTTAACTTAAAATTCGTGCAAAGGTCAAACCAACCGCAAAAATCACTGCTTTGTACAAAGTTTGCTCAAGTTTTGAGCATAAGTTTTTAAACATCCTCTTTATCTACACTTTCTTCTTTATACGAATTTTAATTGTATTTTTATTCTTTCATTTCGTCTTTGTTTCTTTTCTTTCACTTCCTCCTTATTTTCCTTTCAACTTTCGTTGTTTGTTGCATGTCTTTTCTTCTCTCCTTTTTGATTCATTCAACTTTCAGTTGACGCCAGTAGCAAGAGTTCAGCGACAACAACAACGGTTGCAACGGCAGCTGCTACCACGGCATCTATTCAGCAACAGGTCTCGGTGCAGGACGAACTCTTTGGTGGTAGTGGCGGCGGAACTGGAAACACTACAGCTGCAACAATAGCAACAACGACGACGACGACTTTGATGATGACCACCACAACCAGGAATGGCGACATCAACAACAGTGGTGCTGGCGGTGGTGGCGTCACAACTCAAGCGCCGCCCTTGCAAGTGAGTTGTATTCGTTTATATACTTTATAAATTCTTTAGACTTCATTGTTGTTGTGTGCAGATTCCGTTCTCTCCCGACTTTCGCTCTCTCACTCTCAGCGATTTTTCCACTTTGAAATGTCTTTGAGATGAAAAATTAATTTGATTTCCACCAACTGCTGAATTCTGTGTTGTTGTTTAGCGGTTGAAAATTTCGTGGTTGGAAATGAATTAAAGAAAAAAGAAGCACGAGAAGTAGGTTGGTTAGCAAGGGGACGAGATGGAGGCCTGGGCGACAGTCTGGCGTCATCCACCCGTTGGTGTTGTTGTAGCAACAACCTGCGTTGAGGGGGAGAAAATATAGTAAAATTGCTTGAATTAGCAGAATTTGAAGCACATCATTGAATTCGATATTTTTCGCTTTTACATTTTCTTATCGTCATTTACTTATTCTAATTATCCTTAAATTATTGGTTTTATGAAGAATTGATTTGTGTTCCTTTCGTGTTGAAAAATAAAACGAATACGAATAGAAGAAAATAGAAACTGAAATTGGTTGACGAGGGTACCTCAATTCGTAGGATCACGAAACCTCCCACCATGCCTCCCCAGCCCCCAACATCCCTTCAAATCAAGATATTCAAGATTCAAGATAAATCAAGATTCATTTTGTTACTACTTGTTTTAAAAATTGTAAATAATAACCATATAATAACCATAATTTAGTAAATTGATATTCTATTTACATTTACTAAAATCTTTATTAGCAAATACGTCAGAGTTCGAAGGACAGCACCGGTTCCTCGGAGACGGACAGCTCTAGCGATGATGAATCTCAGCCCAACACCACGCCCAGTCTGCCAGTCGGCATTCAGCCAGCCCCAGAGAAAGCTCAAAAAGAGACCGAAGCGGGCGCCGAGATCTCAGCGCTCGTCAACTATGTGCAACCGATACACTTCAGCTCCTTCGAGAATGCAGAAAGTTAGTAATCGAAGATTCGAGCATACTATAAAAAGTGAATCTCATCAAATAAGTTGTCTTTCTTTCGTTTAGAGAAGAATCGCTGCTACGAAATGTCATCGTTCGACGAGAAACAGGCCACTACGCTGCTCAAGGAACGCCCCATCGAGTTTGTCAACTACAACAAGCATCAGTTGTCGCGCGTCTACCCCGCGGGCACGCGTTTCGACAGCTCCAACTTTATGCCGCAGGTACATCAGACGATCTTCCTGGCCACCGCTACTGAATGACTCAACTTCCTTCCTTCCTTCCTTCCCTGGTTTTTCGTTTACTTCTTTCAGCTCTTCTGGAACGCTGGTTGCCAATTAGTCGCTCTCAACTTTCAAACTCTCGATCTCGCCATGCAGCTTAATCTGGGCATCTTTGAGTACAACGGACGATCGGGCTACTTATTGAAGCCGGAGTTTATGCGGCGCACCGATCGTCGTCTGGATCCGTTCGCCGAGAGTACCGTGAGTCTCATGTCGCTCGTTAAGAGACCGCATTGCAAAAGATGCATCAATTCATCGGCGTTCTTTCATTTCTTGAAAACAGGTGGACGGAATCATAGCTGGCACTGTCTCCATCACCGTGCTTTCGGGTCAGTTCCTAACGGACAAACGCGTCGGCACCTACGTGGAGGTGGACATGTTCGGCTTGCCTGCCGATACGGTGCGTAAGAAGTTTCGCACGAAGCTTGTACGCGACAACGGCATGAATCCGGTCTTCGATGAGGAGCCGTTCGTGTTTAAGAAGGTACAAATCTGGTCTCTCTTTCGCACATTTCTCTGGATCTACATTTGCTCGTCTTTTTCGCGTGCTGGTCTCGATTCTCTTAGGTGGTCCTTCCTGAGCTGGCCAGCATTCGTATTGCCGCCTACGAAGAGGGCGGACGGTTCATTGGCCATCGCGTCCTGCCGGTCATCGGACTGTGTCCTGGCTATCGTCATCTCAATCTTCGTTCGGAGGTCGGCCAACCGATCGCTTTAGCATCGCTCTTCCTTTGTATTGTGGTCAAAGATTACGTACCCGATGACCTGTCAAACTTCGCCGAAGCACTGGCAAATCCGATTAAATACCAGAGTGAGCTGGAGAAGCGCGACAAGCAGCTGGCGGTGCTCACAGAGGATACGGAACCGATACCCGAGGAGGACATCACAAACTCATGTGAGTAACCGCAGAGACGGAGACTAAAAGTCACTGTGATTACATGACAAGATCAACACAGAGTGTTTATAATCCCTTTAAAATTATCCTTTGAAATTACAAATTAAAAGACTTTCCAAAGTTTCGTAAGTGATTCATTTATTTATTCGTTAAAATATTTCTTTTCGTTTTTCTGTACACATTTTGTTCTTTTCTTTTGTTACATCTTTTTCTTTCTTCTCTCTCTCGCTCTTCTCTTTCCGATCTTCGGTTTGCGTTTTCTGTAAAACATTCTTGGTAACTGGACACACTCACAAACACTTTCTAATACACACACACACACCAAACAACACCTTCTTCTGCTACCAACACCACACCACTGCACTCTGAACTTGACCAACAAAAGTCGTTTTCGTCCAAGTAGGTGGCCAGAAGAAGGAACTCCGGCCCATAGAGTCGGTCATGATCAGCCCGAAGCATCGCGCCAGTTTGACGGCCGCCTCCGCGATGAGCGTGGAGGTGACCAACGAGTTGGATACCACCGACAGCATGTCCACCAACATTCAAGGCATCCAGCACCAACATTCGCTGGATCAGTACATCAACACCTCCATCCGTCAGGTGGAGTCCTCGCAGTTCGATGTGGAAACGGTGATTGCCGAGCCGCTGGAGAAGATACTCGACCACAAGCTGGTGCGCGAGAAGAGGCTTGAAATGGAGAAGAAACTCGACACACTGCGCAAGAAGCACAACAAGGAGAAAATCAAGATTGCCGCATCGCAGAAGCTCGGTGGACTGGATGGCACCAAGAAGCCGAAGTTCTCGATGACCAACAAGCTGGTTAAGCGACTGAGCAGTAGGAGTCTGTAAGTAGCGGGTGTTCGGTGAGAATCGATAGTGTGGCAGAGCCTCCCTTGCATTGCTTTTCAACAGAATTTGTATCCCTTCTAGCGATCCGAATGTGGAAGTGCCACTCTGCCCGCAGGATGTGGGCGATAGTAGCGAAGATAGCAGCGGCTGTGGCAGTGCTGGAGGCGGAGGGGCAGCAGTTGTCGCTGGTGCTGAGAGTCTAACGAATGTCGTAATACGAACGCAGTCCGAGCGGCTGCTGGCTTCGTGTCGCGAGCACTCATCGCAGTACCGCGAACTACAGGAGAAGTACTTCGAAAGTATCTACGCGGTGGCCGAGAAGGTGCTGCGAAACTCGCAGGCCAGTCAGATGAAGCAGTTGAAGGCCTCGCTAGACAAGGTCACCGGTGAGGTGATGCACCAACTACAGGAAGCGCGGCGAAACGAGGTGAAGAATTTAGCGACTGTGCATCGCGATCGCGACGAATTGGTGCGGTGAGTACGAGTATAATGTGAATGGTGAGGAAGGGACCGACTATAGATGGAGCTAAGAAATTTAAGTGGAAAAAGAATTTACTGTGTGATAAATAGATCGAGGTTTTGATTTAGCTTGAGACTTCTAAGGATTTTAAATAATTTTATTTATAAAAGGATAACTAATTCGAAAGTGATTGTTAACGAGGGATCTATTTTTTATGACCTTCTAGGATGAAACGTGAGGTCGCCAGTTCGGTTGTGGAACGTGGCGTTGCGGAGCGCGTTCGTCTCAAACAGACCTTCGATAAGCGAACCGACGAGCTACAAAAGCAACACGACGTCGTTAGGAATGCGCTGAACGAGCACAAGTCGAAGGTGTGAACAAAATCTTTGCAACAATTTTACATTGTGTATATTTTAACTCTATCTCTTTATCTCTCTTCCCCCCTGCTCCACTCGTTTCCTTTCTTTTCTGTTCTCCCAGGCTCGTAATGTTCTAGAGAAGAATGCTGAATCACGGTCCTGCATCGCGAACAACGGTTTTCTGGTACTTTTCCACAACCCAGGAGCCTCTTCCATTTCCGCCGCCAGCAACAATCTTTCACTCGCTTCAGAGAGCAGTGGTGCCACCTCCGTTTCCCCAGCCAAATCGAACAACAGCATCATAAACAGCGGTGTTGCCACCCTACAGATTGAGTCGTAATCGTTGGAAAATCCACACAACACAAACATTCATTGGGAGTTTTTTACGTTAAGAAACCATGTTTTTAACGATCAACAGTATTTGAGATTGAAAAGAAAAACGTATTCATAGCAGTTGTAACAAATCATTGTTAGTTTATTTATTACTCTTATTATAATTAGTATTCAGTAGTGTGTAGTGGGGGGGGGGGGGGGGCGGAAAGGGAAATAATTCGAATTGAAAGTGTTTTGAAATCCTTAGCGTTTAATTTTTGTGGAACAGCAATAAATACAAAGCACTAAAAAATTAGAGTCTGTAAAAGAAACGAACAAAGAAAACTTAAAACAACATAAAATAAAACAAATAAACTAGATATTATTATATAAAAGAGAAATACAAATCTTGGAAACGATTTTTTCCAAACCAATATTTCAATTAATACGATAAATTTTTAAATCCTCAGATCCTAGAAATATTACCGATCTTTATAGCGGAGTTTAATTTGAGGGTCTATACATAACTTAGTCTAGCGTAACTTTCGCGGAGCTTCAGCGTTGGAGTGGACCAAATCTTTGCCACTTTTTATTGCTTCTATTGTTTTTTGCTGATCTCATTCTTGGCGGGTACTCAGAATAGAAATAAAAAATGATATGAATATAAATATGATGAATCTAAATGATAAATATGAATTTCAGAATTGAAAAAAATTTGTAAAGGATTAAATTAAAACGGAAATATCCTAAAGAATTATTGTTTCAATGCAGAACATATTTTCTGCAAATTTATATAATTTTTTATAATTGTTTAATATTATATTCAACATTTATTTAATATTTTTTTAAAAATGAACTTTTTAAGGAATTAAAAGCACTCTTGGAAATATGTACAACTTTTTAAAAATGTATTTAATTATAATTGTAATTTATATTAACTCGTTTCTTACTGTTTGCTACTGCTTTTCTTTAATATTTATTTATATATTAGCTATTTACATGTATATATTTAAGACTTAAGATAGAACTTACGATACAACTTCAAACTTAATGTAACAACAACATAGCACACTTAATTAAACTAGTCTAATTCTAAAAAGAATCTCATAAGTTTTATTTCAAAAGAAGTTAAAAATACGAATATTAATGAAAAATTATAATTAAAAACATTTTAATACATTTTAAGCTTTAGAAACCAAATTAATTTTAATTTAAAATTATACTCACTTAAAATTATGTTATTTATTGGCAGCTTTGGCATATTTATGTAATTTTTTATATATACTCATTTATATAGGGCTGGCCATCGGCTGGTTTCTTTTTAAAATTTCGTTTCTTTTAAAAAACTTAGATTCCAAAAATTTTAAATTGAATTTGTGCAAATAGAATTTCCAGCAGCAACCCACCCTGTATTTCGTTTTCTTTTCTGTGCATCTGCTTTAACTTTACTGAAGCTAAAATCTCTGCACTAAAAAAAGTCAAAATGAACAATATATGTATTTATATATATACATGTTTCCAATCACGCACACTTTAAAAATTGCAACTAAATATTATTACTTATTCGATTAAGCAAACTAAATTGAAAAAACTCAACTTAACTTAATGTTTTCTACAACTTTTGTTTATTTTTAAGTTAAGGTTAATATATTTTGTATTAAATTAGAATATGAATGTAACTTCTGCTTCTATTTGTTATTTCATTAAGTAGTAATTGTTTTAATATAGAGTATACAATATTATTATATAAAAAAATGTAGGAGTAAATAATTTATATATGCTATTATTTATAAATATCTCATTCATACAATGTTTTAATTAATCACTTCACATCATTTCATACGTAGATACGTAGTAGTAAAAAGAATACAATAAAAATAATTAAAATTGAACATTATTTGAGTTTGTTTTTTGTTTGCTTTGTGCATATGAATATATGTATATTAATTTAAAGCATTACTTCATTGATTTTATATTTGATTTTTTCATTTTTGTTTAAATTTTTTTTTTGCATGAATGTTTTCCTTCCGTTCTTTTGTAATCCTTTTCTTTCTTTATTTACAACACTGAGTTTATTAAAATCTAGATTTCAACATTAAACTGACAATCATTTAAACACCGTATTTCGTAGGAAACCTTGAAAAACGCACTGATAGATTGCAAAAAAAAATAAAATTAAACCAAAAAAAGGTTTTCTAGGTTGTTTTACCTATCCACCTACTATTACATCATTTCTACTTCCCAAAAGAAGTGCCGTAGGAATTCTATCTCATGCAACACTCCAAGTTAAATGAAATAAACTGTTGCCTTAATAATCTCTTGAAGAGTTCGCAATGAAAGGCTTTAATTTTGTCTGCTAGGAAGAACGAATAGGTTGAACATCACAAAATAGACATAAATAGAAATTAGAAAAGAGAACAAAATCAGAATCCAGGTTGCAGACGTCAAATCAATCGAAAGAAGAGTTCGAAAAGACGACGACTAAATCGTTGATACAGAAACCCAACCAACTTCAATTCCAAATCTATACACAACAACTTAACATAACTAGTAATTGTTTTTTTTTGTTTTTGGATTTCTTTTCTCTGGACGGCAGAACCACCTTAGATGTTGTAACTTACTTAACTTAATAAAAAGAAAAGAAAAGAAATAAGAACAGGAACAAAAAATGCCAACACACTTGAAATTAATTGATATTCAAACAGCTAATCAATTGTCGCTGTTGTCGTTGTTTTATTGATGTTTTTATATAGAGTTTTCATTGATGTTTAGACAAATAGTATTGAAAAAGATTAATAGTAAAAAAATAATATTGAAAACGTACTTCAACTTAAGTTGTTGTTACATGTATTAAATGTTTTTGGTTTTTGTTCAAATGCATACTTAATTGAATATTAGATTTAACCAACCATTAGCAAGCAATATTATTACTATAGAGATGGCTGTCTTTATATTATCAGATACGTACATATGTACATATATACAACATATATGTGTGTGTGTGTGTTTTTATTATTCGTTAGTGTGTTCATTAAGTGTCTATGTGTTAGTAAACTGTAAACAATTCAACCAATCAATGAATTCGATTCGCACTCATACACGGAATTAATAAAGTATAAAAGCTTATAAAATTGGTGTTCAAAACTTGGATTACACGATACGATACTATAAAAGAATACTTCATTTAAATATTGTCAGTTGGTGTTGTACAATAGATCATATATGAATGTTTTTATCATAGATGTTGCATTCGATATATTCGCTATATGTTATTCGATATTCAAAAAGAAACATAAATTATTACTCATTCTTTTAGTTTTTATTGCACTTCATTTCATTTATTTTTAATAGTTAATCGATGAACCGATTTTCAATCAAAACTTAGTTCAGAATTATCAGAGATTTATTCACCATGTACATACCTATATACTGCTTATATATTCATGAATTTACCATTTTTTTAACATATATAAAATACTTAAGCTTGTAATTTGTCTCGAAAGCTGGTCAATAGATCCTCTGCATGATCTGCAAATGTATTTTATTCTCGTCTAATTTATCGACCAGTTTTGGACATGAAAACAAAATCTTTTGAAATGGTATCCATTTTAAACGTGAATAAATACATAAACATTTCATAATCTATTCTCGTCTGCTTTGATGTTATTTTAATGCATTGTTTAAATAAATATTCATTTTTGAATTCAATAAATTCAGCCACTTTTAATACATGGTCTATAAATATGATAAACTCATTAAATAACTAAACTAACTATAAACTAACTACTGTATATGTACTAACTACTTAATACGTAATAACTACTATATATGTACTAACTAAAATATATGCAACACGTTTTGTTTTACTATCGTGCCTTTGATTAATAATATTTAAAGTACATCCCACTTATATGTATGTATGTATTTGGTTATGGTTATAAAACCATTGAATACAAGTATAGCAATTCTAAAATATTAACTAAATTAACTACTAACTAAAGATCGAGATTCGACATACATATTGTATTATCGTGTGCAGCTCGAGTACAGTAAAAATTAAAGAACAGAATAATGTTCCAGCAACTGCGTCAGAACTTAAAACTGAAATAAAAGATAACATTTAATAAAAAGGTTATATTTACATCCCGTATTGAAGAGCATTTTTTGTCTTTAATAACGTAATTGAATCGATTAAGAGAGATCTCAGAATAGAACTAGAAGTCAGAAAACTTCAGACTTAACCTAAAGTTGAAAAACAAACTCCATTCAACTATAGTAATTATAATTTGTTTGATGTAAAAATTTCCACCATTTCAAGATAATTTTACAAAAATATTCGCAGAACATATTTCATTGGAAAATTTGAATTAGGATCTTGAATATTAACATATAAATGTACTTAATATTGTAACCTTGTAAGTGTAATTGTCAGTAATGTCAGTATCATGTTCTTCAAGTTGTAGCTCTTTAAAATGTACAATAGATTTTATGTACAATAGATTTTATGTTATATATGAATGTAATAAATGTAGATAACAAATAAACGAACCAGAATGCAATTTTATGTATTGTTTCTACAACATAACATACAAATTGTATTTTGAAGCATTGGTAGAAAATATCAAATGCGAACAAACAAAAGATAACACAGTGAATGCTGGAATAAACTACGAACACGAACAGAGTGAATGCGAGCAGCAAACAGATTGAAATTACTTGTTATACGAATATTTTCCTAATTATTACCGCATTTCATTGTAAGGGTTTTTTACTTATTTCTTTGTTCATTAGAAAGGTTCTTGTTAAATGCTAAAGAATTTTCATTTTTTATACAAAGGAATCAACCCTTTAAATCAATTATGTACTTCCTATTGTAATTTATTCTCGTTTTTTAATTCAATGCAAAAATTATCGAAAAATACGATATTTAATATTAGGTTCGTTTCTGTCTTTTCTTGAAATCTAATATAATTCTGACTTTTATTCTACTAAAACCGAGGTTAGTAAACCTAGAATACAATAGAAGTTTTTAAGAATACTATTATAGTTTTTAAGAAGAAAAGGTTACAAAAATATTTGATTAGCCGTTTTAACTGTATAGAAAAATAACACAGCGATATTGAAATGTAATTCGAATTAATAATTCATGTAGTCATCGATATTCGAACAATGGAAAAAGAGCTCATTTCAATGTCACAATGTGATTAAGAATTTGTATAAACTAACTGAACTTCAAGGATTTGAGAACACTGAATAAATTCATAAGATCAACTTTCGTTTATTCAACATTTAGAGTGTATTGAATTCTGATGCTAAATTTGGAATTCTGATTAAAATTTCCTACACTATTTGTGAATAAAAGAAACCTGAATATATCTAATCCACAGTATATGAAAGCAAATTTCGTATTTAACATTATATAAGATAACATTATATGTGTAAGATTTATAAATTTTAGCCTCTTTAATTATTACAAAATTTTAAGTATAAGATTTTTTGTTTTTAAGTTGAAAGAATTGTTCCATTAAATATAATAATAATAAAGGTAATAATAATAAAAAAAATAATGATAAAACTAATGATAAAACTAATAATAATAATAAAAATAATGATAAAAATAATTATTCAAAAATTATTAAAAAATAATGATTCATTCATTCAAATTAAATGAGTAAAATAAATAAGAACAATAAAAAAATTATATACATATTTATATGCATATATGGTACATATGTATAAGAATATAATAATCACATGGGACTATATATATATGTATATTATATATGTATATGTATGTATGTGAATTATTTTAAATTTTTTTTAGATAACACATTCTAACAATAGAAATACTCTACTTAGAATATAAATGGATGTACTCTTTAACTAAATAATAGAGTAGCTTTCACAAATTATGGTTAAAATAAGAAAATGAAAAATTATAAATGTTATGTTTCTGTGTCTGTAATGTTAAATATACATGGATGAAATATTGTTCTATTAGAGCGAATAAATTGTGTTTGTTTTACAGGATCATCAGCACCATCATAATAAACTTTCCATAAACTTGTAGTACTCCGTATAATATACAAAATACAGGTTCGATAAATTCAACGACGTATTTAATTTCATTGCATCTCTCATCGTCCTTAACGGAAAACTCGATATTAATCTGCTTTTCTATAATTTATACTACAAATATTATTACATTCATGATTTGGGTGTTTTATTTTATTTGAATTTGCTTCAATAGTCATGTTAATAAAATAGAAATTTTATCATATCCACTTTCAGCACTCATTAAGCGAAATAATTAGGATATAATAATCCATATATTTTGATAAGGGTGCACAGGGTTTTTCAGATCGCATGTATGATTTTTTAATTTATAAATTCTTAACATTTGCTTTGAGAATTTCCTTTACTAGACATTGATATCTTTTAGGCTTACATCCGCTTGATGTTTTTATTTCGTGATTAAGGGAATAATTCACTGTAGATATATTTTAATGTGAATCACCTTTAATATTCCTTGGAAACGTCTTCCACGTTCAAACAAACCTTTTATTAGAGCATTAATTGCCTTAAATATAATTTTTGATGATCGCAACATCGATTGTTGATACCTAGATGAGTTTTCTAGATTGCTCGCTTAAGGATTCTATACTTTCAGGTCATCTTAGTAGGTAAGATTATGTAATCAAAGAGAAATAAATAAAACCAGTAAGAAAGCTATATTCGGCCTGGCCGAATCTTAGATACCCTACACCTAAAAGTTTTGAAAAAAGTGCGGCCGAAAAAGGGTAGGGCGGCCGTGGCGGTCCACTCTGGGCGGCACAATGCCGGGGGCGGCAGTTGTGGAAATCAAGTATTGACTTATTGAATTCTAGGAATTTTTGGGGCTACAAGTTGATTAACCGTCCCGGGCTCCATGATACCTAGCTACGACTCTGTATAAATAGTGGGCGTGGTCATTACCTTTTTCAAAACAAAATAACTAGCTTAGTTGTTATATAATTGTGTTCATTTAAACTTTATTTCCGTGGTAATAAACTTGTTCTCATACTGCTATACTGTATATGTAGTGTAAAAGTAGTGTAAAAGTGGGCAGTGTAAAAACATGTAATAATGTTTTTTTGTAAAACAAGTTGTTATCTAAAGTTTTATTCAGGAAGTTTATATATTTAACAATATAACCCTCTTTTGTGTAACCTAAAAGTGGGCGAATCACGCCCATATTTGGCATATTAACGGATAATGCTACTCTATACCCAGGTATGAAATTTTGTTGTAATAGCTCAAAGACGAACGCTGATATCACATTTTTAATAAAAAATAGGCGTGGTCGTGGACCGATTTTGCCCATTTTCAATACCAACCTGCACACCACAAGAAACAATGTTTATGCAAAATTTCATCACGATATCTTCACCGGTTCTCCTGTGATCGTGATTTCAACAGACAGACAGACAGACAGACAGACAGACAGACAGACAGACAGACAGACGGACGGACATGGCCAAATCGACTCAGGAGGTCACGCTGATCAGGAATATATATACTTTTCTATACCTATCGTCTCTATTTCTATGCGTTACACATTTCGTTACAAAGTGAATATACCCTTACCTTAAGGTGTAGGGTATAATAAATACATCCTTGTTTCAGTTGAAGACTTATTATTATTGGTTACATTAGTATATATTATTACATTCAATTATAATTTCTATCAAAAACTCTATAAATCGCAAGCGTTTTTAATTCTAGTGGAATTATACATCACTTGGTAAAGTCTCTGGCAGAGTAAAATTTGTGATCGTCTCGTTGATCCAGTCCCTGAAAGCACTAGTCCTAGTGAAGACTGCAGTCATTCTCATACGTGTATCTGTCCAAGAGGCAATTCCTACTAATTCCGGACCGTCAGGAGTGTAAGTTACCAATGGGCCGCCAGAGTCATACAGACCGATGGATGTTAAGAATTCTTCTCTGTAAGTGCAAATATTAGAGGCCCTCAATTTTTTAGTATTCCCGGACATCGATTCAAAGCGACGTTTACACTCATCGTAGCCTATGATGTTAACATCACCGGTTTGTAACTCCATGGGAGAAGAATCATCGTAAAGAAGACCCCAACCAAAAATTTTACCCATGCCAGTCTCGTTATACTTTCCGGATGGCAGGGAGATCTTGTCCACTGGAGGTTCTCCAGAAGGATCTAGGACGAAACCTGGTGTTACGTAGACAAGACCGATATCATTCGGCGCAACGCCCCCGTAATACTTCTTGTGACCAATAAAATTTGTAGAATTGACTCTCCTTATCTGAGCTTTGGATTTATCAGAGTGTGAGTGCATACCAGCCAGAATATTTATTTCTGAGTCTGGGCTGCAATGAGCAGCAGTCAAGACCCAATTCGGATGAATGATGGAACCGGCACAATACTGGAAACCACTATCATCCAATTGCACTATATAAGGAGCCTGGCCTTTTTGAGCAGTGTAACCATTCATGATGCGGCCCTGTGGATAGTTTGATTGATTGAATTCGTCCTCGCGGTAGTTTAGTACAGCGGCACCAGCGACGGCAGCCAACACCAAGCAGATCACTAGAATAAGATTCATTTTAGGCTTACTTGTTTACTACTTTGCAAAGCTCTAGCGGCGCACTCCTTTTATACCGTTTCTAGTCCCAAGGCTAGTCAATGTTAAAAGATAAAAATGTGTGATAACTTTGATAACATTGATAACTTTCGGAATCTGTCATGCTTGTAACTTGAGTGTCATAAATCAGAAGTCAGAAGTGCTAATAACTTACCAGATCGTCATCACACTACGAGTATTTCTACACATTTCGTGGAAACTAAGTTAGCTGGAAACTAGCTGTGAAACGATAAAAATATGTGCTATAAATCATATATGTATTTTGTGATTATTACTATAAATTTTGTTATTGGCAGTGATAACTTCCCGAGTCAGCAGTCAGAAGTGCTAGTAACTTACCAGATCGTATATCAAACTACGAGTATTTCTACACATTTCGTGGAAACTAAGTTAGCTGAAACTAGCTGTGAAACGATAAAAATATGTGCTATAAATCATATATGTATTTTGTGATTATTACTATAAATTTTGTTATTGGCAGTGATAACTTCCCGAGTCAGCAGTCAGAAGTGCTAGTAACTTACCAGATCGTATATCAAACTACGAGTATTTCGCAAATTTCTTGGGAACTAAGCTATCTGGAAACTAGCTGAAATATCTAAGCTAATAAATAAAATGAATTTACCTACTTTTACCGTTATTACTGTTAATATAATAATATACTCTACCCGAAGGTGGAATGTATATTAAGTACGGTATATTAAGTATAGAGGTGTGACAGGTACGGAGAAGTATATGTATTCTTGATCACCGTCACCTTCCGATTCTATTAGCCCTGTTCGTCCGTTGAAATCACGATTAAGCGATAATATATGGACATATCTGAACAAAATTTGATACTAAATATAGAATAGTGGTCCTTACATTATTAGCGCTAAATAGTATGCCGACTATTGACTGAACATGACTTTTGCCCTATATTCCCAAAACAGGATTATCGTCGAACTAATCGGAATACACTGCAAGGAAAAATTTAATATCTGCACCCCAGATATCGCCACACGAAAAGCATTCTATTCCAAATGTTCCGTTTATTCAATTTCAATTAACTATACCGGTAATTATATAAAAAGTATCGATTTGTAGGACCTTTTCATTTGTAATGGTCTCGTTGATCCAGTCCCTGAAAGCACTAATCCTAGTGTAGACTGCAGGCACCCTTAAGGACGACCCCCAAGACACGATGCCCACTGTATAAGTGCCGTAGGAATTCTATCTCATGCAATACTCCAAGTTAAATGAAATAACCTGATGCCTTAATAATCTCTTGAAGAGTTCGCAATGGAAGGCTTCAATTTTATCTGCTAGGAAGAACGAATATTTTGAACATCAAAATAGACATACATACATAAATAGAAATTAGAAAAGAGAACAAAATCAGAATCAGATTCCTGGTTGCAGACGTCAATTCAATCGAAAGAAGAGTTCGAAAGGAACCACTCTAGAGTGATGATGACACCGACGATGACGACGACTGAATCGTTAATACAGAAACCCAACCAACTTCAATTCCAAATCTATACACAACAACTTAACATAACTAGTAATTGTTTTTTTTTTGTTTTTGGATTTCTTTTCTCTGGACGGCTGAACCACCTTAGATGTTGTAATTTACTTAACTTAATTAAGGGCAAAATAAACAAGAACAGGAAAAAAAAATGCCAACACACTTGAAATGAATTGATATTCAAACAGCTAATCAATTGTCGCTGTTCTCGTTGTTTTATTGGTGTTCTTATATAGAGTTTTCATTGATGTTTAGACAAATAGTATTGAAAAAGATTAATAGTAAAAAAATAATATTGAAAACGTACTTCAACTTAAGTTGTTGTTACATGTATTAAATGTTTTTGGTTTTTGTTCAAATGCATACTTAATTGAATATTAGATTTAACCAACCATTAGCAAGCAATATTATTACTATAGATACCCATTCTGTATACCCATGTATTACCCATACACGGAATTAATAAAGTATACAAGTTTATAAAATTGGTGTTCAAAACTTGGATTACACGATACGATACGATAAAAGCATAACAAAAAAAAAATTCATTTAAATATTGTCAGTTGATGTTGTACAATAGATCAAATATGAATGTTTTTATCATAGATGTTGCATTCCATATATTCGCTATATATTATTCGATATTCAAAAAGAAACATAAATTATTACTCATTCTTTTAGTTTTTATTGCACTTCATTTCATTTATTTTTAATAGTTAATCGATGAACCGATTTTTAATCAAAACGTAGTTCAGAATTTTCAGAGATTTATTCACCATGTACATACCTATGTATATACTGCTTATATATTCATGAATTTACCATTTTTTTAACATATATAAAATACTTAAGCTTGTAATTTGTCTCGAAAGCTGGTCAATAGATCCTCTGCATGATCTGCAAATGTATTTTATTCTCGTCTAATTTATCGACCAGTTTTGGACATGAAAACAAAATCTTTTGAAATAGTATCCATTTGAAACGTGACTAAATTAAATAAACATTTCATAATCTATTCTCGTCTGCTTTGATGTTATTTCAATGAATTGTTTAAATAAAAATTCATTTTTGAATTCAATAAATTCAGCCACTTTTAATATAGGGTTTTCCAATAAGAGGTGTAATTTTGAATAGCCCGCTATTTCGGTAGCTGTCACTTTTGAAGCTGTTATTTTTGACATTTGACAAATAGAAACTACGCCATTACTAAAAATTGAACGACACACGCTGCAACAACGCATTGAAATTATTAAAATTCACTACAAAAATGGCGAACATTTTGCAGTCACAGTTCGCAAAACTAAAGCATTTTTGGGTCTTCGTGAAGCACCTTGTCGGACCGCAATACAGAAATTGGTGGAAAAATTCGAGCTGTTGGGACAAGTTAGTGATGTGAAGAATAAAACCCGTGCACGTCGCTCAAGAACAACTGAGAATATTGCTGCTGTAGCCCAAAGTGTTGAGAATAACCCAGGATTGCGAATTGTGAATGGATTGCGCTATCGAGAGATGATTAATGATTTTTTATGGCCGGAGTTAGATGGTATTGATCTGGACAACGTTTACTTTCAACAAGACGGCGCTACGTGCCACACAAACGACGAAACCATTGATCTTTTACGGGAAAAGTTTCCTGACCGTGTTATCTCTCGAAGAGGTTATCAAAATTGGCTACCAAGATCTTGTGATTTAACACCTTGCGACTTCTTCCTTTGGGGCCACGTGAAAGATAAGGTCTACGCCAACAGCCCAGCGTTGATTCAAGACCTCAAGGATGGAATTCGTGAGGCTATCGAGGACATAGGGCAGTCACTTTGCGATTTGGTTATGGAAAATTTCCTGAAAAGGATATGGTCCTGTAAGCGTGGTCGTGGTGACCATTTGGCTGATGTTGTTTTTCATTATTAACGGCATACCTTCCTCTTTATTACGAAATAAGCATGCAATAATTTATCTCAAAAAATGGCATTTTACTTTGAATATCAAAATTACACCTCTTATTGGAAAAACCTTTACATGGTCTATAAATATGATAAACTCATTAAATAACTAAACTATAGTTTAGCTTATAAACTATAAATTAACTACTGTATATGTACTAACTACTATTATATACTAACTACTATATATGTACTAACTACTATATACGTAATAACTACTATATACATATGTACTAATTAATATATATGCAACTTTTTGTTTTACTATCGTGCCTTTGATTAATGATATTTAATGTATGTAGATCTCACTTATATCTATGTATTCAGAATATATTGCATTGAAAACTTTGAATTAGGATCTTGAATATTAACGTATAAATGTACTTAATATTGTAACCTTGTAAGTGTAATTGAATTAATGTCAGTATCATGTTCTTCAAGTTGTAGCTGTTTAAAATGTACAATAGATTTTATGTACAATAGATTTTATGTTCATATAATAAATATAAATTTAGATAACAAATAAACGAACCAGTGATTATCACTGAATGAAATTTTATGTATTGTTTCTACAACATAACACACAAATCTATATTTTGAAGAATTGATAGAAAATATCAAATACGAACAAACAAAAGATAACACAGTTAATGCTGGAATAAACTACGAACACGAACAGAGTGAATGCGAGCAGCAAACAGATTGAAATTACTTGTTATACGAGTATTTTCCTAATTATTACCGCATTTCATTGTAAGGGTTTTTTACTTATTTCTTTGTTCATTAGAAAGGTTCTTGTTAAATGCTAAAGAATTTTCATTTTTTATACAAAGGAATCAACCCTTTAAATCAATTATGTACTTCCTATTGTAATTTATTCTCGTTTTTTAATTCAATGCAAAAATTATCGAAAAATACGATACTTAATATTATGTTCATTTCTGTTTTTTCTTGAAATCTAATTCTAACTTCTACTAAAAACGATGTTACTAAACCTAGAATACTTACAAAATAATATAAATGAGTTTTCACGAATAAAGATTTACAAAATTATGTGTTTAACCTATTTAACTGTATAAAAAAATAACGCAGCGATATTGAAATGTAATTCGAATTAATCATTCATGTAGTCATCGATATTCGAACAACGGAAAAAGAGCTCATTTCAATGTCACAATGTGATTAAGAATTTGTATAAAATAACTGAACTTCAAGGATTTGAGAACACTGAATAAATTCATAAGATCAACTTTCGTTTATTCAACATTTAGAATGTATTGAATTCTGATGCTAAATTTGGAATTCTGATTAAAATTTCCTACACTATTTGTGAATAAAAGAAACCTGAATAAATCTAATCCACAGTATATGAAAGCAAATTTCGTATTTAACATTAAATAAGATAACATTATATGTGTAAGATTACAAATTTTAACCTTAAAATCTCTTTAATTATTCCAAATTTTTTTTTGTTTCTAAGTTTAAAGAATTATTCCATTAAATATATAATAATAATAATATGTAATAAAGATAATAATAATAATAATAATAGTGATTCATTCATTCATTCAAATTGAATGAGTAAAATAAATAAGAACAATAAAAAAGTTATACATATATTTATATGCATATTTGGTACATACATATATACATATAGTATATAAATATAATAATCACATACAAATATATGTATATATAAGTATAGTATATATGTACTCGTATATGTATGTGAATTATGGTAAATTTTTTTTAGATAATACACTCTAACAATAGAAATACTCTACTTAGAATATAAATGGATGTACTCTTTAACTAAATAATAGAGTAGCTTTCACAAATTATGGTTAAAATAAGAAAATGAAAAATTATAAATGTTATGTTTCTGTGTCTGTAATGTTAAATATACATTGATGAAATATTAGTCTATTAAAGCGAATAAATTGTTTTATTTTACAGTATCATCATAATAAACTTTCTATAAATTTTAAGTACTCCTTATAATATACAGGCTCCATAAATTCAAAGACATCTCATATGTAATTCATTTCATTGCATCTCTCCTTAAGTGAAAACTCGACGTTGATCGCTTTTAGGCTTACATCCGCTTGATGTTTTTATTTCGTGATTAAGGGAATAATTCACTGTAGATATATTTTAATGTTAATCACCTTTAATATTCCTTGGAAACGTCTTCCACGTTCAAACAAACCTTTTATTAGGACCTTAATTGCCTTAAATATAATTTTTGATGATCGCAACATCGATTGTTGATACCTAGATCAGTTTTCTAGATTGCTCGCTTAAGGATTCTATACTTTCAAGTCATCTTAGTAGGTAAGATTATGTAATCAAAGAGAAATAAATAAAATAAATACATCCTTGTTTCAGTTGAAGACTTATTATTATTGGTTACATTAGTATATATTATTACATTCAATTATAATTTCTTTCAAAAACTCTATAAATCGCAAGCGTTTTTAATTCTAGTGGAATTATACATCACTTGGTAAAGTCTCTGGCAGAGTAAAATTTGTGATCGTCTCGTTGATCCAGTCCCTGAAAGCACTAGTCCTAGTGAAGACTGCAGTCATTCTCATACGTGTATCTATCCAAGAGGCAATTCCTACTAATTCCGGACCGTCAGGAGTGTAAGTTACCAATGGGCCGCCAGAGTCGTAGTCAGCGGTGGATGTTAAGAATTCTTCTCTGTAAGTGCAAATATTAGAGGCCCTCAATTTTTTAGTATTCCCGGACATCGATTCAAAGCGACGTTTACACTCATCGTAGCCTATGATGTTAACATCACCGGTTTGTAACTCCATGGGAGAAGAACCATCGTAAAGATCACCCCAACCAAAAATTTTACCCTTGCCAGTCTCGTTATACTTTCCGGATGGCAGGGAGATCTTGTCCACTGGAGGTTCTCCAGAAGGATCTAGGACGAAACCTGGTGTTACGTAGACAAGACCGATATCATTCGGCGCAACGCCCCCGTAATACTTCTTGTGACCAATAAAATTTGTAGAATTGACTCTCCTTATCTGAGCTTTGGATTTATCAGAGTGTGAGTGCATACCAGCCAGAATATTTATTTCTGAGTCTGGGCTGCAATGAGCAGCAGTCAAGACCCAATTCGGATGAATGATGGAACCGGCACAATACTGGAAACCACTATCATCCAATTGCACTATATAAGGAGCCTGGCCTTTTTGAGCAGTGTAACCATTCATGATGCGGCCCTGTGGATAGTTTGATTGATTGAATTCGTCCTCGCGGTAGTTTAGTACAGCGGCACCAGCGACGGCAGCCAACACCAAGCAGATCACTAGAATAAGATTCATTTTAGGCTTACTTGTTTACTACTTTGCAAAGCTCTAGCGGCGCACTCCTTTTATACCGTTTCTAGTCCCAAGGCTAGTCAATGTTAAAAGATAAAAATTAGTGATAACTTTGATAACATTGATAACTTTCGGAATCTGTCATGCTTGTAACTTGAGTGTCATAAATCAGAAGTCAGAAGTGCTAATAACTTACCAGATCGTCATCACACTACGAGTATTTCTACACATTTCGTGGAAACTAAGTTAGCTGGAAACTAGCTGTGAAACGATAAAAATATGTGCTATAAATCATATATGTATTTTGTGATTATTACTATAAATTTTGTTATTGGCAGTGATAACTTCCCGAGTCAGCAGTTAGAAGTGCGGATAACTTACCAGATCGTATATCAAACTACGAGTATTTCGAAAATTTCTTGGGAACTAAGCTATCTGGAAACTAGCTGAAATATCTAAGCTAATAAATAAAATGAATTTACCTACTTTTACCGTTATTACTATTAATAATATACTCTACCCGAAGGTGGAATGTATATTAAGTACGGTATATTAAGTATAGAGGTGTGACAGGTACGGAGAAGTGTATGTATTCTTGATCACCGTCACCTTCCGATTCTATTAGCCCTGTTCGTCCGTTGAAATCACGATTAAGCGATAATATATGGACATATCTGAACAAAATTTTATACTAAACATAGAATAGTGGTCCTTACATTATTAGCACTAAATAGTATGCCGACTATTGACTGAATATGACTTTTGCCCTATATTCCCAAAACAGGATTATCGTCGAACTAATCGGAATACACTGCAAGGAAAAATTTAATATCTGCACCCCAGATATCTGCCCACGAAAAGCATTCTATTCCTAATGTTCCGTTTATTCAATTTCAATTAACTATACCGGTAATTATATAAAAAGTATCGATTTGTAGGACCTTTTATCCTCCACTGCACACAAAAAAAGGAGCCGAAATCTTACCTGCTTCATTTCGATATCAGTACGCTTTAGTAAGTTTTAATAAAACTAAGGGAAAATCTGGTATTATTTTAGTCCTGTCGTCCCTCAACAGACAAACAACAACTAAATACATGACGCACTAGTACTTATAAATATATAATTCGATTTCTAAAATCATGTCAAAATTACTGTTATATATATTTTGTTATAAAATTTTAGTAAATAATATTAATGTACACATCATTTATTTAATATACAGTTTATACGTTTAGAGTAAATCGAAGTCGTACCAATAACACTAAAATTATTAATTTTGCGAGTATAAATTACAATTTCATATTTGTTTTGCATACCCAATAAATGGCACTTTTTAAAAAATTTCATCAAATTTTAGTTTATTTAATAAGCTTAGTTGGACAATTTTAAAACCTTGATTTATTAAACTGCTGATTTACTTTGATCAAATTCTAGGATTTAGATTATTACAATTTGTTATGTTACGGCCTTTTTTAAACTAAATTATATACTTTTAAACATAACACAAAGAAGGATTACATTATAAAAATATATTATAGTATATAAAATATATTCTACTAATCATTTGTCTTTTGTCATCTGTCTAAGCATCTGCGTGGATTGTAAATTTATTTTGCTAAGTTTTGTGACTAAATACAAGAAATACAGAATCGATCTGAAAGAGAGTCTCAAGAAAAGCAAATATCTCTGCACTTTATCACAAATATACATTTAAAATTAAAATACTAACGCATAACATTAAAAAAGTGATTGAGACTACCAAAAATTGGATAAAATATGCAGAAAATTTTGAACAAAGATTACAATCTGGTAGTTAAAAAAATCAAGAATTTTAATAATCTTGAATGAAAGTTAAGCATAATTAAATGGAAACACAAACTTTTACAAACTATTATTTGATTAATAAAAACATTTAGCCAAGAAAATACATTACTTTTTTAACACATCCCACAGAATATTTCTTCCTAATACAATAACAACTGTGGTCAATAGTCAATTATGATAAAATATAAAAAATATATCAATTAAAATAGAGACATTTTTATAGGTTGAAATTTAAAATCTATCTAAGGCTAAACATGTTTATTTCGTCTTAGTTCGCTATGGTTAAAGTAACAAGTATTTATTTTCTTAATGCTTAAAAAAGATATGTTGAACATTTTTAAGATCGTGAGTTTTCTATCTTATATAAAATAAAATCTTAGCACATTTCTTTAAAAACTCAAGTCAAAAACTTTACGTTTACGTTAGCACTAAATACCTACCTACAATAATTGCACAAAAATCATGCTTATTATTGATCCAAGTACTAGTCCACAGTTCAAGGCGGCAATCATTATGGACGAAGCGATTTCTTTCTCATGCTGCATGCAAGTACTAAAATTAAAGATTAAGGAAGCTGTAAGTAAGAACAATCATTTTGTAAATATAAATTATTCGATATCCAACCGTGGCGCCAGCAACAGCAGCAAGTTTGCGACATAGCCATTGGAGATCGCAAATGCTAATATCATTATCATGAAAGCGACATCCGATTGAACCACAATGGGAAGGAAGTGATGCAGATGCGTGTTCGAGCACAAGAACAAAGGCAAAAAGAAAATTCGAACAAGAGCTAAAAGCAACAACGTATGCGGGTTCTTAGGCTGCAACACAAAGAGGAGGGTTTAGAAAATAAAAAAATCAAAAGAAAGAGAATGTGTGTATATACTATATGTTTATGTAAAAATGTGTATGTATAAATGTGAATTGTGTTTTAAGTACCACTTCAATGAAACCAGCCAAAACACGTCCAACATAATCACCCGTATTAAAGAATAAATAATTAACAACCGGCATATAGTAAATATCTACAAATAAAGGTTAAATTAAAAGATTGAGTTGCAATGCAGGCGTATATTTCCAAGAATTGGTACCATTCCAAGCGTGTCCCTCGCCCCAATGTTCCGACTGCATCAGCACAGTCACCGCTGGATATACGGACAGCGACGTGGCGAAGAGCAAACAAATGGCGACCATGTGGACGTAAATTTTCTCAAAGATTTCGCGAAGATTTGGCTCCAAGGCTACTCCTATCGATTTCTCCACACCAGCGACACACTGCGACGTCGATGGTGTATTGTAAATGATGTCAAACTTGGCCGCCATACCATCAACGTGATACCGGAAGAATGTTTGTCGTCTCATGATCTCATACGTTACAAAGGCGAGCACAATTAAGATACTACCAATGATAAAGTAGACAAAAGCGGTGGTATTCGGTGGTGCGTCTGCAGCAAGTACCAAAATAAAAACAACCGCAGTGAATATGCCACCCAGTGCTTGGCCACTGACCACGGCAGTCATGTACTTAGGTGGAAAAAGACTGGCGAGGCTAAAGGTGACGCCAGACATGACTGCCGATGAAGCTACAAATGAAGAATAGGTTAAGAATAACAAAGTCAGTATTATATCAAATGAACATAACATTAAAATAATAAAAATTAAATAGAATCTTTCTAGGTATAAGCCTTTTGTTTTTATTGAAAGTTTTAAGAAATTCTTTATTTCTTATAATTTAAACTCACTATTAATGATGACGACAGTAAACAGAGTAATCAGAAAGAACTGCTCCTGCCAATGATCTGTATTGACCTCTACAAATGCGGTGGTTATTATAAAAATTATCAAAATAATCGTCAAAGTGATGAACATTTTCACTTTGTGTGAAAAATGATGGCCATAAATAGCGTTAAGTATTAAAAATATTCCACCCGAGATGGATGCGGTTAAAGTAAGATCGCAGGTGAAACTCTTTTGCATCGGTGTCAATTCGGTTTCAATATTGGTGTCATTTAATGTGGTATTACGAAACTTATACATCCAATACTAAAAAAAAAGAAAAATTAAAATACGAAATAAGTTAACTTAGTGTGCAAAAAGTTATTTGTAAAATTAGTGTTTAATTTTACAGTGTAGAATAAAACATGATCTTTGACAAAGTGATTACTATATACCGTACATACATACAGTGATAATAAATCAATAGGTTTTAGAATATTGCAATAGTATGTAATTATTTGAGCATTTTTCTAATTCTATAAGTGTATCAAAGATTTTTATAGTATTTTTCAATATTTCTTTGACTGACTTTTAATCAATTTGTTTCAATATTTTTGATTATCTGAAATTTTAAATTAAATATTAATTAAATGAAATGAAATTTAAATTGTTGAATTTTTTTTTTTTTTTTACTTTTCAATGATAATTTAACAAATTATGTAACAATTCTTTCCAAAAATTATAAGATGTAAGTATGTTATAGAAAATAATAATGCAATTACATTCATCTAAGTGACGTTTCTGCAAATTGAATATTTGTATTTATGAAGTATTAAGTTTTTCATTTAAAAATATTAAATTACAAATATCATTTTCCAATTTCTGGAACTTTAGATATGTAAGCCTAGATTTAGCTCATTCTAGAAGCGAGCCATCAGAAACAGATGCATGCATGAGTCATTAATTTAGAACACCAGCTGCTGAATTGAAGTTACATACAACAGCTAGAAGTTCAACAACAAATAAGCAGCAAGAAACAAAAGAAAAACTATAAAAAAATGAAGGAAACGCTTGTGTAGCAGCAAATAAGCAAATGGAATGGAAACTTTAGACGTTTGCACTCATTTTATCAGCTGAAGGCTGATAATGCGTAGTAATTTTGTTTCCTTCGCTAAGATTAGATTGTTTCCTTCGCTAACAGAAACGATAAGAACTTAACAATGCTTAATTAATTAAGCAAATTCTTATTACAGTATTGCTTAATAGTACTATATAATTATTTATGTTGATTATTCATGGAATCTGAAGAGTTTTACAGGTTTGCAATAAAGAATTTACTTACATTTCTACATTTAAGAAATGATAAATAAGCTATCCAATCCCCACAAAATGTGTGGACAACAGCCAGTAGGAGTTTCGATATTGGATATTAAGAATTTTAATATCCACAAATGGTCATTATCTGTTTTCTGTGTAAATAATGCATTCTAGTATTAAACAATTTCAATTAATTTTCCTTAGTTTTGGAAAACGTAACATCGACCTCGAAGTGCACAATCATAAAACTCTTCAAGTCCAAAGCGTCTTCTAAGCATATACATAGATGAAGAGCAGCAAACCATTTCACGTAGCTACTTACATCTTCTGCCGTCACAAAAAAATTCCACGGCGTCATTGTCGCTGTACCCAGTATATAGAACACCAAATAAGTGAAGTTGAAACGATCCGGAGGTGACTCTGCCGTCAGCAAATTTGTGTTTGTTAGCTGCACATTCTGAAAGCGGCTGTTCTCAATTGTTTCAGGCAAAATTGCAGGTACGAATACATTCCCAACATATTCGTTCTGATCCTCAGTCACAATATTGCCATAATCATTGTCTAGTGGTTGTTGTTGCTCATTCTCAACCAGCACCTGGCGTTCTTCAGAATCGATGCGGCGACGTTGACGTACATTGCTATCTTCCTCTGGCATAACTTGCAGCAATCTGTTTTTCTGTGGTTCTTTTCTTCTTGTTAACAAACAATCAAGGTGCTGATGATGTTATCACTTTTCCCACAGTAAATTTAAAATTTTTTGTTTACTGCTAATTAATTTAATTCAATTTTTGTCTTGTCGTGTGCTTAACAGGTCAGAGGTGAAGTGTTCGAACGTACGTACTCCACTGTAGCTTCTGCTTTATCACAATAGATTCATGCCATTAATTTTTAATTCGTTTCTTCAATTTCTCAATTTGTTTTTACTTATGGTTTCTTTGTTAAAAATTGAATTTAAAACAATTATTAAAAACACAAAAAAGAATCAAGGAAAACAAGATTATTTTGTTGCAACGGCAACTGCTTCTATTCCTTATCTGTTACTGTTTATGACTATTTTCATTTTCATTCTTGTTTAGCGTTTCGCCTAGAAAACGCAAAATAATGGTACAAAATAGAGCCCCAAATTAGCAAATACCAGTACTTGTTTGTTTTGAATGAGTACCAAAACAAATGAACGATAATTTGACAGTAATGTATGTCTTTTTACAGTGTTGCACTTCGAAAGAGATTAAAATGTGCATGCAACAAATTGACAAACTGAACGAGTACACCCGTTATAAGTGCATACTCGTTCATTCACTAACAACGACTACACAACGAGTTGCTAGGAATAAACCTAAAAAGTTTTCCGTTTTTATTTTAAACTGTAAAGCATCTTGAGTATAAAAAGAAACAATAAAATAATTTATAAGAAATCACAAAGTTTATAATAAAATTACAAAATAACAGATTTTTTTCAGTTCTGTTTCATGAGGGATGAAGCTCGTTATTTTTATCTTTAATAAAAAAACCAATATTAACACATATATTTATAAATTTTTTTGAAAATATTTATGTTTATTTATTTGCAATTAATTTTACCTTTCAGGAAAATTATTTAAAGATCCAGGTCATTTATTTATGTTATCTATCTATGCATTTATTTAATTTTTATGCAGAATTGGCGGCACTTTTTACTTGCTTTTATTGACTTAAAAAACATGAAATGCAAAAAAAATAAAATAATTTAATAGTGTAATAAAGTAATACTGCAAGTGTAATTTAGGTCATTTGGTTTTTAGAGTATAACTTCTAGTATTGAAATTAGAAGCTTAAGGAAAGATGAATGTAAATTTATATTTATTCTAAATAAAATAATAACTCAGCGCGGTGTTATTTTTTCATATGAGTTTATAACACTAAACTATTTTTCTCTGTGCAGAAGAATCATGTGAGTCTGATCATATATCGGTACATTTCATTTAAAAAAGCATGTACTGCAAATTCATTGACTGTCTTGTTTTTCTTCAGTATAAAACAATTTGTATTTAATAACGGTCACACTCTAATAAGTGTATAATGTGATAAAGAAAAATATAAAATAACCTTTATATACACTGTTTTATTAAAGAAGTGTTGTACCAAGCAAGTTAACTAAAGAATCAAATTAAAAATCAGTTGAATTTATAGCACATCGACTAAAACAAAATAATTGTTCTATATACGAGTAAATACAAACATACACAATTCTAAGTAATATGGATTTCATTTTCAATGTACGCAAAATTCTTAACGTAAACTTTTTTAATTCTACACGTTTTAAAAACTGTTCAAATACAGAATTTAATGAAAGTGTAACTTCCAAAGATATAAACATGTATAAAAGAAGAAATAACAGAAACAGTTTCAGAAACTATACAGTAAGTAAACAATAAGTAATAAAACGTTAAATATGTGCATATATGAAAATATCAATGAATACATGAGAACATATATATTCTACATTTATTAAAGCAAAACTAATAAAGAAAATTAACTGATGTTTATAAAATGTTCAGCATTTGTTATGTTGCTTTTTTCTCATTATAAAGAAAAATAGGAAAAAAATGCGTAACTTCTAATTTTATGTTATTCAATTTTGTGAATTCGATTTCGTAGTATATTGTTTGCATATATGGAAGTGTGAATGTATGGAAGTTATATTAACATTGAAAATAAATTATGTTTAACATTATTAAGTACAATTAACAATAATTTTAACTTAAATTATGTTTTCATTAACGTTATTGTTATTAGTAATATGGCAAGGAATTGTGTGTAATCTACATAAACGACGATGATGGCCAAAACTTTGAAATTATTTCAATTATTCATTTCTCGATGCTACATTCTATCGCTATTGTAACAATTCTTAAATTGGACACGTAATTTGAATTTGGACACGTAGTGGATTATTACGTTATTAGAGTATGACGTTAACAGCTGAGACAGAATGTCATATGAAAGAAAAAATGGATAATTCAATTTTTGATACGTCAATTGAATGTAGTGGGGAAGTTTTTGTAAATTAGCAACAGAGGAATTTTTGTTTTCTGATTGTTAATCGAGTGAAATTTAACAGATTATTTAGCCTTTTTTTAGTAACAATTATTAAGTACCAACAATTTCTACGCAACGCTCCTGAATCAGATGAAAAAATTCCTTTACTTTAAATAACATAAAGTAATAATATAAAATAATAATATAATAATTTTTTGAATACTGAACTTTTTGTGCTCAATTAAATCGGTTAAAAATGATGGTGAGTTTATATGTTTAGCTTAATAGTTATAAAAAAACAAGACGAATTCATATAGAACATAAATAAAGCGACTAAGAAATAGCAACTGTAGATGATACCATATTCGATTTCATGCTGAATGATAAAGCTTTGTCGGCATTAACGAAAATCGGATCGGTATCTAAGTAATGAAAATTCATTAAAATATATATTCATGTATTTAAGTAGATACGCATTTATGTATTTACTGTTGCATTAAACTACAACTGAATGATTCAGTTCCCTTCTTGGGCCGATTAATCAATCTGCTAGTCCGATATTGTGCTGTTCGCATGTCTTATCACAGTTCAGTGTTCCGTCTGAATGCTTGTGAAAGCAATATGATCGTTTAATTATACACAAAAACAAGAACAAAGTAAACAACACGCCCAAAATAAATAGCAGAATAAGTTCCATACATGTAAAAAGCAGTGTTTATAGTAGCCTAGTTGAGATATAGCTTGTTCAGCATTAATTCATAACTCTGTGGAACTTATCTGTACTTTTCCTAAACTCAGCTTAAAAAGTGGAATTTAAAATCATTTAAATGACCGTTTCAGTTTTCAGTTAATCATAAACAACGGAGTTTAGCCCAAGAATTCTCTGTAAAAATTCGATTTCAACAAAATTCAAAACTATAATGCTTTTAAAATAAATATTTTGCATCTATAATTTCTTTCCTATATATGAAAATATAATCTTGTTTTTCTCTTATCTCATATTTCCTTATAGGATGGTTTGGACGAATCAACCGTCATCGAAAATATAAAGGACATCGATTCAGCCCCTTTGAGCACAGCTACCGAATCATCCAATCCGATTGTTATGGAGATCGCTTCACCTACATTGCAACCGCCAGCGGGTCACAAAAACGTTGCAACGAATAACGGCAGCGGCACCGCGACCTCCGAGTCCTCATCATCGGTTATTTCACCGGCACCCATGGCTGAAAATACCCTGCATGTCGAAATTTCAGATGCACTGAGCGAAAAAGACAAGGTCAAGTTTACGGTGCACACACGCTCGACGCTGCCCGGTTTTGCCAAAGCTGATAACAACGTGGTACGTCAGCATGAGGAATTCGTATGGCTACACGATCGTTTCGAGGAGAATGAAGATTATGCAGGTTACATAGTAAGGAAGTCATTTTGAACGATTTAAATTTTTTCGATATTGACACTTCTTTGTGGATATTTATAAGAATTATGTGTACTCTTAATAGATCCCTCCTTGTCCACCACGTCCCGATTTTGATGCATCACGCGAAAAATTACAACGACTGGGCGAAGGTGAAGGCAACATGACCAAGGAAGAGTTCAAGAAAATGAAATCGGAATTAGAAGCGTAAGTTTTAAATTGAAACGGAATGCATTTGATTACACTGCTATTTAACATCGAGGGGAAAAACCGAAAATTTAGAAAAGGATCATACAAATATTCAACTCAATTTTATTATTATTTCCTTTAAATGAACACAGCGAATACTTAGCTACCTTCAAGAAAACTGTTGCCATGCATGAAGTATTTCTGCGTCGACTCGCCACGCATCCTGTTTTTCGCATTGATCAACATTTGAAAGTTTTTCTGGAATACGACCAGGATCTATGCGCCAAGCCACGGAAAAAAATGGCCATCTTTGGTGGTTTCGTCAAGTCGCTGGGCAAGACTACCGACGAAATATTACTGGGCGCTAGTGTACGTGATGTCAATGATTTCTTCGAAAACGAGTTACAATTCCTGACGGAGTATCATGGTCACCTGCGGGAGGCAGCGCTTCGCACGGAGAAGATGACACAAAGACACAAGGAGGTGGGAGAATGCCATCAGAAAATATCAAATGCACTCATGCAATTATCGACAGCGGAAAAAGAAAAGATGGAAAAGTTTTGCGCCAAAACTGCTGAAGTTTTTGAAAAAATTAAGGTATTTGAATAAATGACACAATCTTAATAATAAAAATTTCCAGTCTAATTCAAAATTAGCTACCAAATTTTTACGTTATCTCCTAACCATTTTTCGAATCCTTCTACTTTCTAAAAACTTTTTCATCATAGAATATGGAATCACGCGTTGCTAGTGATCAGGATTTGAAGCTGGGTGACACTCTACGCTACTATCAACGCGATAGCGATGCTGCCAAAGCTCTGCTTATACGACGTCTCCGCTGTTTGGCTGCTTATGAGACGGCCAATCGTAATTTGGAAAAAGTTCGCTCAAAAAATAAGGATGTGCATGCGGTATGTCGTGTTTATTTCTGTTGTTGCTTTTATACATAAGATGCCGTTTTATTGTTCTTGTACTTTTTGGTCTTTTCTCTTACGTATATTATCAGAATGTAGTTATTTTATGTTATTATCGATTGTTGTTTAATCAATCGAAGTTTTTCTCTTTAAACTATTTACTTTTGTGGCGTTATTCTTGAGCTCTACTTTATATTTATTTTTGTTTTTTGATTCATTCACATATACAAAGAAATCACTTTTATTTTCACTTAAAAATGTTGTCGAATTTCTTTAATGCAATTGCAATTGTTTTTTAAATTAATTTAATGCCATTTCAATGAACTTTCAAAACAATCTACAACGAAAAAAAAAACAAAACAAACACAAAACCGGGTTCATCAAACTATGGGCAGCCTTTGGAAGTGCAAGAGGTACTATATATTTGTTGTTGTTAATTGATATGTACGTTCGTTCAATGTGTGTTTGTTCAACTGTAGTTTTTTATGTTTTCTTCTTCTGTCATTGGTCTGAAAAGTACACACAGACACACACAACGCACCAGCACATGCTCCATATTAACCAAAAATAAAGTTTATATTTTAAAATTGTATTTATATCATCATTGCTCATGCACTAGAGTTGTGAGACAAAATATAATAGTATAACATTTCGAAATCCATTGATTTTTTAATTCGAATCATTGTATTTTAACACTCAAGTCCACTGCACGGAAATTACAATTTGTAAAAATGAAAGATTACCTAAAACCTTTTGTAGTTGTTGTTGTACTTGTACCAACCTGACTGCTGCTTGTTCGTTCGTTTGTTTGTTTGTGTACATATTTACATCGAGTTGACAATAAAAAGAATTCCGAAATTATAACGTCTGAACAAATTTCAGGCTGAAGCTGCTCAAGCAGAAGCTTGCGAAAAATTTGAAACCATATCTGCGTGTGGAAAAGAGGAGCTGGTAGGTTTCCGCAATCGCCGTGTTGCCGCTTTCAAGAAAAGGTACAACAACAAATGGTTTCGAATTATGCTATACACACATATGCATATAAATATTTATTTATTATAACATATTTCATATTAAATATTCATCTCCTTCTCCTGTTTACTTTTCTGCAGTCTGATGGAATTGGCCGATCTTGAAATTAAACATGCAAAAGCTCAGTACGAACACCTGCGCCAATCCTTGCTGGCTTTAAAAGAAATTAAATAATCTGTTGTCCTGTAGGTAAAAAAAACTCCGAGAGTTTTCTACAAGTATTCCAACACCAATAAAAATACATATTGTAAAAATTATTGCCATATTCAAAGACACACCTGAATTTTTGGCTAAACACTTGCCTGTTCACACATTTCCACTTTATTGTTGTATTAATAATATGCCGAAAGAGTTTAAACGCAAGAACTCTTCATGAATATAAATTTCCAACACATCTTTAAATTACAGTAATCTATAATGTATTATATTTAAGCTATGCTAACGAGCATCATACATACATTATCTACAAATGTTTTAGATCAATACAATGAAATGTGTAATTTAAAAGCTCGTGCGAATTATTGTTCTACAATATAATATAATAATAAATCTATCATTTATCATCAGCACTGTAAAACATTCCTAAAGAAACAAATGCATTTTGGAAGCGTTTAAGCAAATAATGATTCAAGTATTGTGTAAAATTTTTGTATTAAATGTTACATTTTTTATGTTGTATTAAATTAAATTATTACAAGTAAAAGATTGAAAATTATATATAAATATATATAAATAATATTTATAGTGTTTGAATAAATAGCAAACTCGAAATGTATTCGATGGCAATCATTCATGTCTTCATGAAATTAATGGTTCACAAACAAAATGAGAATAAATATTCGTCTTCGTAATATTTTGCAGTAGTTATGTTATTTTTGTATAACTGACAATCATAATGATTATAAATCATATCATAATTGAATTAGTTTAATTATATTTGTGCCAGATTAAAATCGAATGATTTTGAAGCGCTGATTTTATTGTGTATCACATTTTATACCTATTTAAATTCATTTAAACAACGACGCTACAAATCAGCTAAATTTTGTGATTTTCTCAAAGAATTGAGCTTCAATGGCACGATTATATTTTTCCATATTTGCATCGATTCCAGTCATGGAGGGTTCTTCGAATAAAGCTGACAAATGCTGCAAATCGGTATGCGTTGCATGATCGGCAAATACGTGCGATCCCTCAACATCATCATTGCTGCCGCGAACACGTTCGCTGAAAAAATCATCGTCAAACCGAGACAACTCCAAGGTGGCTGCGCTCGATAGCTTAAGCAGTTTCGCATTTTCAGGCGAAACAGGTGCTGGCTGTAAGTGATATGGTATGATATTGATTTCAGGCTCTAAAGAAGCTTGTTGGGGCTCTAACGCAGCTTCTAAATGCTGCTCATTGGCAAAAAGATCACTTTTACAGTTGTAGGCAGACTTGTCTGGCTGCGGCGACTGAACTCTTAGAGGTGGAACTACATGGCCTGGATGTGCATTACGATAATGTTTAAGTAATCTACTTCGTGCCCCATACTGTTTGTGGCAGCGATCACATTTGTGCACACTAACGGCCATCGTGCCGACTGCGGCCACCACTTCGCCGGCTGATGGGGGGGCTGTTTTTGTAACATCATCTGGTGACTGGGCCACTTCTACTGCTTGAGCACGATTCTGGCGCATTGGTGCCGGCAACTCTTGTCCCGGATGATGTTTAATGATGTGTGCTTTGCGTTTGGCATTCAACTTGTAGACATTGCTACAGTATGGACAAGGATAAATGAGTTGCTGTCGCACAATAGGTGCGTTTAGGACTGCAATTTTCTCCACATCTACAGAGGGATGCACTTTAGCCATATGATTGACCAACATGCCGCGACGTTTGAACGAGGTTCGTTCGCAAATGTAACAGCTGAAAGGATACAAAGGACTAGCAGAGAATGAGTCTTGTTTATCAAAATTTTCAACGTGGTCCTCGTGGTCTTCTTCTTTCCTTTTAGTATTTAATATAATATTACAAGTGGTATGCTCCGAAATACTGTTACTTGAAATGGGAACTTTGTCAGGTGTTTTGCCGTCTTTGTCTGTCGATTTTTTAGAGTCCCGATTTAGAGCTTTCTCGGAAATTAGAAAAGGCGACAGCAACTCTGGTAAAGTGACAAATGTAACAGTTTCTGCATTTAATTCCAGAGCTTTCAATTTTATGGGCGTTTGTTTGCGGCGATTTGAAGAGGATGACGAAGTCGTGTAGTTACGGATTGCTGTGGTTGCCGGCGGTGGTGGTTTCACGGGACTCATTTTAAGATACTGCGTGCCATCGTTCACTGATTCGGCTAACTTCTTTACTGAATCGTCATTTCTATTTGCAGATATCGCCAGATTTTCATCCAAGGCTTTTATTGCCTTTCCGTCGTTCGATTTGAGTGCATCCTTACTCGAAGTGTGCTTTCGTTTTGTATGCGTTATCAAATGATCCCTACGTCCAAATTGCTTACCGCATGTTGTACAAGCATGCTTTTTGTATGGCGCGTGCGTTAAACGATGCCGCTGTAACGAGTTCAAGTTTTGGAATTTCTTTCCACAGATGTAACACACAGCTTCTTTACTCGAATGAAAAATTCGAACATGCTTCCGCACAAGATGATAGTGAGCGTAGTGCTGCAAGAAAAAAATCATACAGAGCATCCATAGGATTGCGCGAGTTAATAATATTAAATACCTTCTTGCAGTGTATGCACTCGAAGTATCCATTGTAGTCTCCAATTTTATGTTTTTGGACATGATTTTTAAATTCAAGCACATATTTGAATTTCTGCTCACAAAATACACAACAGTATTGAGTAACTTTGTGCCCATTTAGGTGCGCAGTTAACGCGGCCAGCGTGGAACACTCTTGATGACATAAAAGACATTTGTAAGGTTTGCTTAATGTGTCCGCATGTGTTGCTTTATGCTTCTGCAAGTATAAATAAGGCATTATTAGTGAGTTACATTTGTAAAAAATTCATTTGACACTTGATTTAAAATATGTCAATAATATAAATAATAATATAATAATAAATTTTTATTAAATGTATTAAAGATGGAAACAGAATTAAAATTAATTATACATTAAAATTATACATATAAAGTTTCATTTACAAGAGTCTAGAAAATATAATGATGTACACTTAAACGTTAAAATTGTTTTTAAGTAGGTTGTTATTAGTTAATAATTAATATGCTTCAACAATTTGTTTACATAATAACTTCCGTAATAAATAATACAATATTATTATAATTAGAAATTTGATAAACAAAAACATATAAATACTTCTTTTCCAAAATTCAAACTATTTCAATTATGTCCAAGTTGTTAATCTGCTTTAATTCTTCTAAATATCTGGACATAACTTTAATAGTTTTTTCAACATTTTAGATTTTCAAATTTTATGTTAATGAGCTTTAATCAACTTTTATATTGTTAAAATAATCTCTTACCTTGAGCAATGGTTCCTTCTGAAATCGTTTGGCACACAAGTTACACTTAAACATGTATTCAGAATCTATTATTTCACTACTCTTATGCTTCTTTGTAAGATGCTGAATTAGCATCTCGTTTGTAACAAAATCCTTTTTGCAGAAGCGGCAAATTATTGTATCTTTAGATCTCGCTGTCGATCGTGCTTTTAGTACTTCAGCTTTTGAAAATTTGCGATTATGCTTTCTTTTACTGACCATTTGCGGTCGCTTCTGCTCCCTAGCGGACAGCTCGTCCGTTTCCATCTTCTCCTCATGTTCCGCATGTTCTTTTAGATGCGTCTTCAATTGTGCTGAGGTTGTGAAACAATGCTTGCATTCAGAGCATTTCAACGGATGTGTTTGACAGAAGCCGGCTTTGAAATCTGCTGCAGTAGGTTGCAGCGTTGATAATATAAAGCGCATTGCATATGAGCTGTGATACCCAACACGAAGCTCCTCTTCAGGTCGCACATCGCGCACACAACGTAAATAAATTTTACTATCTTCGAGCATTATTTGGAGATTTTGTTGGGCGTATGTTTCAGCTAAGCGTATGTAACGCATCCAATTGGAGGTCTCTAAATTTAAAGTATTAATAATAGTATTTTATTTTTAATCTAATTTTTTGTACCTTTGTTCGAAACATCCAAGATGTGGTTCTCATCAATCATTAGCACTGGATAACAACGAGGTGTCTGTACGTGAAGTACATCCAAATTAATTTCGCTGACAAATACAGATTGACCCTCATAAGGACCGAACATGGTACGTCGCGGTATGGATTTCTTAGCAAAAACTGATGGTTCTATTACAGTTAAAAAAGTTGTTTAAGATTTCGACGAATGTTTCTTGTCAGAGAATCAATACTGTAGAAATATATGTATACCTGTCTAAGACCTAGCAACACCACATTTCGAAATCTGTTTGTTGGCAACGACTTAAAGTGAAAGCAAGAAACTTAAGCTTAAAATTTCAATAATTTTTTTTAAGAGCAATTAGAAAAAATCGAAATAAACAACATATCATGGATGCATATGGCTTTGTTGATTACAAGAGACCACTTGGTAAACAGAATGACATGCGAACGTCGACCTATCGTGGTCACGTCCACGTTACAGACACCATGCTGGGCAATGAACTAAATGCCAAGTTCGATGCTAGTAGACCTTATACCGAAGACCCCGAATTGGGAAAAATGCGCATAAGCAATTACAATGCAAACTACACTTGGAAGGTATAACTTGGAAATATGCAAAGAAAATTGACATTTATGATGATCGCCCTTTATTTTTATTCCTATCGAAAAGTTCGACGATCCTGATTACATACGCAACCCGACACTGAAACCCAAAATGGATCTTATAAAATCCTTCGAGGAATGTAAGTTAAGGTTTGTTCAGCGTCCCATGCGAGCTCCGTGCAGTGTGTCACATGAAGATTACCTTTGGCAGCCTGCAGTAAAAATCACCCCCAAAGTGGTGATTAAGCCAATGCCAAGACCTGTAGAAGTTTCAAAAGTCATGATTGATCGCGCTAAGCCGGGATACGCTAAGCATCTGGATACCAACGCAACCACTTCACGTCTGGCATTTGTTGCCTATACACCGAAAGAACTGATGGGCGGAGTTGCTGCCAAGGATAACATAACTTTTTGGAACTGGAATAGCATACAGACGGCTCCAAAACGCGTGTTCCGTGAGAGAGATGAGCAGCTCTGCGCCAAACTGCCAGCGAAACAATGCCCCAAGCGTCGCTGTGAATTTCAATGCACAGTGAAACATGTACCGCATACAGGACTCACTACGGAAGTGCGTGAAAATTATTTGGAGCCGGTTAAACGTGCTTTGGACTACAACATTTCCCACATCCGCAATCGGATGGTACACTACCCCGCCTTTCCTACGGACGACAACACCGAGTCCAAAATAATAGGATCCGGCGAACGAACTCAAAGATATGTCTAAGCTGAGTCTTTAAATGTTATGTTGAGATGTATGAATCAATGATATGAGTATACAAAATTTAACAATTATATTTTATTAAAACATTTACCAATACCACTCTATATTTTGCATATTTCATATTGAAAATAATTATATTATTTTTAATTCATTTGAAAGAACTCACCACCGTTGGTATTGTTTTCGACATCCCCAAAGTAAAGGTAATTTGTGGGAAGACTGGCTTTGGCGCGGCATTCAACTGCTTTATCCAACACTAATACTGGAAGGAAGATTTAGAAAGTCGAATAGGAAAGCCGAATTATTTTATGGAATTTTCTTTAAACTAAAAAAATAAACTCGTAGTTGTTATGCATTTGATTTCACATTTCTTAAAGCAAATTACCACAGTAAATTACCACATGTTATTAATGTTTAATTGGAATGAAATTTTTGTAAATATGCATATACAATGTACTTACAATAGTCATCTTCATCGGAGGAGTTATGCACACTATTTTGTTTAGCTTCAATTATACTTAGTGAGGCTAGATAATGGGTCCTATCCTTTTCTATTGGCTGATTCAGGTACAACTTTAATTCGGCATCCCGTTTGGTGATATCATTAACCGCTGCCACTATTAACAAAATAATTTGTTTGACAACTTATTACAAATATAAGCTAATCTGAAGGGCCTACACAAAGGTGACATGGTACTTTCTAGCAAAAGTCGTTGCTCATCTTTCGACGTCACATCCAACTGCCTCTCTATTGGAGTTTCATATGATTCAGGCACGGCGGGCACACCGGCCAGATCTGCTGCATAGCGTGCTATCATTTCTACGCTGTTGTCATCCACTACATTTGCTGAAGGCTGGAAGGCATCGTCATACTGAGTGGGTAACTCGAAGTTTTGTAAGTGTGCTCCATTGAAATGTGCTTCCGCTGCAGCATGAACAGCAAATATGCTGCTGACATCAATTTGTTGCGTTTGTACATATTCGTCGTTTTCTTTGTCAGCTCTGTGTTCCGCATTCACCAAATAATTCTGTTGATAGAGATGCCCGTTTGGTGAACGGTGCACTAGTAAGCCAGCCACTTGTGCCTGTGCGCCCATAGTTTCATGTGCTAAAGTAGTGTGTTCGAAATGCATATATTGGAAGCTACTGGGTACGAAAAACTCTTCTGGTATATGTATCTCTGTCCTTTGCAATGCATGCATTGGTAGTTCAGGCGCTGTTGATACTTCCTCCAACGTCTCACAATTGGCAACGATTGCTTCAGCACCAATTTCATGAGCATTATGCATTAATATCGCGTTATTATAATCCAAGAGCTCTTCTTCAGAGTGCTCCGACTGACTAGCAGTGGTTGGTGGTGGTGTTGGTTGTAGTGTTGCAGTTGATTTTGTGTGCACATCTTTGGTTGTTTTATTATAGAATGAATCGCTGAAACGTGCCGCTGTGGTGCACATGTTTGGATCGTAGGAGTGAGTTAAGGCAAGCTGATGGTGGGGATGTTGGAAGTATCCATGCCAGTGTGTGGATTCAGCATGCTGTTGTTGCTGTGTCCCAATCAGCTGTGCTCGCAGTGTTTCATGGAGACCTTTTTGGGAAATATATTTACAATCATCGCAGACACTAACAAAAGAATAAAACTTACCATTTACGATATGATCCTCCATTTTTAATTACATATTACAAGTATTTCAGTATTATTCACATCATATAATTGTTTATTTACATTACCCACAAATCAGCTGTTTTCGGAATCTTGATAATTCGTGACTTACAGTGTTGCCAAATTTTGGGTTAATCCTCCATTATACTTAGAAAAAGTTAACGAATGGAAAAAATAGTACTAAAAATCTAAAATTTTATATTGCTCCAAGAAAGAACGGTTTTCGACAAAATATTATTTAACACACATGAAAGATAATTCGATTACCTTTCTAACAATGCCAATAATATAGAAGTGTACCGTAAAGTTCAAGGGATATATACCTAAAATTTTCAAATTTCTCCGGAATAGATGAGAGCAATAAAAAGTTTTTGGCGCTGACCCCAAAAACAATAACCACGCCTACAACAGCATTGGTTAGATCACAAGTATTCTATCTGTTCCTTCTTTCTTTTCCGTTCTTAAACAAAGTAATTAAATTTTTGGCGTTATATTTCTTCCAAAATCAGTAGTAACAAAGAATATTAAATAACGAAAATAAAAATTAAAAAATATACAAAATGTAAATAAATCTCAATTTGATTTTAGTTATCTATAAAACCGAAAGCTGCTCGGTAGAAGATTATCAATTGAAGTGCAGAAAACGGCATCCATTTTCCCTTTAAGATCACCGTCATTAGTATCCTTGGTTATAAACAATGGTATATCTGTTGGAGAAAATTCCATTATGAATTGTCTGCAAACACCGCAGGGCATGGTGAAGTTGTCCTCCTGATATGCAACGACTGCACCAGCAATGAAATTCGAATATCCTTCGCTGATTGCTTTACAAATAGCATTGCGTTCAGCGCAACAGCTGGGCGAAAAGGCGGCATTTTCAACATTACATCCGCTGTAGACGCGACCACATTTTGTGCGAAAGGCTGCACCAACTTTAAAATTACTATAAGGCGCATAAGCAAATTTACGTATTGCTATCGCTGCTAAAATCAGCTCTCTAGTGGCATCATCTGCATCATTGAGTTATTTAATTAATACATATGTATTTTTGGTAAAGTCAAACCTACCTAAATCACCGAATTTTTTTATGCATTGTTTGTATAAAGGTTTCCTTATATTTTGAACATTTATAATATCCATAATAAAAACTTTCTCCGCTTTTGAGCGTTATTATTTGAAAGGCGCGACACGAGTGCTTCGAATAAACTAAACCAGTCAAATAAAAGATTGTGCTGAATAGCAATCCGATTGTTAATGAGAATTCAGTTAATTGGTGGTAATTATGTGTATTTCTGGTGGATGAATAAGATTAATATACGCATAGTGAGAGCAATCGGAGCAGTTGTGTTGAAGCCTTAATACCCTACAATATATAGTAATTTCTCTTATACAGTTGCTCTCTTAAGAGATTTATAATACTATTGTACTTTCAAGCAAATTTGTCATACGTTTGTAGAACTGATAATAAATAAGCATTTAAAGTATTAGCCTTTAAAATTCGTAAAGTATTAGCCACGCCTCCCTATTCGTGTTATATCGAACTTCCATTTATAACACTTTGACAAAGGCACTACTAATTTAACTTCATACAGTAGGGTGCATACCATTAATAGACGAAATATATCTCCTTATGTTTGCCTTTTAATATCAACATTATATTGATTTGGAACGAGTTTGAGAGTGAGTGTAACAAAAGATGTTAACATGCATTTAAATACAACACCCAAACATTAATGGGAAGGCCTTTTGTTTTTTTTGTATCTGTAATCTTCTAATGCAAACGCAGAACATTTTCTACATATGATAATACAATATTGTGAACATTTTGAAAAGATTTCAATGTCAAAAATATCCATGAAGTAGGTATGTTAGCTTGTTGATTTTACTCAACACAAACGCATACATTTTAGTATTCATTATCGTTGGAATGTAATGCGTGAGAGAAATCCTAATAACTATGAGAGGGTAATGATGACCTCTAATTTTCTCTTCTTAAACTAATAATATTAGTGGTTGACATTTTCTCTTCTCATAGTAAAATTAAATTTATTTAAAGGCGTTTGAAAGGTAATATACACCTTGATATTACATTTTTATTAAAAATCTTATAACTTAAAATGTTGCAAATCCGTTTTATTTATTTGATTCTTTCTCTATTATTTCTATGAGAAACGGTTTTTTAAAATTTCTATTTTATTGATGTTTTTTTCTTGTAATACATTTTCTACTTTGAACTTGCCCTTGTCGTGTTTACGTCAACAAACGATTTTACGCCTAACAAACAAGTGTTATCAAATTATGTCGTCTTAATTCTTTATTATCTTTAATTAAATCTTAATACAAAAACAAATTACCTGCTATAATAAATAAATAAATATCGCAACGTCGAACAATTCGAATGATCAACTGCAGTGTAATTAAATGGATTAAGTATTTTTTAACTACGAATTATAATATCTAAACTTCACTTATTTAATTATTTTATTTAATTTAATTTATTTATTTTTAAATTATCACTATAGTGAATTTTTGCTGATTGCATATAACAAATAATTACATATACAAAAAATTACTAATCTTTGGCACAACTTTAACGCTTAACAAAGTGGTTACTGCTCTTTCCATCCCTCACCTCCATCACTTTTGCACACTGGCCAATACATGATTCATCACATTTGAGTACATATTTATTTTTCATTAAAAAATAGAAAACTTTTTGGCAGCAGTTCGCCAATGCTTGTACACAGCACTCGCAAAGGTGGATTCGTTGGCTTCGCTGCATACAGAGGAAAGTCTTTAACGGCAGCAAATTCAGCTAAGAACTGACGACATACACCGCACGGCGTTGTAAATCCACCATCCTGTTGCGCTACCACCGCACAAGCAACAAAGTCACGTTTCCCTTCGCTAATAGCTTTTGCAGCTGCAACACGTTCAGCACAGATGCCTGCCGTATAGGCGCCATTCTCAATGTTGCAACCAGTGTAAATGGTCCCGTCTCCTGTACGTATGGCCGCACCCACTGCAAAGTTACTGTAGGGACAGTAGGCATATATTCGAGCCTTAATTGCTGCATTTATTAACTCCTGCGTTGGTGCATCTGTCATCGACCAGATAAAAACCAAAAATTACGTTAGTCATTGCAAGTATGGCCTACTTCCGGTTCCTTTGTAAGTTGCACGCAGATACATTTAAACACATATACTCCTACTTACCCAAATCCTTAAATTCGCGTACAGATGCGTCGTCCTTCACACCGTTTATAAACAGTTGTTGCGTCATTTTAATGTGTTATTCTGAACACTAAACAATGTATACGAAAATACAAAAACTATAAACGATTGTTACCTATATTTATGTTCAGATTGGACCTAATAATAGGAGTGTCTGACGAAAAATTTAGAAGGTCCAATTGGTTTAACCCAATTAAAACCAAAACAACCGAATGCTTTTGATATAAATGCATTCGCCGCAAAACAGCTTGCATCCAGAGTAATAAATCTGTATATAATACACTTTTTTGATACATAGTTTAATTTTCTTTAGAAAAAATTTATTATTAAATTAAAAATGTATGTTAGTACCGTTGTACAGGTAATAATAATAATTTGTCGGCAACTTCGAAGAGAAACACCATTTTTTTTCGGCAAACCATTATTTTCGGAGAAAACGACTGTTTGTAATTTTATTTATTTATTTATTTAGTTGGAAACGATATACAGTAGGTCGTACAAAAAAGGTCTCTAGTTCTCTAGTATTGTACGCATATACAACTAATAGTACTTTTTCCTAATCCTCAATTGGCTTTGACCAATATTAGCTACAACACTCAACTGTCAAAATTACATGGGCTTCGGTCGAAGCAAACCCTTTCCCTAAACAATTGTCATACTTCTGAGAAAAGTTAATGTAATTTTGACAGTTGAGGTTTGTTGCTATAATTATGTTATGCTATAATACACCAAAAAGAATAGACGTATTCTATCTTGTGTTTACGCTAATTCTCTATTTATATCACGTAAATTTATTAAATTAAATAATATTGTCGAAAACGTATCAAAAAAACATTATCTATTTCAGCACTGGTGAACCCTGGTCTGTAATAAATAACTAACATCAATAAAAAAGTTTCCGAAAACAAAATTGCTTCCGCAAAAGTTGGTATTCGAATAGCAAAATAACAAGAATAAGTAAATTTACATCAACATCACCAGTAAAACGTGGTTTACGTTACGTTAACTACTCTGTACTCTCACATGTACCACAATAATAAGGAGCACCAACAATACAAACTGACGTATAATACGATGTCCACAACATCGCCTGAATCATCTGGAAGAAATGAGCAGCGGACCAGCAGCGGTGGTGAAGAAGCAGTGCACACCATTAATTTTGGAACTGACAGATTTCCGTATTGCATCGTTTGGACGCCAATTCCTGTGCTGTCCTGGCTGGTACCAATAATTGGTCATATGGGCATCTGTATGTCTAACGGTGTAATACGCGATTTCGCCGGACCCTACTTTGTGTCTGAAGATAACATGGCATTCGGCAGACCAACGAAATACTTGGAACTTAGTCCGAGCAATGTACAGGGGGAGCGCTATGAGTGGGACGAAGCTGTATCGAAGGCATCTGTGTTATATGGTACACGCATGCACAACCTCTTTTGCGACAACTGTCACTCGCATGTAGCTACAGCGTTGTGCGGAATGCGATACAAAAACAAAACCAACTGGAACATGATAATTCTGGCCTTTTGGATGTTTTTCTGTGGGCGTTACGTCGGTTTCATTGGGTTTATCAAGACGTGGTTACCATTTGTGGTCATCGTAACTCTAAGCGTGATGCTGGCTGTCTACTTTTGATAATATCTACTATATAATATATTATATTTTGTGAAATGGAAGATCGATAACAGTTTCGCTAGACATACTGTTAGTTGGTTTCCTTTGTTACATTTTTGTTTTCTAACAAATTTATTTATTAACAAGCGGAACATTTTGGAATTTTATTTCATTCGGAATTCATGATACTCCAGGTTTTTTTCTCATCCCAATTATTTATACACATTTCATGTATTGATCAAAGTAATCAACGGGGATAAAATCCGTTGATAAGTAGAATACAACACAGAATACTGCCGTAGACTGAAATAAGTGAAGAGATTCTTTTCTTTTGCATTTTGAACTTGCTTACGAAAAAATTAAATAGGCCTATTAAATAATGATTACAGAAAATTAAAAATAGATATAAATCTATTAACCTTCTCATTTATAATAGACTTGACTGTTACCTTAAACCTCGAAATTAAATAATAAAATTAATTAAAATTCGTTAACACATTCGGTTGAGGATGAATTCCTAAGCAAAATTGTTGATAGGCGTGTAGCTTTCAATGAAATAATGAAGATGGTGCAAATGATGTGAAAATTCAAATTAGAAATGATTTAATTTGCCGAGTTGAAAGGGTTGTACCCAAGATTGAGCCTTCACCTTAAATTAAATTTGGATTTAGAGAAACTTATTTATTACCAAGAACTATTAAATAAATACGTTTGAGATTATTTCAATACAATATTTAAGAATAAGACTAATCCTTTATCGCTTTGGTGACCTCGTCTGCGACCTCCATTAGTTTTGTCCACTGTGTCAGCGTCAATGAGATACCCTTTTTCCCCGGCAGTAATTTACCATCTTTTTCGTAAAACTCACGAATATCCACCATCTTTCGTCCACGAAATTCGTTAATGCGCACCTGTCGCAACTTCTCTAGTGTCCATTGATTAGCCGGCTCCACGGATTTTATAGATTCTTTGGATTTCTTTGATGGCGGTGGATTTTTCTAAAAATTTGAAGCCATGACATAAATTTTTTTCAGATATTTTCACTCACATCGTCAGGACCTGAATCACTATCCGAGTCCGAAGATTTTACTGTTTTTCTGGAATTTTTTGGCGGTGCCATTTTATTCTCCTTTATAAACTAAATTCTGACCAGTGCAACTGGTAAACTCCAACTTCTGGCGGGACAAGGTTTGACGCTAACGTTATTTATTAGCCGCGTTCAGCAGCAATTGGGAACTATCGAATAAAAAATATCGAGTTATTCGATAGTTGAAAACTGTTCATTTGTTCGGAACTTTTAATAATCATTTTATTCTATATTTTTAAGGCATAACTAAATAGGCGACTAGCTCCTTTAATCTTTTTAATTTTTTCCTGTAGTTGTATTATATTATTATTTTATAATACTCATCACGCCTCCCTAGTCCAACCATGTTAAAAATTAATGTAGGTCGCCTTTTGTTTAGGAGATATAGGGCCTTAAATTTTATAATTTTAAGAGCGATATCTTTAAAACAAAATTGAAATATCAGCTTAAGGTTATCGTTTGGAAGGTTATCCCAAGGCCTTCTTTTTAAATACGATTTTTTTCGATTACTGCCGTAATTATGGAGATAATTCAACTTTTCCAAAAAATTACGTAGATCATTTTACAAAGAATTTCCCCCCCTTTTAATTGACAATTAAGGTATCAATTGACTTGTGTTAGACTTAATAAAAAGACTTAGTTTAATTTCTAAACTAAGCGAGAATCATAAAAATTTTTGTTTGAGTTCTTGTAACGAACATCAACAGCAAGAACAACTAAAAAAGCAATAACAACTAAATACTTCAATTCAGTTATAGGAACTAAAGTAGTAAGTATTAACATAGTATATAATATGTTAATTGCATATACCATTTTAAAAATAAAAGAACAAACTTTTTATAAATGTAATTTATTTTATACCTATATTATATAATATAAGTCTAACTACATCGGGCGTTCATCAAGATAGAGTTGCCTGTGGCTGCAAATTGAGCGACAGTCACAGAGCACATGCTTGGAAGATTCCTCAGCTGCCACGCAGAATCTGCATGTGTTCGTTTCGGATAGCCCGATTTTTTTGAAGTAGTATCTGAAAAATACCTCTAATAGATAATTTAAATATTAAAATTATTGTGATACTAACGCGAGCTTCGTTGAGATATATTTGACATATATCCATAGTTTGGTGCGTATGCGTTTATTGATTATAACCTTAGTATGTGGAAAAGAAGCATATTTTTATAAATGTAATTTTATGGACGTCGTGATTTTTCATAATCATAATCAAAAAAGGATCGCCATATATGTGTCGTTTGGTCAGAAGTGTATAATTAACTCAGCAGCTACGATTTTGTATTGGATTCCACAAAAGGCCTGGAATTTTATTCTAATTATTTTGGTTTACTGAGTTTGTAAATTTTTATACTCGTTAGAGGAAACTGACCATACTTTTTTCTGCAAAAGTGCATATAACCATTTCTTATTGCAATTATTGTTTAGATATAATAATATTTTCTAGAAATCAGCAAACCAACGGTTATATGTAAGCCACTCTAATTCCTTCCTAACGTTCATTGTTATCTGCACGCACGTAATGAATTCGCCTGCTGTTCTGATTGTCCATTTTTTATCATCATATACTTGCAACAAAAATTTTATGGTGAACATTATTCAGCGAAAGATCAAACTAGAACAAGTGAATTAAGAAATATATAAAACAAAAACTTGCTTGTTCACTTAAATAAGAAAATTTTGAGCATATTATTTTTTCATTTAGAGATTTTATTGCAAAATTCAAATTCTAAAAAGTCAACCGAAATTGTGTGCAAGTAAAAAATATTAAAATTAGTCGTGTATATTGGAGCAAAAGAATGAAAAATTAAGTGCAAAAAAGATTACAAAAATTAAAGCAGTAATTAAAAATAAGAACAAAACCGACATCAACCATATTGTGAGTTCTATTCGTAGTCTGTAAATGTATGAAATGCATTTTTTACTGAAAACTATGTAACACGTAATGCAAAAGTAATACCTCTTAGTTTTTGCCCTTCTCTTTGCCACTTATGTATTCTCGTATACTAGACGGGTAGTTGTTGGTGGCACTGTGTAGTTGGCAAGAACTGGTTTGTTTGTTATTTTAAGCTTAATTTAAACTGAAATTTAATAGTTTAAACAAGTTTCTTTGGAGATTTTCTTTTCCTATAGTGGGACATGTTTTTCCTTGGGACTATTTGAACCTGCTTTAAATTATCCATTTTATTGGTGTGAAATTACAAACTAAATAATCCCTCAGAGATTGTAAAGCTCTATTACTCACTAAAATCGTATTATTGTTCTATATTCAATTTTCTTTAAAGTAATACGATTAATAAAAATAACAAGGTTGAAAGGATACCAACTATGTTGGTGGGTGGGTGGGAGGGAGGGGGGGGGGGGGGGGGGGGTACAATGACGAGAAATTTCAATTTGTTTAGGAATTATTTAATAAAAATAAAAATAAATTAATTAAATTACATATTTGTTTATGAAGATATTATTACAGATTTCTAAAAGTTAGTTCATTGTTCAAGCATTCATATAATTTAGTGTAAACAACTATTGTTTCTTTGTACATGTCTCAATTATTATTATTATTATTTAATTTTTTTTGCTTCCCATGAACTTGATGCTGAACGATGGATATTCATTATATTTTTAAATAAATAACAATTTGTTCCGTGTTGGTTCGTTCACCCACCACACTCGACAAACATTCACATATCCAGGCAGTCGAACGACAAAAAGAGTAAAACAAACAAATGTAACAACAACAATCATCTAAGAGCAGCAACAGCCCCAATAATATTAACAACACAAGTCAGTGCGACGATACGCAAACAAAGGAGAAATATTCGAAGCATTATTATTTTTTACCTTGAGTATTAAAAGGCAAAAAAGATTTTACGCATTTACACTAATATTTAAAAAAAAATAAGACATCATATTTTTAACGGAGAGTGCAACCAACCGACGCAGCCAACAGAACGAATAACCAGCCAGCGTGGGAAGCTTTCTATCGTTATTTGGGCACTTTGCCAGCGAGTGTTAAGGAAGAGCACGCGCCAGAAGATTCGCATTGAAGTCGCATTACTTCGAAAGCAAAAATAAATTATATTAGAATGTCCGAGGAAAGAAATATTCCGATGAGCGAACTAACTCCAGAAGAGGTATGCGACAAACTCAAATTAGAAGTTATTATAAAGCTATATGTACATAGAATTAATGAACATCTTTGTTTTGTAGATACGCGCTAGAAGATTGCGCACACTCGCGGCAGCAAGTTTAATTAATACAACGCCATTATCAACAGAATCAAACGCTGCTGAAGGTACATCAAACTTAATTTAACACTTTCATTGATTCCCTCTCCATCTCTGTGTGTGTTTCATATTATTTACTTACTAATAAAGTGAAAGTTCCCACAAGCGTACACTCACCGCTTCAGTAAATTCATCCGACTTAAAGAGAATAAATCAAATTCACTGTTTTATCAATTTATTTGATGTTTCCCAGGAACATGAAAAGTTCGTATTGTTAAAAAATATAAAGTACATCGATTCTAGACTGCCAAGAAGATCAGATATGCTTATTTTATTTTTAGAAATTTATACAACTATCGTTTTGCAATAACCATTTCAGTTTTAAATGATAATTAATAGATAATTAAATAATTAACTATTTTCCAAATAGGTGCTTTTTAAAAAATTTGATAAAATACTCAGCCGCAAAGCAATACGTGTTTTAAAATGTTTGATTTTATTTTATACCCAAACCTGATTTATACATATACCAGAAACCCATTGACGCATTTGTTAATTGAAATTAAACTCTTTAACTTGTAACAGTTCCACGCAGCTCTACAAATGTATCTAACGAATCACGTTTGGTAAAAAATATACCATTGCTAAAGTCAGCATCACAAACTCTACTTAACAAATCGCAAACAAATCCAGATGACGCTCAAATCATGGATGAAGATGAAGACATGAAATCTCCGAATATAACTACTAATAATAATAATGAACTTACAACTACTCCAATGGATATATCAAAATCTTCTTCGACATCAGATCTCACTATTATAAGCGCTTCAAAAGATTTACAGGATTTAGTTAAGGATTGTGATTCTGGCATTGAAAATATGGAAACCTCGGAAAATCCTTCGCCAGTTGCATCAAGTGCTCCTATCATACCGCCCAATCCCGGTAAGAAACCACGTCACCTCATCAATGAACATATGGAAAGACTTTTATCAAAAATTCTTAACGCAACATGGAATGAGTACTGTGTTGGGTCCATAATCTGTCCACAAACAGCAACTTTCCTCGAACATTACACCGAGAAACGTTTTGATTTCGAAACTGTAACCTCTGATGTGATAATGGAATGTGTTTTGAAAATTTACAACGATGATTCTAGCGAAAGCAGCGGTGACTCGATTGATGAACCCGTCTACTCAACGCCGAAGAAAATCAAAAGTGACGATACAGAAGTTCAGGAGATACTGGCTAATGTAGAAGCCGTCAATGCTGGAGCCTCTGGCGGCACCGACGTGAGTGAGCAGCCATCAACGTCACGCGGCGTAGTGAGTAAGTTTGAACCCCATCTTCTTTCGCTTATTTAATTCGATAATTTTAACTAACTTTGATTTTTTTCTGAATATTAGGTGGCAGCACAAATGACCTGGATACTTGTCCAATACCATCATCAGCTATACTTTCGCCTATAGCACTGTCCAGACACAATGTGGTTAAGTATTTGGTAAAATGCTATAAGATTAATCGCAAACTGGCAGCGAAATACTTCTGTAAATTAGGCCAAAATAACCAGGAAGAGGTCGAGCTCGTCAACGAAATGCTGCATACAACCTACAAAATAATAATGCGCACCGTAGTTCTAGTGCTCACAGATCGGATTTACGAAAATTACAATTACGCACTCGATCAGTCATGTTTGTTGGAAATGCTTTACCAGGAGCAAATTCCGGATGAATTTCTGTACGATTTGGTAGTAGAAGTCTACAAGAAGACTGAAGATTTTGAGCAAATCTTTGGTCAAGTTCTGCGTGGACTGTTTATCAGCATGCAACGCATCATCTGTACAACCAACATAATAACTCAACCCATTGAAATGCTAGCCAAGTTGATAATAATCAAAGTGGACAATGTGCGTCCTTTGTGTGATCTGGTGTCACAGCAAGTGAATTTCGTGCCCCCCATTTGCACAAATATTGGTGGACGTGAGATTGTAAAGTGCAGTTACTTGGGACCATTTTTGTCAGTGTCACTATTTGCTGAAGAGAATGTAAAATTTGCCGAAGCGCACGGCAAGGCTAATGTTCTGGCATTAGGTTCAGGAAAATTACGTTGGGTAAGTTCTCTCCAATTTAAACTAATTTTAAGAGAGAACTCTTCATCATTAGTTTATTCTCTTCTTAGCAACTACATTCAGTTCGAACATTGATGCATACAGTTTTCCATTCACTCCTGGTGAACGTAAACAGCCGTCCAATAACGTTGGAATATGTTGCGAAAGTACTCGGTTACAATGAGCGCCGCGTTCAATTTGCCTGTGATGAGAAGTTGCTGGCACGCGACGGTTTCGTGATTAACTTGATGACCGTACTACAGCAGTTATCTGTGAAAATCAAATTGGACCGAGTCGATCCACATTTTCCGTTTTACAGGGATTCATTGATTTCCATTCAGAACGATACGAAGCTGCGTTTCACTGAAGATGAATATAAACGCTTTATCGAACGTGAATTTAAATCTAAGAATCATAACGCCAACTTTCAGACGCAGTGCTGGTTTCTCACATTGCAAGCGCATCACTTAGGTTTCATGCCTGCCATACAGCGCTATCGCCAGAAGGTGCGTGCCATTAAAGAGTTACAGAAACTCATCGACGAGATCGATCGCTCCAAATCGCATTGGGAAAACACGCCGTATGCTAAGCGCAATAAGCAATTCCGCGATCGTTGGTTGAAACAATTGAAAAAGCTAACACGGTAAGTGATATGATACCTTTCCTTCTTCCTAAAAAGGATTACTTTCGAATTTCTTTCTTTCTTAATCTCCAAGATCCAAGCTGTGTAGTGAGATATGTTTGCTTGATCCTAAATTGCTAAGTTCGTGCATGTACTTCTATTCGACCGTTTGCGAATATTTGCTCTACCAAATGGAGCAACGACCCATTGAGGGTCCCTTTATTGCACTACAGTCTACCTCGCAATTGGAACCGACAGATGCATTCTCTGCACTTCCCGAATGGTATATCGATGACATCGCCGAATTTATTTTGTTTGCCATGCAACACGCTTTGACAGATGTACGTCAGACGATCGATCTTTCAATAATAACGTGGCTGTTAACGTGTGTTTGTGCGCCACACCTCATTAAGAATCCCTACGTCACTGCCAAATTAATTGAAGTTATGTTTGTATTTTCGCTGGGTCCACCGAATTCATTGAATACCGCAGTAAGTTGTTCCTAATATTCAGTTCATGATGAGAACTAAAAATTGCTTTTTGAGATCCGTCATAAATTCGAAGCATTAGTTAAAGGTTTAAACAAAACTTCTTTAAACCTTTAATAAGCATTTTAATAAAGCATTCTTTCATTCGTGTCCACTAAGACAGATCAGTCTTCTTAAAATGACAATTATATTTTAAGAATATCAACACATATCTTCGAAACTATTTATATGAAATAATCTTGAACAATCATGGAATTTTTACAAGTGCCTGGGAATTTTAACTAACATTCCAAATTTTTAGATGTGGAATCATGAATTGGCGCAAACAGTTTTATGCAGTGCGCTAATGAAGTTTTACGTGGATATAGAAACCACTGGACAGAGTACTGAGTTCTACGATAAGTTTACTATAAGGTTAGTATTATAAAAAAAGTCCTTTTATTACTTTTGTTAATGACAATATAAAATATTTTAATGTTTTTTCCTTGCTTGTGAGCACCATATTCGGCAGTTGTGCTGCTGTCGCTCTCCGTGTTGAAGACATGTTTCTTTATAGATTTCAATCACATATTGAAATTCACGCAGCACCGTCCAAAGAATATTCAGTTTACTATTTTAAAATGGAATTAGATTGTTGCTGATAAGTTTCGATTATTGTATAATTACTGCTAATAGATTCTCAAGTTCTTTTATGTTTTGAGAGAAAACTTTTTAAAACTTGTACTCATTAGGTTTAATTTTCATTATTTTTGTTTCGTTATATTCCGTATGTGTTTCTATACAGATACCATATAAGTCACCTTTTTAAATCAATGTGGGAAAGTCCAGTGCAACGTCAAGTAATGATTACGGAATCTAAAACAGGCAAACAATTTGTGAAATTTATTAACATGCTGATGAATGACACAACGTTTCTACTGGATGAGTGCCTAGAGAACTTAAAACGTATACATCAGACACAAGTAAGTAACATAATAAAGTCTCTTTTATTTGCAACCATAATTAGCACATTGCTAATTATTTTGTATTCCTTCTTTTTTTGATTCTTACTAATGAATTATTTATAAATCAGTAGTAGTTTATAAATCCCTGAATACAAAACATTTGCTTTTCTAGGTTTTAATGCTGAATGAAGCTGCTTGGGCTGAACTTGGTGCAGAGCAACAGCAAAGTCGGATGTCACAATTGTCAACGGATGAACGTCAATGCCGTTCCTACTTGACTCTGGCTCGTGAGACCGTCGAAATGTTTCACTATTTAACGGTTAGTATTTTTATTTTATTAATGCTTGAAAATTGTCAACTTTATTTTTATATTGGGGTCTGCAGGACGATATAAAAGAGCCATTTATGCGCGACGTACTAGTTGATCGTCTCAGTTCAATGCTCAACTTTAATTTGCAACAGTTGTGTGGGCCAAAATGCAATGATTTAAAAGTTCGCAATCCAGCTAAATATGGTTGGGAACCTAGACGTCTCTTGGGTCAAATATTTGACATTTATTTACATCTCGACTGTGATAGATTCGCTCAAGCCCTGGCTGCCGATGAGCGTTCGTTTCAAAAACATTTATTTGATGATGCCGCCAATCGTATTGAACGCCTAGGCATTCGTACCATGGTTGGAGTGGAAAAGTTTAGAGCTCTTATAACTAAAGCACACGATATTTACGGTACGTTTTAGTTAATCGCGTTTTTTTATACAATGTTAACAATTTATTATTTTTACTTTTGCAGTTGCCAATCAGCAATCGGAGGACGAGTGTGCCGATGCACCAGATGAATTTAAAGATCCACTCATGGACACGCTTATGTCTGATCCAGTGTTGTTGCCTTCGGGCACAATTATGGATCGCGCCATTATAACGCGGCATCTGCTGAACAGCAACACAGATCCTTTTAATAGACAAACCCTGACTGAGGATATGTTGTTGCCGAATATGGAACTGAAAGAGCGAATCGATGCCTGGCGCAAGGAGCAACGATTTAAGAGACAGCAGCAACAAAATCTTAGGTTAAATGATAAAAGCAGTTAAATGGAAGCTAGATACTTTGGTTTAATCTATTGTTTAATATTTTTGTTTCAATTGTTAAGAGTTTATAAATTACACATTTTATACACCATTACTGATTACTCGTACTCTATATTTTTTCCCCTCAAATTTAGTTTTAAAGCTTTATCTATTCAAATATTGAAATTAAAAACTAGCAATTATTTTATATTTTTAGTTCTCGATTTTCTTTCCTTTCTCCACGACTTTTGTGAAGAATTTCAGTTTTGTTTTTGGACTGCACCGAATTTCGTGGTGGGAGCAACTGGTTTTCACACACTCAAATAAAAGATAGAAATAAAATAAGACCTTAAAAAGGGGTAAGCAAAAGAATATATGTTAAAATAAGTTTATAAAATCTAGCGTCGTGTCAAATAAGAATTTAATAAACAATATTTATAAATATCTTTAGAAAATCTTAATAAACGGCGATATGTGAATTAATGAAAAAGAAAGTTAATCAGAGAGGAAGAGAGAGTTGCCTAAAATTCCGATGATTTATAAAAAAGAAATATCAATCAGAGAAAGAGAGAGTTGCCTCAAATTCCGACGATTTATAAAAGCTTTTAATTTCCACTTTATGTTATATTTTATTAAGTTATTAAAAGATAAAATTAAATAATAGTGTTAAACTCGATTAATGCATTGAAGAGTCACTATTATTTAATAAACATTCATAGCAATATATTAAAACTACTCGAGTTTAACCTGACCCAAGTCTATTTACCTGATGAGTTGCTTTTAAAAAGCTACCCCCATCTGAATCAGTTTACCAGAAAGGACACCAGCCAATATAACACTGGCAGAGGTTCTCATTATTGGTGGCCTGCTGTATCAATAGATCAACTTGCTGCTGAACAGTTACTGCGTTTTGAGTTTGGAAATCGGTGCCTGTTAGCTTACGTTTAACGCGCTTAATAACTTTACTAGCTTTAGTGTTCGTCACATCTGCGGCATTTGTGGCCGCTGCCATTGTGTTTCTTGGAGTGTGTCCATCGTATGCCTTCGACTTGGAAACATGTGGATTACTGAGCAACATTGAATCCTCGACTGAGCCAATCAAGCTGCCATTGGCGCCTATGCTCGCGGTACCCACTGCACCCGTGCCGTCGTTCGTTTTGGAGCGATGATTCTTATATTCAGTGTCAAGTAGTCGCCAATTTAAAAGTGGATCGTATACAAAAGCCTCCAGCACTGCCATCAATGAATCTTTGTTGCGCCGCAATACCAACATGACGCTCTCACAGGTTCGTCGATAGGTGCCCTCGATGCCAGTAACCTCCATGGCCTTAATAAGCATGCGTGTTAGGCGGAAGGGAATCTTTTCAGGGAACTTCTCACGAGTCATGGCCACCTCAAAGCAATCGCCAAAATCTATGTGCAAAATTTTTCCACTCATGCGGTCCAGCATAAGATTGGATGGATGACGATCGCCCAGACCTAGTATATAACCCACCATAGACATGACAGCTAGGGAGCGTGTATAGTTTGTGCGACGCTCGAACCAAACCTCCGATGAGGGCGATTTTAACCACAGCAGCTTAGCCAGGTCATCGCCTTGTGTCTGTGCGAGTGCAAACTCAAACACTTCGACTTTCTGCATCAGTGTCAGATGATCGTAATCCGGCGATACACTCAGCATGGTTCGATGTTCTTGGTTGAGTGGTACTTTTTTCTTGTCGCGATAGTCGCGAATAAGTGTGTGCAGGGTATCACAGTGTGGTACCCAGCCAATGAGGCCAGAGTTGGTGCTCAGTGGAATGACAGCATAACGCTGTATGGCCAAATTACGCCGGAAAGTGTCCGGGTCGCCGAGCAATAGCGTGTTGACAAGCGAGAACAGCTGCATGACACGCTCATCTTGACGCAGGTCCTCGTGACCCTTAAGCAAATACATGTAGTCTTTACCATTGGAGCCGCGAATGCAAAGCTTGCGCGGACGCTGCTTCGAAGTTATGACTTGTAAGTTGGTCTTGATGTGAGAGATGCGTATGAGTTCTTGGCCTGGGTTATAAGAGCCTGGCACAGCGAGTTCCAAATCCTTGCATGCCAACAACTTGGGGGAAACATACGGAAGCTCCAGCGACGTAAGCTGCGGCAGTTGTCGCGATATCTTTTGGAACACATGGTAGTAAATATCCCAGGCATGGTCCAAGTCCATTAGCACCGTGGAGGACTTGTAACGCTGTGTCCACTCATAGGCTTCGGTTAGCTCGCGTCCGTAGGCCTGCGAGAAAGAGGTTTCCTTGAGCGTCTGCGGACCGCGTTCAAGCAACGCATGTAATGGTTCCAGAATATCAAACATGCCTTTCACATTACGATCGCCGAAGTAGAGACGCGATGCTTCTTCCAACCCTTCGTGCCACTGCTCGTGCCAAAGAATGGCAACACGTATCAGTTCTTCACTACACATGACCGCCTGCTCGACAAGAGTGGGAGAATGCTTGCGCATCGAATCCAAGATTTTGAAAGCAGCATTTTTGCGGGCCACCGAGGCCGATTTAGAAGCAACGGTAAGAGGGTAGACAAGTGCCTGGGGATGATATTTTCCGATATCAATGAGCAGTTGATGTATCAGTTGGCCGACCAAGTTGCGGTTCGTGTCAATGCGAGCAATAAGCTGAGGAATGACCTGCAACCAAGTGTTGATTTCGATCATTTTCATGCCCGACAACAGCGCATCGTAAATTTCTGCGTGATGGCCGTAGTCGAACCATAGAGTCAACAAACGCAGAGTGTCTTGAAGCGAGTTGCCACGAATCAGACTTATCGAACGAAAGAAACCATGCACCGCTGGAACTGCATACTGTTCAATGATGAGACGCTCCTTCTGAATGTGCGATGATATGTCGTTAATGGAGGGTGGCACGACTTTGTCCAGCTGCTGCTTCTGAGCTTGCACAACCTTAAAGTTCATGTAAGCCCAGAGATGCCACGCCTTGTACCAATTTGGATCGTAATCGGTGGCCTTTTCAAAGCATTCGAGCGCGCCTTGGACAGCATCAGGATCGAGGATGCCCTGCAACTTATTCTGCCATGTGGCCAACCGAAGGTAGCAACGTGCCAAGAGGCGATGATCTTCCTGTTTCACCTCCTCGGGTATGGTGCAGTTCAGTTTGGTACTGTAGGTATTCACGAAGCAGCTTAACTGCTCATAGGCACCCTGCATGTTACCGGACATGGCCATGTGTTTGCTGTAGGCGTAGGTGACGTGTGGCTGGTTGCAAGGCAAGGGCTCAGTTGGGTTCTGCGAAGGGTCAAGACCCAGCAGCATAACCAGCGTCTTGTGTGACAGTTGTAGCGAGCCGCTCTTGCGACAAAGACTAGCATATTTCAGCCAAGTGTGCACATCTTCCTGTGGCCGAACCACCAGCGAGTGTACCTGTATGATTCGACGCCAATCTTCAACCAGACGCTGCCCGCCTTGCAAACGTTTCCACCACATTGTTTTCAGCGGTTCGCGGCGTTCGGGAATCAGTTTAAATTGGATGACCTCCTCAAGCTCGGCCAACATTTGTACACAAACCATGGCACCGTAGGCGCGTTCGTATGACTCGCCTGCCATTGAGGTCAATTCTGTGTCGAGTAAGTCGCGGGTCTCGTCGATAAGACGCTGTGCAGTCTCAAAGTCTTCGTGATGCACAGCGAGCACAGCACGGTAAAAGCTACCGTCTTGTGTGTCTTCTGGTATGCAGCGCACGTATTCTTGCATGGATTCCCAGTCCTGGAGACCCCAGGCCGCTACTGATGCCAAAGGACCGGCGCGAGATCGCGCCTCACGCCCCAACGTTTCCCAGTCTTTTTTAGCCACAGAACTTAGTTCGGACCATTCACCTAAAGCTTCTAAGCAACGCATGTGGCCAAGTCGTGACTCGAGATCGCTGTCGTCCAACTGCAGCTTGTCGGAGTAGTGTTTAAGTGCCTGATCCCAATTGTGCAATTTCTCGTACCAACGACCTTGTACTTTTAACTCATTTGCGGCATTTCGGAAAGTTGTAAGCAGTCCTTCGGCGGCTTCTTTTTGCTGGAGTTTATTGTTAATCAGAATTAGGCATTCAAACACTTGTGGATCCTTCTTGCTAACAAACTCCTCTTCTTTATAATGCAGCGCCTTGGCATATGCGCGGCAGGCCATAGCGCGGGTACCCAAAAGCTTTGTCTCGATTGGTATCGGATCCTTGTCACAGTGTTCCATAAACTCAGCTAGGTTGAGAATGGTTTGTGTAATTTCCGGCATATCAGTGACTTGGAGAGCTTGTGTTAACGATTGAGTCAGTTCGTGCTTTGCTTCTGCCGACATCTCGGTCCAGCAGGAAATGAAGGCGGCATTAAAGAGATCGCGTAGCAATTTATCATAATCCTGTGCTAAGACGCGACAAGCGCGCAAAGCATGCGACGGTGACTCTTTTAAAAGCCCAATCGATAAACGTTTCAGCCACTCAAGCCAATCGTCTTTCGAAACACGACGCGTCACCTGCCACGCGGTGCGCAGATCATTGGTGGGTACATTTTTCTTTTTGATGTTAATGTTACCATCGGTGCTTGTGGGCTCAACTCTTTTGTATTTCGCCTGGCGCATGTGAAACTCGTCATCCAAGCACATTGTGGTATTGCTCTGTATTTTCGTTAGGAGCTTCTCGTACTTGGAATCGACAATGCGTTGCTTAGCAATGGTGCGATTCACTAACGGAGCAAAAACAAGGTATTTTTTGCCCAGTTGGATAACGAGCGACCGCAGCGTGGACATGGCTTGATCACGAAGTTCAGGATCTGTGTCAAGTACACGAACCAGAGGGTGAATGATCCGGGACGAGAAATCAGTAAAGTCCAAAATCCATGCTAGATGGTCTATAGTTTCCAACGCAGCTGCAGAAACCTGTTGGGAGACGTATGGCGAGTCAAAGAGCTTAACTATGGGCGGCACCAACATGTGTAGATAGTCGTCCAACGTGTTTCCAAACTTCCGCAGCGCCTGCAGGAGTCGGACTGTAACTATGCGATCCTTGGAGTTGTCGTGGTGCAATACTCGCAATATTTGCGGGATTAGTTGGGACAGATAATTACGGAACTCACAGCCTAACGCGACAGCGATCTGCTCAATGAGGTTGATAAGCGTTGACTGTAGAGGCGTATTGATAGTCCAAAATTCCTTTATCAGTTTAAAGATGTCGCCTATGTAGCCGATAATGTGCTGCTTTACAATTTCAATCAGGATCGAGAGTTGCTGGAAAAGAAACTCGCGTAAATTCATATCTGCGGTGCGTACATTGTCGAGCAATGAGGGCAGAACTTGCGCCAGGTAGGGAACGCATTTAATACCAAGACTTTTGAAGATGAAAGTGACAGCTTGCACAACGCTGGTGTGCCGACTGCTCAGAGTGGGATCACGCAGAATATGCATGAGCGCCGCGATGGCGACCGCTGGATAATATTCTTCCAGAAGATTGCCCATATTCACTAGCAACTCGGCTGTTGAAATGTCTTGACTCTCGTCCATTTTGAAGTCTGTTAGAGAAATCAAAACACTGTCTTTCTGACTATCGATTAGACCCTTGTTCATTTTGTGTTTATAAGGGTCCATGGCACCCAGTAGACCCAGAACGCGAATCGTTTCGCGGCGTATCGATCTTCGTTGTTCAGTTTTTAGAAAATTAATTAATATATCAATTAGGACGGGGTATTTGTTGTAAGGCGACACAACGCGGCCGGTGGCGCTGACCAGTTGTCCCAAGGTCCAAAGAGCCACACCGCGTTTGTCAGGGCTGCCGGCATCGCCCAACATTTCCAGCAGGATGGAAAGCAAGTCATCAGCCCAGAGTTCCATCTCATTGGAGCCGCCATTAACGTCGGCTAAATCACCGATTGCACGTAAAACATTTAAAATTACGCCAGGATTTGAATCCGATTCACGCAACTTTGGCACCAGTATGGTAAGAATAGGGCGCATGTAAGAAGAAATCAACCTACAAAGAATTAAAGTAAGTACAAAGGGATTAAGTGTTAAAAAGTTTTAAGAAGATGTAAGATAGTTTCATCTAAATGGTTGTTAAGGTGGAAAGTAATAAAACATCCTTAAGAAATTTAAGTAAATTTCTTCTACACAGTTGCTTCAATCTTATGGTGAAGGTCAAGCTTTAAATTTGGAAATGATTGTATAAGAATACACGGGTGTAAAAAAAACCCGGCCTCAAATAACTTGTTCTGGAACTTACCTTGGAGTGCTTATAATTAAATGGTCCAACATTCGGGCACTTTGTTCTTTATTGCGACTCATGCCTGAGTGCTCCAATTCGGTGAGGAGTTGTATCATTGTCTCGCGTAGTTTAGGCATGACGTAAGCAGGATTCATAGCAGACAAACGGCCAATAGTTACGATAGCTAGTTCGCGTATTTCAAAGATCTCATCGTTTAGTGTAATAAAAAGTGCACTCAATGATTCCGGTTGCGCCAATTCCGCATCGAAATTCTCATCGAGCGAACGTAGGACCCGCAAGCGAACATTACAATCCATATCGGTGATGGACACAATAAGCAGTCGTTCGATTACATGTGAGACTGTCTCGCGTAGTGTTTTTGAATTGTCTAAGCAATCTGCTGATTGAATGGCCAGCTTCAACAATCTTGTGCAAGTTTGAACAGCTTCGAGACGTATTTCTTGTTGCTCATGATTAATAAAATAGTCGGCACATCTGTAAAAACAAGATATTTTTGAGAAACAAAGGAACGCAGTATTGTCAATAACGAATAGTTAACTATGAATTCTTTTTCACACCTTTGCACAAAATCCAGCATGTTTTGTTCTTCGAAATTAAAGCTACCGAGAGTCTTGAGAGCAAGTTCAATGGTAGGTACATCTTGCGGCAAGTTGTTAGCCGCTTCTATTGCTAGCGGTGCGATTGCGGCATATGGAATGGCAGCCGGTTTGTTCATGAGCACCTGCGAAAAAACTCCAATAAGACCATCAGCAATGGGACCTTTCAACTCTGGCACATTTTCCGCCAATTCGCGTAGGCAAACTGTCAAAGCTGGTGACAAGCCAGTGGAAAACATTTGCTCTAGTATATCGCGAACATCCTCAGTGATATCCGACTTGACCGCATGAGCAAGGAGAGTAATGCAAGCAAAAATTGCGGGATCCAATATGGGCTTGCGTTTACTCGGCGTATCCTTTGCTGGCAAGACCATTTTAATTGCACACATGATGGTCTTCAAATGTTTTCCGATATCACGCTCTACAGCGACTGCAATGTAACCAATTGTGATGTATGCAATGTTGCGATCCTTCTCCTTGCCGCGCAAAATGCTCAATAAGTGATTGATGCAAATTTTTAAATATTTCTGGACGAAGACCTCACGATTGAAGGCAGCTAGGCGAGGTAGTATTTGAAGCAGTGCCTGTTGCACATGTGACGATTTGGATAAGCGTTGTTCCATGACATTATCACATATACTGTTGTAGTTTTGAGTAAGTATTTCACGAGAGTTTGCAGATTCGAGAACGTTTAGCTAAAAAATAAAACAAACAAGTATGTACAAATAATTTAAACATAATTAAAACAAAATAAAATTTCATTAAGTTAATAACTGTAATGGAAATTAAATCACAAGTAAAACAATTTATTACCGCTGAAAACTTATATGATGTAGCATGATGATGATCCGTGTCCAAATGCATTTGCGTCGTGCCCAGCTTCTCCACAAATGGTGCCTTTAGCCGTGGTACAATTGTGGTCAAGTGGCTGCCCGAGCTCTCACTATAGTATTTATTGTGATGCGCATCCGGCAGCAGACTAATTAAACTATTATAACGACGTTCCCAAATTGAGTGCGAGCAACGAAAGAGTTCATTGAACACAATTAATCCTCCATGTATACGGTCATCACGTGTCATACCCTTCGTTTCTTTGCCGATAATCGGTTCAGTAATAAAACTATTGTTTGCTTCACCGTAGCAAATTTTATACCACTGCGGTTCACTCGATTGTTTGGTGTTCTCACGCTGCGATGTGACGATTAGTGCAGCACGTAATGCCTCGCCGGCTGACTCGCGAATAGCTGCTTTGGGATCGAAAATTGCATTGAAGATGTTTTCAAAAAATGCCGAAATTTGTTGATAGAAATATGTTGGCATCGCCAGAGCAAGTTCACGTAATATAAAAACGGCAGCATGACGACGATTCTTAAATTATTAAAATGTTAGCTTTAAGAGTTTAATTATATTTTTAAATTCAAATGTTTACCTCCTGTCGGTCACCACTCAACATTTCAAAGGCATTTTTTATGTCAAAATCAAAAGATTCTTCGCCCTTCGAGCCAGGCAAAGAGGCCAATTTGACCAACGTCCGAGCGGCAATCTCCATAACGGAAACATCATTCGATGGTAAAAGCTGGCGCAAGCGATTGCAAAAGGGCGAAATCCGTGTCGTGGTGAAGACAACATCACCACTGATTAAACATTCTGGGGAAAAAGTAATAAACAGTTATATAGAATAGCTTGGTAAATATAACAGAGAGGTTTAGATCTTTTTAATAGAAGTAGATTTAGTAGATTATTTTCGTTGCTTCGAACTATAGATTCTTACTTATTGCCAAGACTCCACCCTTCTTCTCATTAATGTCTGGACTCATTACCATGCCGAAGATGTGATGATTGAAATCATCAAAAAACTGCACCACTTCTTCTTGGCTCATCTCACGCAGTTCAGTCTTTACATATAGAAACAAATCCTGGGCTGTTTTATTCTGAACATCCCGATGTCGGGACTTCAGGCCGGTAACAAATTGCTGGACAATCGAAGAAACCGACATTTCGTAGTTCTTTATATTTTGACTGTGTTCGCGGTATACTGATTTCGGTATACTAAGAGGATAGAAAAATATTGCACTTGCGACACCAAAGTTTTACATTTTCCCTGGAAGTTACAACATACAAGGTTATGTTGATGGACTTTCTTTTGAATAAACTTTTTCTCGGATTTCCTCAGGTTTAATTCATTCCATTGTTTTGTATACTTTGAGAATAAAAACTCAACTATATTACTTCACTTTTACATGTAAATAAATAATATATGATAAATGTTTTGTTTGCCAGCATAAGCAAGATGAAAATTCTTCGCTGCTGAAACCTGAAATTTTCACAAACAAGAAAAACAGTATGCACTTGTGGAGAGTTGAACGCATCTCTCCATTGACCCCAAATTTGTTGTTGTTTGCGGTGAAAATTAGGAAAACAAACAACAGCTGTTGCCGAAAGTGATGCCAAATCTGTAATATTGTAATTATTATGGTCTCCACATTTCGAATATAATACATTGCAAATCGATAAATAACAGGATGACTCAAAAAGTGTTAAGTTTAATTTCCGCTGCAAAATATGAAATTTTTTCCGGAATTCTTCAAAAATAATTTTAATATTTTTTATATTCGTTTTTTATTTCTTGAATTTTTGTATCCCTAATTTTTAGTTAATAGCGGCTTTTATAGCCGTTTAAATAGCATATATATCACCCCGAAACTCAATTAGTTTTAAAGTGTCGCTCTTCAAATTATGTAAATTTTTCGCATTTAAAACCCTATTACTCATAATCAAAACGCGACCGCTGAGTTTTAGACTTAGACCTTGTTTAGATTTCGTAGCATAAGAGCAATCTAAAGAAAAAAATTCATTTTCATCTCATCGATTGATCTGCTCTATACTTATTATGCTCCATCTGTGAAGTGTAATTTTGAATCTAAATTATACATTAATAGTTATTCAGAAAATAAAATTTTCTATATATCAAACTGTTAGTTGTAGTTACTGGCGCTGTTTACCTCTTGGGTGCTACCTTTGTAGATAATATTTGGAAGAGACATTTCCTTACCTTAACAAGAGAGTGGGAAATCGTGAATCTTCTAACTAAGCGAAGCTCATTTCTGAGAAAGTAATGCATTGTAGAGGTTCTTGTTTGTTAAAATTAGTTCAAATAATATTAAATAAAAATAGTGTAATAAGCCAGTGCACGGTTCAATCCATAGTACAATCCATAAACAAAAATCAATATTGTCAATCGGCTTTGATACTAAAACTAAAAGATAACAAAAAATTGTAGGTGTTTACATTGAGCGAGTTTAAAATTGTAGTGGTATTCATTTATTGGCAAAAGATGTATACAGGCGTCCCCCGAATAGTATGGTTAATCGGTTACGTGTTATTCGAGTCTTTAAATATTTGCTATGCCATAGATAAAAGAACTAACTAACTATTACTCTATAAAAATACACTACAGGCAGTCAGATTTCCTGTCAAGCTACGGTATATACGAGTATATATGAACTGTGCGATCGATCTATGTAATTTTTAACAGTAATAATCCCTATTTCATATAATTCGTATTTCGTTTTATTCGAGAGTTGTCGCAATTTTTAATCGAGATTTTCAAGACTTCGTACAATTCAACTACCGTGCTAATCGGGAGACCACTGTATATACATACATACTCGTAGATACTCTACAATTTTGTTTATATTAATCTTCCTTTTGATGAATTATAGTTATTTATAAAAACAGATGCGGAAAAGTTTATTGAATTATTAATTAAAGAATGTAAAATCACTAAAAGCCATTTCAGCTCCTTTTAATTTTGTTTAACCTAATTTAAGGGCACACACACACACTTGTAAATTTGTACGATTGTATTCACGAGCTATATATGTATTTATGTACGTATGTTATTTTAGTACAGCAATAGTGATTATTTATTTTGCATTTATCTTTCTTCTTATAATAGCTGGGTTTGCCTTTTTTTGCACCTTTTTTGCACATATTATTTGAACACATAACATTACATTAAGCCTACATCGCATACGAACGAAGGTTGAATAATTCCATATTTTAAAATTTTCCATGGTTTCCATAGCGAACTTTTTTAATATTTAATTTCTTGAATTTACTTTAAATGTGTGTTTTTAATAAAATAACAATTGTCAATCTTGAGAATTCTATGGCTTTGTGAGTAGTAGAAGGTTAACACGTCAATGCATGAATGTGTGTACATACCTATGTATGTACGAGTATATATATAGTACATCATAAGCACTGTTGAATTGATTGATTAATTAACTATCGGCTTTTGTTTACTGTCGAAATGATTTCTTGATGAAATCTACATTTATTTTTACCTGTATTAATTGTACTAGATTAAGTTTAAAACTTTAATAGATTTTTATTTAGTTTATCTTATTTTATTAAGTAATAATTTAAGTAATTTATTTTAATTATTTTTATTTAGTTTATTAAATACCTTAATCTATTTTATTTACCTTTTTGCTTCTCTATGCTAATGTGAAGGTACTTTGCTAGTTTAACATTTGCTACGATCGAAATTCTGCAATTCTTCAATAATTGTGTAGAAGATCGGGAACAACAACGACAACATTATTAGCTTCTTTAATATATGTGCATACATATCTGAGAACATATCTTCAATAAAAGTAAATTCAAGCCAAAAATTATCTTTGACTAAAATGACCAAGGATAAGAAAATCAATTTGACAGCCATTACATGGGCGCATGCAGTAAACAGTCAGCAAAAACTCAACGAGGCCCTGAATAGTAAGCACTTAGTTTTATTTGGTGTGCTAGAAAATCAAAATCCTTTGGTTGAATATATTTTAGTAACAAAACAATAATTTTGAAACCAGATGGGAACCAACCCACTTTTCCAACCGATCTTTTACTATCTTCTATAAAACTATATTTTTTTGTGTTAGTAACAATAACTTTATTTTTGAAGGCAGCATCGATATGATCGAAGCAGATATTGTACTCGGCCGCCTCAATAATATCGGCTCCAAGTTGCCGATAATGGCTCATCCACCGGCCACTTCTTCAGACATCTCTTTAGAGTCATTTCTACGTCAAATTATGGCACATAACGAACAGAACATCAATGCTCAAAGGAAGGGTGTCAAATTGGATTTTAAGACGATTGAGGTTTTTGATGGCTCTCTTGATATACTCAACGAATTGGTACCGTTGGTAAGAGTCTACTAAATTTTTCAGAAATTTCAAGGAATCTTTCATAATCCTGCTGCTATCACCATTTAGATGAATGTCCCTCTTTGGCTGAATGCTGACATTGTACCTGGTCCTGTTGACGAAACAGAAACTATTCCTGTTGAGCCGACAGCATTTTTGGCCGGCTGCGCACCATTCGGAAAGGCGGTACTGTCGATCGGATGGACTACGCGTTGGGGCCCCGATTATAATGAAGGTGCTTATACAGTGCAACAAATCAGTGACATGCTGACGGCAATCAAGGTGTGTGTGTCTTAGGTTGTATGAATTGATTGAAAGTAATAATTTGGCAAAAGTACTATCGTAACTGTTTTCTTGTTGATTGTTAGGACAACAATTTAACCGTTACACAGCAGGCCATAACATTTCCAGTTCGTGCTGGCATCGCGGCTAACAGCCTTGAGGCCTTAAATGACTTGATGAGGTCTGTCGACGAGACAAACAAGTGCACGCTGACGGTTTGGTCCTCGCCCGACGATAAAGTGGACATCGTCAAGTTGAGTGATTTGATCCACTCGATTGGACCTGATCGCGTTTACTTGGACCTACCGGACGAGCTCTTAAATAGCTTAAAATTGCAACGTACGAGTACCATTGAACGTTCGGCAAAGATGACCTCATTGATGAACTTTGGCGTGATTAGTATGTGTCTGGTGGCGGCTAGTTTTTGGTTGCAACGTGTAAAATTTTAACGTGTTTCATGTTTACAAGTATTAGCAAAGTTTCATTAATCTAAGTGAGAATAAAATAATTTATTGTCTTCAAGTGTTTGTTTATTTTTTTGTATACCTAATTATTGAAGTATAAAATTAAATAATACATTTTCTTGTTTTTTATTGTTATATAAACTTATATGATCGTAATTAATTAATATATTACCTGAAAGCTTCTTTAATGATATCACTTTTTGAATTTTCTTTCAACTAGTTAACAATATAGATATGTATGTATGTCTTTATCTATAGGCATATGTAAAGAGAGAACAAAACTGAATTTTATCTTATCACTTCTATAACAAGAATATATTCTAAACTTTTATATATCGTTGTCTGTGTTATGTGGCAGCTTTGTACTATATGTATTTGTTAAATATATGTACATAAAATATATAGTATATGCTCTGCTATATACGATACTCTATACAATCTTTTCCCCAGATTCAATCAATTCAGGTGCGATTAATAACACAATTCTGCGGTCTTAATATTCTCATTAGAGCATTCTTATAATATTCTTAACTAATAATTCTTAAAGGAGTATGAGCTGGGATGACCTTTAATTTATATGTACGTATTTATGTATCTAAAACTATTGTAAACAGTAAAAATAGTGGAATTGGATTTGCTTCAAAAACAGTTTGAAAGGATGTTGATATATGTAAAGTCTTTTAGTACATTAAACCCATTCTTTCTTTCTCATTCATTCTCATAGAATTTCAATTTAGAAATCCTTGTTTTTAATGAGTAACCGAGTACTAATTTTTTATGGACAAGGTTGGGCCTCTGTCTACGTATACTTTTATATGGGTTTCGATAACATTTAAGTGTAAATTGTTGGTGAACACATCACTTTAAATTTTATAGTAAATAATTACAAAAGGAAAAGCAATACGAATGTGACGATTATCTATCTGTCACATGTGATGACACCAGCGCAATATTTTCCATCAAACCGTTGGCCACAATGCCGTTGACACTTTCAACCGAACCATTTTTGCACTCCAACAAAGGCAGACCCTCCCGGGGTCCACGTGTCGGTTGCACCACTGGAGTTGACCTTGAAGCGGAGAGTGGATTTAGCAGTGTTGATTGTTTTTTGGGATCTTTGAAAAGCTGTCTGATGCATTTCGATGGGTACCAACAGACGAGTATTACGCCAGCGGCCAATAAAAAGCCAGTGATGAGCTGACCAATGAGTATGATGAGCGGAACCAGCGCGATATCATTGGCGATCTCTGTTGTGACCCTGACCCGTTCCTCGCACCACATCAGCGGAATGAAGGTACGCGGTATTGAGTGGAAAGGTCTGCAAAAAATAGGTATTTTAAATAAATACATGTATATCTTGTTAATAATATCTAAAAGTCGAAGTCGGACATCCTCAGGTAATCATATTAAATGAGTTACTTGCTGATGTACTCACACAATGTCTGAGACGGGTTCCATTAAGTAATTGGCTTGAAATCCACCGCCCACATCCATGACCAGACCTGAATTTGGTTCGAGCGACATGAAGAACTCGTGCTTCTCACGTACAGGTTGTAAGCCTTCAATGGCTTCCAAATAGCTTGGATCTGCTTTGTAAAAATGCGGATACGACATGTAAGTGGATGCGTTGTATTTACAGGGCCCAATGTTGATCACACCCGATGGCTCGCACTTGCCGTTGACGCAAAAGCATTGCGCCTCAGGATATAAAGTACCTAGAAGCAGAAGAATATTTGTATCATTAGAATAGTTTATAGTTTATTTTAGGTTCCATCTTTGCTTACCGTTATCCACGGAACGTTCACCTCCACTAAACTTGAACGCCGTGACGCCATGAATTTCCACTGTTTCGCTGTAGTCCAACGGAATCGAACGACACATGTTTGGCAAATATATTGATATCGAGTCGTTTGCTGTCAGATTTGGTGGATAAAATTCACCAACCGATCCATTAACTTCACCGCATTCACCGACGAAGCGTCCATTATGAGTCATGTTATTCCATGTGTGAATTTGACCCATTTTTCGTATGTCATCAGCGCCGGTGTACATGTTAAAGTGACCATCAAAAGTTGAGCTATCATTACGCTATAATTATACACAAAACAAGCAATGAGTAAAGATAATCGTAGTGAGTTTAATCCGATTGGCTTACCGTGTACAACCATCCAATGCGATCAAATGGCACTACAATATCCTTGGAGAATTTCGACATAAACGAGCCCATTGTCACCAAGGAATCCGTGTAACCGGTGAACAAAAGTTCATCAGCAGTTTTTGTGACCGCCAGACCATTGCTAAAAGTGTTCATAGCATGTTGCAATAATTTCTTTTGAATATAATTGGCATCACGGGCACGAAGAGCAGCTGCCTTGAGAAGAGAAAAACATTACCGATGGATGCATTGGATTTTAAATGCAATATTGATGTCTTACATGCGCTACAGTGTTGACGGTGGTGATACGGTCTTCCAAGCTTCCTTTGCTCTGTTCAGGTACAAAATGGAAGGTGGCTTTCTTGCGAAACGACACCGAATGGTTATGCGTATGCCAAACGATGTCTACTTTATCGGGTTTCTCAAGAAAACGATATGGTCCGAGTTCCTGGAAATGCGGCTTAACGCCAGAACCTTTGTAATATTGCTCTGGGTTTGTCCAGTTAAAGAGATACACATCAAAATACAATGGCAAGGGTGAGATTTTCCAGCCGGGAAAAGATTTTGATGTCGGACTTAGAGCCATTTCCTTAAAAAATTACACAAAAGAAATTTTATGTGACAATAAGAGTTGTGGGAAATGTAGTAATAATATAAATACATATAATATAGATATTCGTTCATTCATATATAAATAAGACAAATATAGTTGACCGTAATACCATATAAGAGAAAAGCTACCGGTTATCGGATGATTGAGATCGGTTTCGATTCGAATTTTTTCAAAATTAGTGAACATTACAAATGATATTATATTTATTACATTTACAGACCAGAATTTGATAAGATTCGATAGATTAGCTGAAGGCGAACCGAGGTTTCATAACGTAGAGATTTTATAAGGCAAGGTTAATGAAAGCAGGGTCTTTAGATAAGTTTCCAGACACATAAATGGACATTTATACAAACTAAACTATACAAAACGAATTTCGTTCGTGAACTCATGCGTTTCCAGAGAACTTTTATTGTCTTCTTGGAAAAAAATAGAAATCAAATCAATGATTGCTAAAGGGTGGAGAAAAGAAGCACTCAATTTTCGGAACTCCTCAATTATTAATTAAAATATTTCTTTATGTAGTCTACTCTAAACAATCTATTTTATATAGACTTCTGATGATTCATTGTTACGAATATTTCGTAGAAAAACCAAATATTCTTCAAAAGGTTACTTATCAGTATTTTGCACCTGTGTACACAACAGTTAGTCATTTTACGATATGTATTTTGTGATTTATAACTCACAGTAAAATATTTTTTATTTATCTTTTACGTTATTCTATTCTCTTCGTTTTTTCGATTTTTCTTATTTCCATTTTATTTATTTTAATAAATGTATTAAATTATGTATCATAGGTCGAGCAAAAGATTTTCATACAATTTCCATTTAAATTCCACGAAAAGTAATGAGTTGAATATTCTTCACTTATCGCTTCTTATGGAATTTTGTGGTTAGCTCTTTATCTATTTTCGCGGAGTGGATAGTAAAAAATCATCGAAGTCAAGGCAATAAATACTCTAGGTTATCAGGGATTAAAAGCAAAACCTTGGTAAAGTTCTAAACCAAAATGAGTCCATTGAAACACATAAAAATTAGTTCATTGAAACATATCATAGAGTCTCTATGATAGAGACCAGTATTATCGGAAACGTGGAATGAGACTTTACTTTACTTCTCATTAAAATGTTATTCTGTCTAATAAACTTCACTCTTTCCATTTAGTTTGAATTTGAAGAAAACTTCAATTCACAACAGATATTTCAACGAGGTCTCATCACATGTTATTGTAACTCATCTCAAACTAACTGAACTCAATTCTACCAAGTTATATTCAACTTAACTTCGTTCAATTCAATTCAATTCAAATCAAATTAATTCACTTCACATTTAATTTATTCTAATTTAATTCCATTCGATTCGCTTTCATTCAAATTGAAATAAAATAAAATGCACATTTTAAAGACGCCGGATGCTGTACATTTTTTATTTTTTGATTTGTCGGTTACGGAGTTTTATTTCTTGAATAATTTGAAGTTTTAGTGTTACAGAACTCAGCTGTACTGTACAGAGAAATACATCAGCTTGTATTGGGAAATTGGAACTCTTTTGTTGCATATCCCACCCATTAATCGACTATATTAAGTTTTATATTAAGATTCAATCTCAGGGAATCTGGTCTCTGGAAAACAATTTCAATGATCATAAAGTAATCTATGATCATATCATAATCTATCATTAGATAGAAATCTGTTTAGATCAGAAAACTAGACAGTCTTTTTGTTCAACAGCAGTTCTAAAAGCAGTTCCAGACATCTTGTATATAACATTAGTAAGAAATACTAGTTTTCTGGGGAAAAAAGTGCACTCCGTCAGCTTCAATTTTCTCAGAAACTGCAAAACATATATTCATTCTGTTTGAAGCAATTTTCTCTGGAATTTTCTCTGTAGAAGTACAACGGTTAAAATTTGTATAAATTGTACTAGAATGTTATGGTATTTGAAGTCAAATTCTCCCCGAGTTAAGCTATCAACCTTTCAAAGATCTATTAAGTAGGTCCCAATCATACTCTTTAGCCCAATCTTACAGCGTATAGGAGGGCTCAGTATCAAGCCTCAATATCTATCATAGACTCGATACTTACCCTTGCTGTAGTTCCCCTAGTTTTTGCTTCTGACTATCGAATAATTTTGATTAGTAAACTTTTGAAGTTTATTATTATTTATATGCATTTGATATCATTTATTGCATTGAATATAGAACAAATGTTTATGTAATTCATGGTGTTTTTCCTGATTTATGAATGCATGCATGAAAGAATGAATGCAATGAGAACTGTTAGTGAAGATTTATGATTTTAGTCGACTCACTGAAAATTCGCTCGACTTGCTTCTATTAAATTCGTTGTTAAAAACTGATTAGTTGTTGGATTTAGCTGATTCTAGACATACACAAACATACAACAAATTATTTGATAGAGAAATATTTGTTATTAAAAACAGCAAAATAAAGTTAAAAAACAAAAGCAATTAATCGAAGCAATAACTCACTTTTCCACGCAGTTGCGTGAAGATGTCATTCCAATTGAGGTAAAGATAAACACCGGATATAATGATGAGGATGCCGAGTGCCACGATTGAGAGTCGATGAAAGCAACGCGTTGACATGATTGCGAATGATGGTTGCGAACTGCGCGTAGAATCTGCTGTTGCTATCGTTTACAGGATGCGCGATACACGATGCACAGACCTATACACCCACACACACACATATATGTATATATGTATATGGTACAACACAATACACCGAGTGGGTGGTGAGTCTGTGTTTGTGGTGATTAAATTTGTGGTGTACTTGTTATCAGCGGCAAATACGATCAAGCGTCTTCTTTGTGATTCAAGCAGGGCAAAAATAACCGGCAGAGGAGGCAGCGTTTTCACTCTACCAAAGAAAGAGAAAACATGATATAGCAGATGAAAGAGCAACAGAAGAGGAGAAGGAAAATATTACGATGAATGGATTTTATACACATCAATATTTAAAAACTATTTGTTTTTATTTGGAAAACATTCTTTTTTGTTTTTGTAAAACAAAAAATTGAGTTTTCTAATTTTTAAAATTTTTGTATTCAATTCAAAAATTTCGTATTCACATAAAATTTTTGTATATTTCTAAAACTTTAATATTTTGTAAACTTATTATGTTTTAAAAATTATATTATAACATTATTATATTTTTCGCTGTTATATTTGTGTTATATTTTTGTTCTTTTACTCCGATCACATGTGTTTCTCTCTCTCTCTCTCGCTGTACAATCGTTATTGTTGTCTTTTTTAATGGTTTTCTGTGATTTTTTTATAATTTTTGTTTTGCTTCTACTTAACATTAATGTTATTTTATGGAAATGCGGAGGAGGAACGACTGCGTTCGCTAAAATTGTACTGTTGATGAGATTCTTGAACCTCAAACCAATAGCAACAAAATTAATTACATCATTTAACAAAAAATAAAACGATTTAACGAAAACTATACGATTTAACGGCATAAACAATGTGATATCAATATCAATGAAGTGAAGTCAACTCAAGTATGAATATCAAAGTGAATTCTTTAAAGACACTCTTTTCGCACTTCACTAAATTTTCAATCGCCGGAAGAACTCGTGATAAATGACCAGCAGCTGACCACATCACCGACACTTTGATGAGTTTTTTATTTCAATTTCAACTTATCAATTATTTCAGCCAGGTTCTGTTATTGTTATTGAGTTCAGTTGTTATTGTTGCTTATTATTATTATACTGATTGAATTCAAGTTTCTATTTGATTCGTTCGATTTTACAACCGCTCTCTAAAGTTTTTTTCTCTTTGTGTTGTTTTAATTTTAGTGTCGCTTTTTTGTTTATTCATCATAATAATTAAGTCGTTTTCGCTATTTTGCTATACCTATAAATATTTGTACAGGTAACCCTCGAATAACACGGTACTAGAATTCTACGAGGTCGCGAAACGCACGGTTCGAGGAATGCCAGTATATGGCTCACAAATCTACTATATTTTTGTACCTCTACTATATGAATATTTGTTTGCATTTTTGCTGTTGTTGTTGTTGTTCTTATTACTGTAGTACATATACTAGTTCCTATGATATACTGTTGTTGTATTTTAGTTTAGTGGTCGCTTATTCTTATTCTTATTTTCGTATTGTTGACAGATTTTAAAAGATTATGAATACTTTTGAACACATACTGTTATATATACATATGTAAGTTTTAGTTGCATACGAATATAATATTTATTTTATTTTAATGAGATTTTATTTTTCATAAAATAAAGCGGTAATCAATATTAAAGTAAATCAATATTAAAATGTATTTTAGATTAATTTACATTTTCCAAACAGGTTTACGTTTACGATTAACTTGACTTTATTGGCAATTTTTTTCTGAAGGCCGTTTAAAAGTCAGTAACACCAGTCAGTTTGTCTCTCTCTCTCTCTCTCTCTCTCTCGCTTTCTTTCTCTCTCTCTCTTCCTCTCACTTTGACTACGTAATAATACGCATTTTGATTTTATAAAATAAAATAAACGGGTTGCAATTTAATTCGAAATTTTAATACTGATTGTTTAATAAATAATAATGAATTCAATATATTAAAATGAATATTTAATCAAATGTTCTTTCTTACATTTTTGAATTATTTTTTAATTATCTCTTCAACCATGGCATGAATTCAATAGAGGTTCGTTTTTTGTAATAAATGGACAATTTATCAATTGATAAAAGACATTAATAATTTTCTGTTATCAGTCTATAGATATTGTAAAATATAATTTATACACATTTGTATTAAAAACAAAAATAATAACTGTTAATTTAGTTAAGCCTCTTTTGCAGCAAAGCAATGAGGTACATATATACGAGTATGTGTATTCGCAAAACGGTTTTTATGCCTATACATACATTTAAAAGACAAAATTAATACATGTACATATGACTTAAATATATTTAATAGCAATTAAAACATTTATTATATATTGTGCAAAATTCTTTTCATGAAGCAGATTAAATGAGAAAATTATTCAAGAAATTCGTAGATTAAAGAATCAAGAAGAGGATCAAAAACCAAACAAACAAAAATAAATTCATACAAAAAAGAAAAAACAAAGATATGTATATAATGTAGTTGTACATAAGTAAAACATAGACATAAGTAGAACTGTAATTTTTATGCAATATATATGAACAACATTTTGAACAATATTTTGTTTTAAATACTCATATCCACATATGTTTTATTTTATCATAGATTATGTGCGGGGGGGCGATGGAGGAGGATGACGAGAGAAGAGCACGTTGCTTGTTCTTACGCGAATCAAAGTGTTTGTGTGTGTCTATGAATAGTATGCGCGCGAAAATAAAAACTTCTCCATTAAACATGTTTTTCCTTACTTTTCGCCCACGTTAGCAAAACTAACTAAACTAACTGGTTATATAGAAAAAAATGTCTCTCCGTTTTAAAAGTTCGCGCTATGATCGCGAGAGAAAAACCAAGTTGCATTTTACTCGTATTCTACGTCAAGTAATTAAATGACAGTGAGAACACTATTCGGAGATACCAACTTGTGTAAAAACAAAACAGAAAAGTAGGTGGGTGAACAACAGCAACAATAACACGGTGGGCGTTACCGGGCGGATTCCTATCTATTCCGTAATTTTATCCTCAAATTTCTCCTTTAATTATAATACAATTTTTCCTTTAATTAAAAGAAATATCTGTATGTTTTTTCTAAGGGAAATCGAAATGTTGGCAACTCCACTGATGAGCCTTGGAAATTACAGTATATCGGGTGTGGCGGCGGGTGGCATGAGTGAAAAGGAGAGAGTTATCAAACTGATGATCGGCGGCATCAATTTAATAATTTAAAAAAAACTTATTTTAATTGCTTTGTTGCGTTGCTCTGAATCGATTGAATGAAATCGTAGATGCATTTCTTTATCTCACTTTAGTTGAATGCAATTAAATTGCACACCGATTTTTATGTGTATTTTCGTATCATTGAAATATGTACGTGTTTAATTTGTTTATTTAGCATAACTACAGGGTGATTAATTCGTTTACTTTTTAAACTTTTTGACTGATATCGATTGTGTTGCTCCACTAAACCTTATAAACTTTTCAATTCTATTTATTTTATTCTTGGTGTAAAAACCACGCACTCTCTGAACACTCTATTCGTTTATTTCTAGACTTCTTGTTATTTTTCTCCCTCGTTTCCATGTGGTTGTGATTCCGAGTGTTGAACTGTGACTACTCTAAAATTAACAAATTCATTTAATTTAATTTGAGCCCGCCGCCCAGTCACCACCGTTTCTCTTCTCTATTGTATAATTTTACTCTCACCCCTTTGCTCATTCTCTCACTATATCTCACTCTCCCTCTCTCTCTTTCTCTCTCTCTTGCCTCACTCAGCTGCAACATCTTTCGTTTAATCAAGTCTCATCATAGGTTTTGCTTCAACATACTGTCTCTTGTGTAACTCGTCGAGGGAAACCTGTGAATGAGAAACATACAACAACCTAGCTATTTACCACCCTAAATTCCTCTCATTCTCTCTGGTTTTCCTCTTCGTTTAACATTTTTCCCATATAAATACATACTTCAAAGGTACGTTAAATGTAGCGGCGCATGTAGTAGCACATACACAAATAGGTATGCATGTGTACCGAATTGTGTCCAAAAAGAGTCATGGTAAGGTTTCTAAGGTTCGACTTTTTTTTTGGTGAGATGGATAGACAGAATATAGGAATGAATCAACAAATAACTCTATGGAATGTAGTGGATTTTTCACCTTCTTTAAACTTTGAATATTTCATACCATTGATAATAACTTTAACATTTATAACTTAAAAAAGTAGTTATCTAAGGTGTTATCTTGAAGTGTGTTATCTTAATTCTTGGAGGAATACCCTACACTGCAATGCGCATGTTGTGTTTATTAAATCTTCCGCTCTCTCTCTCCATATTCTCGGTCTTGTCGTTTTGTATAAAATATTTATTATACGTATAAACAATATCTCAAAACAATAGAAATTATAGCTAATGGCAACTCTGTTAAGTCATGATCTCTTTTTTCCCTCGTTTTCTCTATATATCTCTCTTGGTTGGTTTTGCTTATTTGATTCTCTTTCTTTCTCTCTCTCTGTTTCGATTCTAACGTCAACTCTATAAGTGTAGAGAGTGGCTGGTTAACTTATCCTATCAACAGATGTGATGATGACAAACAGTGTTTATTACACTCTGTTGTTTTTATCATTATTATTATTGTTATCTGTCGTATTTGTGGTTTTTTAAAATCTACCTTAAATATACCACACAAAATATATATGAAAGTCTTTTTTAAGTATTGTAATTAAGAGCTAAAAAAATATATACGTCGAAGGTTCTAAAAGTGAGAAGAAAAGAATAATAATAATGATAATGGTAAAAATTAAATAGAAACAACTGTAGATATTTTACGGTTAATTTGAACCAGAAAAATGCACCAGATGAGAGATTGACCTTTCATCTTGAACAGCAAACAAAAGCCTCACACTCAACATTTCATCAAGATTCCGGGTTTTTCTCCCGCATCTCTGAGTTCATTCATGTTGTAAAAATTCATAAAAGCAAAGGTTAATATAACCGATCATGTGGCGTATTTACAATATTTATGTATATATACGATATTATATTTTATATACCATACAAATAATAATATTTTCACATTATAAATAGTAGGGTTTAATTTTTTTTAATTGTTTTATTTATACAATATTTTTTATATTTTCTTTTGTATGTATTAATTAAACATTTTAATCTTTAACTTAAGTTTAACTTAACTTAATTAATAAAAAGATAAATACATTTTAAACATTAACAAAAATTCTATAATCTCTCATATTTTAACAACATACATATGTACAATATATAATATAATAATAAATAATATAATCTTTTACAACATATGTATGTACAATATACATATAATAATGTACTCGTATTTACATATGTTGTACAAAATATTTTTGGGAATATTTTTGATTAAAAGTGTTTAGGAAAAGAGTTTAATTTTTCTATTTAGTAACTGATGTAACTAATTCGATGATTGGTAATGACCTCATAACATTGTTCACTTGGTTTATTATTAGTTTAACAAATAAAAACTGGAATAATGTATCTAACTAAAACATAGTTGCACTTATCTGTACTGTGATCAAGGTTATCAAGCGTGAAGTCCATATTGACGCGGCTCTAAAATGTCGGTTTAATGGGTTGACATTTTGGTAGGACTTTCTGTGTACTAGAACAACGCTACTCCGCAAATCCCCAAATTATAGAAAATTCAATGAAACGGAATCTCTTCACCAAACTTAATTGAACTTTTAACCCTGAATATATAGCAAAATATACATATGCTTGCACATATATTTATAATTAAGTACTCTGCATTATTAAAGCTAGCCGAAGATGTGACATCATCCGTAACTATTTGTTTGTACATAATTTTGCAGGATGCTACTTGATTTCACCTCCTCCAATAAAGGCGAACTATCAGCCGCTCCCGCTCCTGCGCCCGCTCCTTTGAGCTGCTCCTTTGCCTCGTACAGCATTCGTTGATCGTAAACAGGATCGAACGTGGCATGACGATTCTTCAAAGAAACTCTGGTCCGTAGATGACATATTATCATCGCCACGCCCACCGACACACTGATATAAGCTGCAGCTTTTCCGGCGGTATACAAAATCGGCAACAACTGCAGCATCCAAATGATCTCATGTGGAAGCAATAACTTGTAATCAATCCAGACAACGGGGAAAAAAATACGAGGAGCATTTTTGAGGAATCTGTAGATGCGTCAGATAAAAAAAGCTTAGTTATATTAAGTTCTTTGAATTTGTGAAGGTATTGAAATGTACCGAAATTCTGCTAATGGTTCAACCAAAAGGTTTAACTGTAAACGGCCGGCCAGTTGTTGTAGGAATCCCGTCCTGCGATCAAGTATAACAAACATTTCGTGGTCTTCCTTCTTGGGTGCCAAACCTTCCACTGCACTCAGATAGGACGGATCGGCGTTGTAGAAGTGTGGGAATGAAAAGTGAATCGGTATGTCGAACCAGCAGTGTGCTATGTTCATTACTCCAGAGGGTATGCATTCACCGACGCAATAGCATTTATTTTCCGGATAAAGTGTACCTGAGAAACGGTGTTGATTTTTCGGTGAGAATTTCTTCTGAACTTTTAAAGAGTTGCAGTTTTCAGAATTTTAAATGCAGATCAAGACTATTACCATTATCCAGAGCACGTAAGCCGGCGACGTACTTAAAACTCGACACACCGTTCATCTCCACCGACTCAGTGTAGTCAAGCGGAAAACTGCGGCATATATCGGGTATATAATATGAGATCGTGCTGTTGACCTTCAGATTGGGCGGCTGATATTCGCCTGCGGCGCCGCTCACTGTGCCGCAGTGGGAATCATATCGGTCACTGTGATGTTTAAAGTTCCACGAATGCACCTGGCCAATGTTTGCAAAGTCATTTACACCCGTATATACATTATAGGAGCCCCAGAATTCGGTGCTGCCATTGCGCTGTAGTTGAGAGTAGAGAAATAATAAAACTATTTATATGATATGATTGCGAAGATGCGAAGTGGGCGATAACTTACTAAATAGGCGTAACCGAACTTATCAAACGGTAAGACTTCCTTCAACATGTTCTGTACTTTATAAGCTGCATTCAAGAATATATCCTCGTGACCCTTGAAGAGCATTTCATCTACAGTAGACGTCACGACTAAATTGTTCTCATAGATATTTAAGGCCATAGCGGCCATTTTTCGCTGAAAGAAATGCCACTTACTGATCTTTTGAGCTGCCATCTAAAAATGAAGGCAAACTCTTAAATGACCAAACAATCCATATCATGGCCGTACATTGTCTACATACCAAAGGCACCACGTTAATGCTCACGATCGTGTCACTCAGTGGACCTCGACTACCCTCTTCATCAAAGTAGTAGAAACTACGTTTACTGTAACTAACAGTACCATTCTCCGGATGCCAGCTTATGTTGACTTTGTCCGATACTTCGAAGAAACGATACGGTCCCACTTCCTGTAGTTTGGGTTTCACACTCGCATTATAGAAGTCTTGCGGGTTCGTCCAGTTGAAGAAGTAGAAATCGACTGTAGCTTTCGCAGGTGGAGCACGCCACATTTCGAATATACTCGAATCGGGATGCAAACTTATTGTCTGAGAAATGAAAATTCAGTATATGGTCGATAGAAAGTATAGCTTAATAGCTGTATATGTAATGTTGGTAAAACAGAGAGATGTACCAACCTTTTGAAGTATTTTATTAAAAATCGCTTCCCAAAATATTCCATATACCAAACCACAAACTGCCAAACAGCAACCAAAAATACCGAAACCTGGCTTCGGCGTATTTATCTTCATGTTAACAGCAGGGAAAATATTCGATAATATGAATTGGCGGCCGTATTACTCACTCCAGTAAACTGAGTATTATTCTAAAATGACATTTTTCATGATTTGAAAATAACAAGAATAAATAGACGGACAATAGACGTATATATAAGTCTGAAACCGAGATACATGTATTGTAAACTTCTATAGTTTTCTAAAAGATTAACGAAAGTTTCGACAATTTTAAGAGGACGATACTACTGAATTTATTCGTAAACCAGACCTGGGCGATTTCCGTAGGCTACCGATTATAAATCTAACTAAATAGAAGGTTTATTGGATTGTATGATATTGTGTCTAACAGATAGAATTGAATCGATCGAAAACTGACTAAAAGTTTATATGAATCCTTTAAAAATTGAACTTAAATGAATGTCATGAATTACAGGCTATTCACAATATTTATATTTGATAGATTACTGTTTGCATTCACTGACAAAATCAAAGTAGGAGTGGTTCAGGCCTTATCACACGAAAGAATGCTTATATTTATAAACCCATCTTATATTTTATGATTATGTCCCATAATATTAATCGATTTCGTCCCATATTATTAATCGAACGATTTCGATGTTACGTCATTTTGCAATTATTTAAAACAATCTTTAAGATTGAGAATACATCAATAAAGTAATATTCTAAATAATTACTTTAATCACACATTAACTTTCTATTTATAATTCATTATTATCAATAGATTTTCTTGTCAAGCATTACATATGTAGCAATGTCATCAGTAAAATAGGAGTATAAAATATTGTTACAGTATTTACAATAAGAGTAACATAGTAGTTTATACCATAGTAATTATTAAAGTAAACAAGGCTCATTAACAACACTAATTATAAATCTAATAATGCCCAGTAAAAAAATACAATTAAGTAATTATTGAAATGAACTGTAATCGATTTCAAGTCAATTAAAAATGAAATTGAATAATGATTTCCGTAACTTCGTCAGACGTAACTTAAATGTAACTTTAGTCTCTAGTTTTTTACTTTACATGTATATCTATTGTTTAGACTCACGAGGATCCAACTTCTAAGGAAGTCCAGGTAACAAGTGAGATATTAAAGTATTTATGTTTTCGAATAACGTCAATCACAAGAAGATTGATATACAACACCAAAATAACGCATATTTGTTGTTTCCAACCATTTCTTATTTCAAATGGTCGCAATTGATAATTTGTTGTCCGATCCAATGTCCACGATCTGACAGCCAGTTTTTATTCAAAGATCCTTAGGCTATATTCTCTAAACTTCGATTAGAAGTAAATTATGAGGACTAACTTTGATTCCTGAATATCGAGGATCGATATCAACTACTATTTGTCGGGATCCCATTTGCCCCCATAGTTGTCGGGATCCGCCTCCTTAGATATAAAATAATTATCCTATATAAAGTTCTCACCGATTTCAGGATATTTAAGCTTCGTCCACGGCTGAAGATAATAGTTTTTCTGGTTTATTTTTATTTGTTTATTTGTTTACCATTAAATTAATTTATTTCTACGCCTTTTCTAGGAAATTTTATGCACACAATGATTTATGTACAGTTGTATTTTCATTTCATCTTTCATACGAAATGATCACAAACATTGAACAGGGAATGAAAAATCCGTGAGTTAATATATTAATGTAGTGTATAAAATGAACAAACACAATTTTAAATAAATCCTTGAATTTCACTTTCACAAGCTTTTGTAGAATCATGGAAACATCCTACTTGAAAAGTTATCGTTCTTTAGATTAATCGGTGAATTGAACTAATCACTTCACGACCGAATTACAAAGCGTTACCGCGTTCATTCACCATTTTTCAACGACTGTCACCGACGATATATTTGTAGTTCATATTTATTAATTGTAGTCGGCAAAACTTTGAAACTTTAGAAATAAATATGGAAAATTTGTTTGTAGAAAATCTTAAGAGCAGGTTTTAAATAATTTAATTTGACGTCGATTAACGCTCAATTAAATGATATGCATAACTATTAAAGTATTAAGTCTGTGATGTCAACAAAACAGCGAGACAAAAAAGAAACAATTAACTAATAGTAAGAAACTTGACGCATTCATACATTCAGAATATTATTGCGATTAGAATTACAACTATTTCTCTCTTTTGATCGTGATGCAAGGAAAATAACCATTTCGACCATCTGAGAAACCAGTCCAGTTGTGTACCAGTTTTACAGAAATTAATTCGTATCATATCAATGCATGGAAATTTACAATATTAACATGCATTTTTCAAAGTTATTTATTAATCAAATTAAATTTCAATGCTAATTTGTTGAACAGAAGAACTCGGGTGCATCTGATTCGATCCTCTTTTAAATCAACCCTTTAATTTGAAATCACCCAAATATTGTAGCTTTCTATGAAGAAAATAGAATTTTTATATGACATCCATAAGGTTGTATATATTGTATTTATTGTTTTGACGACGGCCAAGTCTTTTCTATATCACATTCATATAATAATATTAAATTTTTTTAAACTATAACCTTTTAGTAGAATCCAAAATAGTCGAAGATAGAGATTTTTACATGTACTTTAAGGATAAAGGTGAGAAAAAAACCCAGGATGTAATTTGTTTATGTACTAATCACAATTAATAGGGATTTAGATAATCTTTTTTAGTGTATGTTTTGATGTATGTATGTATAATGTACAAAAATCTTATGTTAACTTAATAACTTATCAAAGTATTTTAATTAATTTTTTATAAACTAATCAAAGAATTGTATTTACTTTTTTATACACTTATCAAAGAATTTGAATTCTTTTTTTTATAAACTTATCAAAGAATTTTAAATCTATAGGGAATTCAAATAAATGTCTCTTAGTTGAGTATTATTTACATAAATATGTATAAAATCTTCGTTTTGTAGTCGATATTTATTCGTATAAGTAGTTAAGCTAAAGTTCGTATTTACGAGTTTTATAGTATTATTGTCAATATTATTTTATTCATCATTGATATTATTTACGTCCGATTGTTCACTTATTTCGTCCATAGCTGGATATCCGCTGTCGATGCTGGTCGATTGCATAACAATTTTCGTCTTCGAACTCCTCAACGCAGGTGGAACCGGCAACGCTGTGTCCAAAGCTTGTTGAGATGTTTTCTCTAATGCCAAGTTCTGGTCGCTGCCATTCAGAGCCAATTGCAATTCCAACGTGCCACGGGTACGTTTAAGATTGTGGTCCATGCGATACCAAGCCATGAGAGCGATGCCAATGAAGAGCACCAAAGCAGCAACAACTTTACCAACCAAAATGGCGGCAGGCCACATCTTTAGCTGGGCAGCCAGCTCAGGAGTCACAACAATTTTCTCCTCAAACCACAGCAAGGGAAAGAAAACTCGTGGTACGTTTTTGAATAAGCTATGGTTGGGAGAAGGGAGAATATCGGATGGGAGAATGGAGAAAATAGAGAAAAGAATGTTTCAATTAAGAATGTTAGCAATATTTTTGATCGGATTACGGTGAGAACTTACTCCAAATAAGGTACTGGTTCGACTAACATATTCAATTGCATTCTTGCTGCCACCTCCAAGATGAATCCTGTCCTCGGCTCCAGCGTAACAAAGCATTCGTGTTGCTCCTTGTTCGGCTGCTGACCCACCACAGCCTCGACGTAGTATGGATCTGCGTTATAAAAGTGGGGATACGACATGAAGAGCGGCGCATCGTACCAACAGGATGACAAGTTCATCACGCCGGATCGGACACACTGATCACCACAGAAGCATTTATTTTCAGGATAAAGAGTACCTGAAAGAATGATGCAATGACATGTGATGGATAAACTATATTTTAGAACAAAAAGAAGAGAGAGTCTTTAAAATGTTGTAAATTTATAGGTCACTTTAAAGAACATTATCTTTTTGTAATTTTGTTTTATATTTTTACCATTGTCTACAGCTCGTAATCCTCCAATATACTTGAACCCCCTCACACCCTGCACTTTAACCGTATCCTCGTACTCCAGCGGGATGGTTCGACAAATTTCGGGTATAAAAATATTTGCGATTCCGTTGGCCTGTAGTTTTGGAGGCTGAAATTCTCCTGCCGAACCGTTAATAAGACCGCAGTGTGACCGAAATTTACCGGTGTGTTGCTTGTGGTTCCAGGTGTGGACTTGCCCGATTTTAGAGATGTCATCGGCACCGGTGAAAATATTGTATTGTCCCATCAGAGTGGAACTGCCGTTGCGCTACAAAATCAAAGCAATAAATTCATTAGAGCTTTAATATAATACTATAGAATAAATTGAGACTAATATTTACTAAAAATAAAGCTATAATAGAATTAGACAGAACTACGATATGGAAGCCGAAATAGATGTCATAGATATCATAAATAATTGAAGAAATCTTGGACTTTATTAAGCATGTGAATAGTTTATTAAAGATTTATTTTAGAAGAACCTATTTAAAGATTTATATAATATATTACCGTATAACAATAACCGAATTTATCAAATGGTACTTCTATGTTCCGCAGAAGGCGTGGCATCGCGTTTAACACATCCAGCAGGACATCGTTATAACCGCTAAAGAGCAATTCATCCACCGTTTTGGTTACACTGATGTCATCGCCATAGATTTTTAGTGCCAGATCAATCATGCCACGTCGCATGTAGTTGCAACGTTTTGCTATACCAGCCGCAGCCTAAAAAATGTTTATGAAGAGTGGTACTTGTATCAGAGATAACTTTTGTACTCGAACTAACCAGTGCCACCGGATTGAGTGTCACAATGGGATCGGTTAAGCTTCTCCCCTCGCTACCGTCGCCAATAAACTTAAAATTACTCTGTCTGCGATAGCTGACCGATGCGTTCTGCGGATGCCAACGTATGTCCACTTTGTTGGGTGACTCGGTGAAGCGATATGGTCCTACCTGTTGCAGTATCGGTTTTGTGGATAAATTCCGAAAATCACCCGGATTCGTCCAATTGTACAGATAAAAATCGAGATTCACTTCCAAGGGTGGAGATTTCCAAAAATCAAAAATTTTCGAATTCGGACGTAGTACCATAGCCTGAAGATAAATGGTTATATAAATATATAATATACATAAATGTATGTATATGTATATTGCACATGTGTATGGATGCGATAACAACCTACCTTATCCAGGAGTGTATTTAGTATTGATTCCCACATCAGACCACACAACAGACCACATAAAGCCAAGCAAACGCCTGTCACGCCCAATGCGATTCTTCTTCTTCCATGCCTATGATCCTTTCTCGTTGGGCTTCCTTTCGTCATTGCGACAAATTTTTGGATAATCGTAATAATAAAAATTCAACCTAATTGAAAGGATAAGAATGTTAGACAAAATTTTCTACATTAGAAATAAAAAATACAGTGGAAAACCATAGGCAAACCACACCATCTGAAGTCTATAATAATTATATTACATATCACATAAACTATTGAAATTGTTCCTTGGTGTTTGCTAAAACTTCTTAAATAAATGTTTAAATAAAATGTTTAAATAAAAAGTGTCGAGGAGAAGAAAGATACGTTTACATTTTGCATAGTTGAACTTCATGTGTTGAAAAGAAAATACGTCATATAAAAAATTAATCTGATTTAAAAAAAAAACCAATTAATTGACAACTAAATCTATCAATTAAAATATATATATGTTGTTCTACAGGAAATCAAAATGTATAACTCTTTTTATAATGCCCGATGTCTGTATCTTGTAGGTTAACCACAACCTGATCAATGTTAATAGAACTTAAAATTCACGCTGAGCAAAAACGTAAATTGCTTCTAGAAGAATCAATTAACGACACGTTTTCTTGTTAATTATTTTAGAGTAGAACTGTGACGAAAGTAGATATTCTATGTTATCATTCTTAGTCTTAAAATGACGGATGGATCAAGGGGTCAACAGAAGGGGGACAGATGGAATTCTAACTTATACACAAACTTCAATAACAGCTCCAAGTTCAAGTTTATTTATTATTATATACTAGAAAAAGAAAGAGAAAAGAAAAAATTATTTTTATAAAAGTGATGACATAAAAAAAACTCGGTATTTAAATAGATCAATCAGCGGAGTAATTATATCAGTTGATTTAGTATAATAGGATTTCTAAGTTAATAGATACAAGTAATCTATCATAACAATAATAATAGTCGTAGTTACATAAAAATAATAGTTTCTGGGTTGAGTTATTGAGCTTTGACAAATGATTTGCATATGAAGAACAAAACTTGAAAGAGGAATATGTTCATCATGACTGAAGCATAAATTCCCCTATAGATTCATGCACTCTGGTAGAAAACTTGGCACTCTTGAACTGAGAGCCTCCAGAAGGAAATGCTAAATTGACGACCTGGGCTCATGGGCGCTTTAAATAAAGCAGGCTTAGCTATGGTTAGGTAAGAGCACCATGGCTTTATGGAACGATGAATAGCACATTGATACTAAATGTTCGGGAATTAAATGTGCTTTTGCCATAGCTTACCTCCATGTTGTCCTTGTACATGGACAGACTGACAGTCACTGACAGACTGGGCTAAATCGACTCCGGAGATGACGCTAACTAAGAACATGTATCTAACCTCTGTATCCTACCTAACACCCCCACTCCCTCCCCCCCCCCCCCCTCCCTCGCATTCTATGCGGTACAAGCGTAAGGACACAATTAATATATCAACCTTTCACCTTCGGGCGTAGAGTATAAATTACAGATATTATAAAAGTATAAATCCATATATTATAAATAACTAGATATTGTAATTAATTTCTCGTAAAGTTCTAGGAAAAAACACAATTTTATTCTATATTCAAATTGTAATCGAAATCGAAAGCGATGATGTATCGGATTCTATCGATGAGAACAGTCGTTATCGTCAATATTGCATTAGGGGGAATAACAAAATTTATTGAAATGGGGAAGTACGTTTCCATATTTATTTGGGAACTATATTATTTTTCAGAGCTTTCATTTCACTATGAAGTCTAAACACCTCTCTCGACAACTACATCCACAATGACTCTCTATCATGACTCTGTATCATCGACTATCGACAAAAAACTTTTCTCTCAACTCATAAAACATTCTGGAGTTTCACTCAACTCTCTACCAGCGCTCGCACACTTAATGCAACTCGCATACTTAATGAAATGGTTTTTATAATCAACTGGTTTATTTTTATTATCTACTGGATGTAACAAGACGTATACATGACATTTATACATACAAAACATTGTATACATATGTAAATAATTTATCTAGTTACTTTTACGATGTCATTCATAATAAAAATACGATAAAAATTCATATATAAATTCAAATATTGTACATTATTTATGAAATTCGGTGTAATTGTAATTTATTGTGTTGTCAATGTAAACTACGAGTATCTAAGAAAATATATTATAATATAAATACTTCAATGAATGTAAATATAATTAAATGTAAATGCGATGTAATCTATTTAATTATATGTAATTTATTTATTTTGCTTTTAATATTTTAACTGTAATTAATCAAGAATTACGAGTTGTTGATTTTACAACGTTATTAATTGCCGAGCCAATGTTTATAGAATTATAAACGATTTTCTGAGAGCAAAAAGACGGACCGCAATTAACGTGTCGCGTACAATCAAAGCTCGCTCACTTCATCACTCGGATGAATCTAATTAATTAAGGAGTAATTTTTTTTTTCTCTTTTTTTTGTTAGTTTACAGATGTAAACAGAATGAACAATTTATTACGAAGCTAAATCTGATTTATCTTTTCTATTCCACGGAGGTGTTTTCTTTATTATTGTAGCGAGTGTGTCGCGCGCAGCCGCTAATCGTTAAGTTAAGCGATTTTCGAACACGTGAGAGAAGTGATGATGAACCAAGACAGTCTATAATAACTCTTGAATCACGAATTTAATATTGTATTTAAATTTAATGAAATATTGATGTGTTCATTATACACACGTAAATATAAAGAAATCCAAAATACATTTTACACCTTATCACTCGATATATTGCATCATTTAAACGACTTCCTTTTCATATGTTTACAGCGTGTAAACGACTTCCTAAGAACTCCATGTTTGTTCCGTGTAAATACGTACATGAAAACTTTTACAACTCAAACAAGAATGTTTTCCCTTTGGTTTTTTAAGTTCCACTTACAGACTTGTAGATTCTGATACGACGTAGCATATTAAAAAAAAGTTACACTACGATTACTCAATTGATATAACATGACCTTCTTTAAGCCGCCGGGCGCACATGCGATCGTCTGTCTAGACACAAGTGTCAACTACGGACGGACGACGACGTCTTTCCGAAGTGATAATCACTGATGTGCTCCGACTTTCCGAAGTGATAATCACTGATGTGCTTAAGTCAGCTTAACTGGTGCAGCACAAACACAAAACGGATGTTTTTCTAACAGAGTTTTTTCCTGCGAGTGAAGTGGAAACACGAATCGATTATAAGGGTTTCTGGAACCGACAAAAAGGTCAACTCGAGAGATTCCTAAAAGCGATAAGAAATCAAACAAACTGTAATCGATAAGAATGAACATAAAAAATACTGAAATCGATAAGAATATCAAAATAAACAGACAGGCGTCGCTAATAAAATCGTGTAAAAATGAAAACCTAACTGACATGACATGACAAATACATGTTTCAACAAATATAAAGTCAAATAATCCATGGAGACGTGGAGAAGCGAGATAGAGGGGCGGAGGAGAGAGACAGAGGGCGAAGGATAGCCAGAGATTTAAAAGGTTCTAAAAAATATTGAGGTAAGGTAATTTATTAAGAGATTTAAAAGGTTCTAAATATTGAGGTAAAAGGTAATATAAAATATGATATCAAATATTGATACAAAATATTGTTATATGTAAATAAAAAATATAATTATTTTATATTCAATTCTTTCAAAATTAAATTCAAATATAACTTTTTTGAACAATTTATTTTACCTTTTAATTAAATCTCTCAGTGTTAAGTTTTTTGGTAATTTTTTTGTTTTGTAATTTGATCTTTTTATTTATTCAAATTTAATTATAATATACAATAAATTGTTAATTTTTCTTTTAGTTTTGTAAATGTTGTAGGCTTTTCTTTTAATTTAAACTTTTTTACTTCTTTACATACTCCTACAAACACTTTAAATCTTATAAACATAAAACTTTCGCAGCCGGCAACATTTTAAACAGTTTTTAATAAAGTTTCTTCAGTAAGTTTTAAGTAAAAGAATGGTTCTATTATCTTTGAAATTATTTTTCTGGAATTATTTATTAAATCGTTTTATTCATTTTAATATTTTAGCATTACTAAATTTTGTATTAAAATTTTAATAATAATTCTTTAGCACTTCAAAAAACAAGCAAAATCAACGAATTAAACACGGTCTGAGCGCGTCCGCGGTCCGATAAGAACTGTTTAAGTCTTTTAATTAGTCTACAAAATGTGACCGAAACAAAAATTCTTTCTTATATAAGTTTAAAAAGTTTGACTTGCATTTATTGATATGGTGAAATGATTGACTAGAGCATTGATAACACCTGCACATTTCGATCTACGGTTAAACGATAAGTTAGACAGACGCCCCTAAAAATAAGGCACTCATTAAGATTAGTCTCAAATTTTCGGTATTTTAATCTTAAAACCAAGAAATATCGTATAATTTATGTGTATAGAAATAGAAATTAAAGAAAATTAACAAATAGTGAAAAAAAAATAAATTAAAGAAAAAAAATGGGAGTGGCACTGTAAGAAGATTGTATTTGTATATATTAAGAACTTCTGTTTCAGTTTAAGAAGTTCACAGCGGTTAAATATTAATTTGTTTTTTAGGAAATAACTAATAAACTAAATAAGCTAATAATCGATAACAAAATCCCACAGATCCCAAAATCTTCAATCTTTGAAATATTTGATCAGTCGATGTTTAATAATGGGTAATAATTTCGACTGGTCTATTATTACGAGGACTTCCGATTGATCTCAAGTCTCTGAAAGATATAAAATGGATACAAAAATATTCAGTTCGGTGTTAATTATTATTATCGATGATTTTTCTTATTTAAATCATCCTTTCCTTGTGATCTGTAAACTAAATTAAGCAATAAAAAATATTTAAAAATAAAAACTTTTACTTAAAGTTACTTTTGCCACACCTTGTATTTGTAACCCACAAAATTAACCAAAAATCAAATTTGCAAAGGAAGAGAAAGAAAGAGACAGAGAAAAGCATGAGTTCTCTTTTGACCTTATTAATGATAACAATTATTATACATTATAATATATGTACACACATATTTTTTTGTGTATACATGTATAAGTGTATATACATATACAGACATGTATATATACATATGTACTCGTATATTACTGTAAACAGCATCACTTCAAAACTATCCGAACCGAATGGGATTTCCATAAAACGTAATTTTGAAAAGATTGCGATTTTTGATAGTGTTTACATACAACATAATTTCATCCAACCCATCAAGAGAGAGACAAATATACATACATACGTATGGAACTGTCTCATAATAGCAGAGAAGAACAAAAAAAAATCAATGGTTTATTTTTTGCAAATCACTATACAGTGTTAACTTGACACATTGAACAGTTTTGCGTTTAACAAACAAATAATGTAGTAATCAATAAGCATTTCAAAAGATCAATAAATATGTCAAAAGATCAACAGTTATGTCAAAAGATCAATAAATATGTCAAAAGATCAATAAATATGTCAAAGGATCAACAAATATGACAAACTATCAACGAATAGATGAAACTATCAATGAATATATGAAACTATCAATGAATATGTACGAATATTGCTATAATACAGATATTTCAGGAGAATCTAATGAAATGTGAGAGTTTCTAACTCGTGTTGAAACGTTGTTTATCCTTTCTAACACAGTTCTAATAATAAGGACGTTAAAAATTTGGTCTTATTTTACAATTTAATGTGATCATTTGTTAATACTTGATAGATGTATATTTTATTTTTTTAAGTGTTCTTACATTGTTTGCCAGATCCAGACTCTTATCATCATCTGAGCTGGACATTAAAAAAGTATTCCGTCTAAATGCTATCTTTAGTTGAATTGCGCTTTCATATTTTCAGTAAAGATGTTTATAAATTTTTAAAAATTTATTTTACACACATAACATTCACATACACATATAAATACATTTATACATACATACACATACATACATACTTACATACATACACAACGTCCAATCATATTTTTTTGTTTTATTTTCATTATATTTCTTCTTCTTTGCTTGATTCGTTGTTGTTGTTATGATTGTTTTGTCTGTGTTGCTTGGATGGCGTGAGCTGCACAAACATAAAAAAAAACACTAATTATTTAATTTAATTTTATTTACGTAAAGGAATTTGACTTTAATTTGAAAGAATTATTATGCTTTTTTCAAACGCAGTCTTATAATATTGTATATTTTTAGTTATCTTAATAAAAGTTCACGACCTTCCTGTCTGCAGACTTATTTTGTATGATGATTAATTATCACGTACCATATGCTTCAGTGATAAACAATCAGTGACCCACGGTTAAGAAAAAAAGGAAATGTATTAATATTTAACAAACAGAGATTTCGGACCACATTTTTTGTTTATTATTCCAATAAAAGAGTGCACAAAAAATTTTACTTCCAAGAAAATAAAAAAATCCTGATAATCTTCGGTGTGATGCATGATGCATGTAGAAGCATCCCGAAGCATTTTGCACACACACAGACATTTAAAATTAATAATACTCAAACGGGAAATTTGAATCTCATTCTTAATTTCGGATGTGAAACAGCGAGTAAATGAATGGGTGAAAAAAGTCATTCAATAGTTATTTTATTCATTCATTCAGCAATTAAATATCGATAACTCAAATTTGTCGATAATTCCCAACATTAGTTTTTAAAGAATAACTTTGATAATAAACTTGCTACAAATATAAACAAAATATTTAAATTAGATTTGAATAAGCTGAATTTAATAGCGGCATTAACTCATTTTCGTGCTAAGAGAGGTTGGGCGGTTTTGGTTTGTAGCCACGGAATTGTTTTCTGGTCATGATCTCTACTAAATTTTATTAAAACCAACTGTGTAAATAATAGCAAATATCCAACAATTTAGCAAATATTGGAACCAAAAGTTTGCATTTGATCGGAATTGGTGGAAATTTTGATTTTTTCACATTAAATATTCGAACCAATTTAGCTTTATTTTAAATTTTAAAAGAAATCCTGTGTTGTTGTTTTTCATTGTTTTTCAATTAAAGTCGTTAAAAACTAATACTTAAAAATGTTAAATGAGTTTTCTTTACAGTTTAAGAAATTAAGAAGAAAAACGAGCTGAAAGTAATTATAAAAAATCCGTATGTCGTTTATTAGAAATCTTATAATAGATTACATCACATTATGTATGGACATATTGTATGTACATATGTCTTATGTTTTAACTTGTTCGTCTTTTATGTATGATTTTATAAAATCCCCTTATAAAAAATGCATAGTTTAAATATATCAATGAATTGGTCCAAGTCAACTGTTTTTCCATATATAGTATTTATAATATAGTTTGGTTCAGTGGCAAATATGTAGATATATTCTCGTATATATACAATAAATACATACATATTAAACTGGCAGATCTTTGGCACTTATTGGAATGGTTTCATTGTTTATCTCCTACCCTAATATATATCCTATACTAGACTATTTTGTTAAAGTAGAGTAGAAAAAATATTTTCCAAACTAGAAATTCTAAAATCTTTTGCATTCAACACTTTGATTTTTGGTATATCCTTATATGTTGTTATTCTTGTTGTTGTTTTTCAAACTAGGACGGTAGCAACCCTTCATAACCTAGGAACACTAGGCTATTCAAGGGCACCGGAATTCGTTGTTGTGGTTGTTGTTTCTGCTGTTATTGTACTGTCGATAGTTGTTGCATTTATTGCCTTTGGCACTATATTCGGAACGGCAGACTTCGGCTCAAGTAACGGGGAACTAGGTGCAGACTTCGTACCTTCACCAGGAGCAGATTTTTGCTGTATGGACTCCGCAGTAACGCGTCGAATTTTACTCTCTGTTGGATGGACGGTCCCAAAATTATCTGTACGACGTTTACGTAACAGATATTCGCTTGGATACCAGAAGAGCAAAATAAGTCCCACAGCCAAGCAAATGCCAGCAAATATTTGACCTCCCAGCAGAACGATGGGAATCATTTTCATGTTGCTTGCCAAATCGGGCGTGATTCGGACTTTTTGTTCAAACCAAATAAGAGGAAAGAAGATGCGTGGAATATCCTCGTATAAGCTGCAAAAAGGAACCGGAATTTAATGGATTATTACAACAAATAAAGCATAGAATTAATTCCAAAATCGAATCGAATCAAACTCACCTGATTGCATCAATCGGTTCCACCAACATATTCACTTGAAATCTGGCGGCTACCTCCAGAGGTAAGCCACTGTCTGGCTCCACAATCATGTAGAATTCGTGGTCCTCCTTCGTGGGCTTGAGACCTTCGACTTGATTCACATAGAACGGGTCTGCGTTGTAGAAATGTGGATACGACATAAAAACCGGGGAGCCAAAACGACAAGCAGAAATGTTCATCACTCCAGAAGGTGAACAGACACCACCGCAGAAGCATTTGTTTTCCGGGAAAATGGTACCTATTGTTACATTGCAATTGTTAAATGTTGAATATTTCAGAAGTTGGAAAACGTACCATTATCTAAAGAACGGATTCCTCCGGCATATTTATAGCCCAATATACCCTCTATGGTTTCATTCTTCACATAATCCAACGGCACCGTGCGACACATATCCGGCGTGAAGAGCATCGCGACACTATTGATGCCGAGATGTGGTGGCTGGAACTCACCCGCGGATCCGTTGATTAAGCCGCAGTAGGACTCAAAGAAACCGCTGTGTGTGCCATAGTTCCAGGTATGTATTTGACCCATTTTAGAGCGGTTGTCGGCGCCGGTGTAAACATTGAAGGTACCCGTTAGATCGGCGCTACCGTTGCGCTGATGAACGATATGTTGAAATATTATATTGCAATATACAATCACTTGTCACTCTTACTGCTGCTTAAACTTACAGTGTAGAACCAACCGAATCTATCAAATGGCACTTCTACATCACCACCGAAAAGTGGCATCGCTAGCGCAATATCAATCATGTCATCTTGGTAGCCAGTGAAAAGTAACTCATCGACCGTTTTCATCACAGACATCTTCTGCTGATACATCTTGAAACCGACGTCAACCATGGCACGACGTACGGAATTCCATTGCTTGGCTTTACTGCCAGCGGACTGAAATATGCGTTGAAAGAGATCAAAATAGGCCATTCCAATTTCAGCTTCAAATCCCAATCTCAAAACTTACCAGGGCTACGGCATTCAAGGTGATAACTTCATCGCTCAAACTGCCAACACTGCCCTCGGCATCAAAGTAGAAATCACTTTTCTTGCGATACGTAACGGAGGCATTTTCTGGATGCCATCGGACATCAACTTTGTCCGGTTTGTCTGTAAACCGATATGGTCCGACTTGCTGCAGAATGGGCTTCGTCGAGAGGTTTCGGAAGTCCTCCGGGTTCGTCCAGTTAAAGAGATATATATCCAAACTAAGCGGCATGGGCGGCTTTTTCCAATTCTCATACATTTTCGAATCAGGTCTCAGGGTCAATTCCTATAAAACACAGAAAAAAGGCCTTTTAATTAATTAACGCTTTCAAAAATCTTCAGTTTTGTTGTGGATTTACAATGGTTTTTTAAAATTAACGTAGATCAATCGATTTGATTGATTCAATGTCATGAGATTATTGCTTCTTGATTAAAACATGCGAGTATATCATCAATTCATCAATAAAATGTAAATCTTAATTTAAGTTAGACCTCTAGTAGATGTACATGTAAACTAAACCTTGAGATAAATAATTGAGAACAAATAAAAATATAATAGATAATTCTACAATACAAAAATGAAAGATTCGAAACAGTGAATCAGAATTAATAGTAATAAAAAAACCATTGCAAATCCCAATAAAAATATGAAGGCAAAACAATAAAAATGAATTAAATATAAAAGTGTTTATCATAACATTATTTAAGCATAACATTAAATTATATAGGATCAGGAGTATAATTAAAGATGTACTCATGTTGGTCCGTATCTTCTTCTGTTCAATCAAGTGTACGATTGATTGATCGATTGAGTGTAATAAAAGAACGGCTGAATAGATAAACAAAGTTAAAAAAGTTCTGAGTTACAGTGTAGGCTTGTGAAGATTTTTCAATTGACAGGAAATTCAAATAGCGTGTCGCATAATTATCAGTTTATAAAACACACTATTATCATAAGAGTACAATTTGCAAAAAACCTACCTTTTCCATAATGCTATTGAATATTTCCTCCCAGAACATGCCACATATGATGCCAAACACTCCAAGACAGAAACCAATGAGGCAAATTATTAATTTACGGCTTCCCTGGGTCGTCCATATATTCGACTTCTTGGGCATGTTTTTTTTTTTGATATTTTTTACGTTTCTTTGGAATGTTTTTTGTTCTTTGTCAGATCACATCAAATCAACCCAACTAAACTCAATTGAGGTCTTTTTGCAGACTGAAATAAAGACAAAAAATTTTCCAATTAAATGAAATTTTAATTTATAGTGTTAATTGATGTTTTATTAGACAATAAGACTTAAATAATATTTATTATAAAAGAAATAGAAAATATTAAGAGAAAAATCTGATTAAAGCCTTATTTAATTTTAAATCCTGAGAGTGTTGGGAAACATCACATCAAATTGTTCCGATATCGATATAGTAACATTTTCAAAATGCATTTTTATACAAATTATTTGCATATCCAAGTCTTATATATATAATAACAATATATATGTACCTAAAATAGTTTATATGATATGCATTAATGTGCCCGATCTTAATTGTCGTGTTTGCTTTTAATTATTTTCGCTTTAGAAATAAAATCTACATACATATTTATATTCTATTTATATCTAATTATTTTTATCAGCAATTGAATCTATAAACGTTTTGTTTTCTGGTTTTTCTTTTGTTTTTATTTTAGTTTTTCTATTGTTAATAATAATTAAATAATTAATTATACATTAATTATATATAAATGAGCAAATTGATTTTTGTAATTAAAAGTATATATGTACATACATATGTAAGTAATAAACTTTTTCATGTTTAGTTTAATCAACTTCTGTTGTATTTCTGATTTTACAGCAAGAACAAAAATACAATTAAATTAACTTTGAAAGATAAATAAAATTTAAAAAATAAAATTTTAAGTAGAAACTAGCCGATGGCCCACCCTATATATTTATACGGAATTACTTACGGTAAATTGGTGCAAATTAATTTTGATTGAAGCTATAAATGTGTTTATTATGTGAATGAAAGTGTTTTGTATCTTGTTGTCACAATGAAAGCAGACAAACAGGTACCCACACAAGACAGGACAAGAGATAGACAGACAGATAGGCAGACATAGTGACACATAAGAAATTTAAAGCATATAATGTTGTCTGTGATAATAAACCAAAATTTTTTTTAAAAATACCAATAAGTTCAATAAATCGTTTTAACAAAATTATTTTAAGACTTACCTATATACTCTACATGTACATATGTACTTTCTGTATGTTTGTACAATGTAAATAAACTTTAAATTATAAAGTAAATGAACTGATTAAGTTCTTCACTGAATTTATTAAATGTTTAAGATAAAGAAATTCGATTAAAAGGAAGAAAATAATCCAATATAGAAAACAGAAAATATTCTACATTGTTATCTTAAACACTTCAGTTTTCAATTCAAAATTGGCTTTTATACCCTACAGCCGGCGGTGAATTGGTCACTAAGTTTGTCCTTCCCTTTGGAATGAACAAAAGGAGGCGTGGCAGGTATAGAAGATAGTATACATATAGGAGTGTTCTTGATCAGAGTCCGCTCTTGAATCTATTTAGCCCTGTAGTCCATCCCGATTTAATTCCCGATCAACAAGTAGCTCATTCACAAGAAGTCGGCGTGATACACATACTTTTATATTATATATATACAGAGTATTAGGGTGTAGGGTATTAAAGCTTCGCCGACGCCACTTAATAGCTTCTTTCTGGTTTTCGTATTATTTTTCTTTATCAATTTCGATTTCATTATATTGATAATGTGCATAAGTATTGTACAATATATAATAAATAATGTATTGTTTTCATAATTTGTATTCTTTAAAATAATTCCTGTAGATAAAAGTTTAATCAACTTTTTTATTTTACACAAGAAAAAAAACATTTTAAAAAAGTCTAAAGAAATAAAAACCAAGCATATTCTAGTAGATTCTCTTTAATAGTCGAATTCCATAAACTAAATTATAATTTAGTATATTATACAAATGTACATATTTACGATATACATATGTACATATGTATACCATGCAATACCAATAGGAAATAAAACATTCTTCAGAAAAACTTATCATAATATCAAAATTCTATCGATTAGTTTGTATATATTTTGGACACATTTTCTATCTCCAATTGCTGAAAGAAATCTTTGGGATAGATTTTTTAAATGTACTAAATTTCTTTTTTATTGAATTTCTAAATTTGACACATTATTTTAATAATTTTTTAATCATTCAAATAATCTGTATTATCATCTGATGATCACGATTTGCTTTCAATTAAGAATTAAAAAACGACTACGAAACACAACACAACTCTTAATTTTTTCATATTAAAATTTTCACGATCCAAATTATTAATGATTTCTTTCCGCAGCCGGCAAAGCAACACAACGCGACACGATACGACTTCAGGCCGGGTGGAATTATTTATTGTTTGTAATTTCATTACGGGTACATAGTATATCAATTGACCCCCAGACAAAGTCGGGGTCTCGCTATAAATTGTCCCGCCTGAGAGAAATCATCCACTACTTTCAGAACTTACACTCAAAATTTACAGTGACGATTTCGTATTATTCATAATACGAAGAATGATAAACTGGCGATGACAGTCCGTCCATTTGTTAGTCCCTTCGTTTATCTAAGATTCGATACTACAAGCATAATGATGTATTGAGTTAAAAATTTAATTATATAACAAATAAATATGGATTATAGTATATTATTATACAAAAGATCATTGAAGCTTATAAGACTTGTTTTGTAATTTAAATATAAATTAAAATTAAACTAAACTAAAGCTAAATTAAGGCAAAAACAAAAAGTAAATTTAGTATATTATTTTTCTCTCTCATTAACTTAAAAATAATTAGAAAAACTTATTTCTAAATAAGCACAAATACTTGTCTCAATATAAAAAGGTTTCTGTCAAAATGTGTGTCAACTTTTATAGATTCTTTGAGAAATAGGAATGAGTTCAGACATTAATCTATAACAAAAAGTCAACCGGAACCATGGAATAAACTAAAAATATTGATGATAAGAACAGACTCGTATATATTACAACAAATAAAAAGAGTTCATTTGATTGCGTTTAATTCAGTGTATATATTGTATGTATAGTACATACATATATGTACATATATGAGTGTAAATGATGGGCCTTCGCTTTCTGTTTGAAATTGGTATAAAAATGCACTTTGAACAATTATTAAATATTCAAATATTAATACTTATAAAAAGAATTCAAAAAGAAACCGGCCGATGGCGCGCCCTATAAATTAATAGAAAACAAGAAGTAAACTATTTTAGATATGCTTTCGATTCGATAACATACTCCAAACTGTAAGTAAGTTACTTACTCCAAGTTAATATTGGTTACTTTATTTATTTTAATTGTTTTAATTTAAAAATTATTTTTAAAACAGTAACACTTTCATTTCTTATTATTTTCTTCACTTTGTCACTCAATTTTGAGTATTTTTGGCCCCTTCTTTTATGTTTTTGAAAACATTCTCAGCAGAAAATTGTTAATGAATCGTTTTGAAGTTGTTGTTGTAAAAAAGCACTCATATTGTATATTCGATGCAACGTTTTTATGTGAATGTAAACGTAAAGCACCCCTCATCTTTCAAATGATGCTGAACTGTTGAAGACTTATTTACGCCGCACAGTGGCCGGTTTTTCAACTTAGCGGTCAAAAATCCATATCTTTTGACTCTCTTGGAATTTTTTATTCCGGTTTTTTTTTTGTTGGCTTTTTCTAATCTTAAGCTTTAATGTGAGACTAAAATCATAAAAATCGATCGTTGAAAACCAGAGATATGAGAGATTCAATCAGGGTACCTATTAAAATTTTCTTAAAAGTCTAAAAAGGAGATTATAAAAATAATATATTTCTTTTTATTTAATGATTAAAGACTTTTTATTATCAATAACGAACATATTAATAAAATACATTAATAAAAATAAGGCAATAAATAAGGAACTAATGCAAATTGAACAATTTTTTCAAAATATTCATTGATAGAATTCCGCTCATCTAGTAGTAAATTTTGATTTTCTAACTCGATTGAGCTAGATTTCCATTTTTGGCGGATATTTGAAATATATGGATCCGATGTGCACAGCAAAACTGCAAGCAGATCCTCATTGGTACAATATCTTGAAAATTTCCTTGTATTGTGTTCAAGAAAGAATCTGTAATCCTTGTTTCTTTTTTCGTGTGCTTCTTCAAAAAGATCACCAAATGGAAGTATACTATTTTCAATAATTTGCTCGCCATGATAAAGAATTTTATGAATGGTTGATGGCATATTCCTCCAGGGATATATTTCGTTGTAACTTTTTTGGCATCAATCATCCTGCTGCATGTTATAACTTTTATTATTATTATGAATCGCTTAATTAATTCAACGTCCACTCCTGTAATGAAAGTTGCCGTCTCGGGATCTGAGAAAAATCTTCTAGCGGTGTTTCCATCATTCGTATTTCCCTCTCCTTGTTTTGGCTGGTCAATTATTAGCCCTATTTCACGATATTGTTCCTGTATTTGGCTGTTTTTCAGTTTCCGTTTCTCCTTATTCACTGTATTTCCTTATTCTCTAACCGTTCCTGTTGCTCCAAATTCTAAATCATAGCCAATTTCAGTATATGTTCCATGAAACGAATTCTATTGTGAAGAGGCGACAATCCGAATTCGTATGCCTCCTCAGAATAATTGGCATCTGCTGGTGCTGGAGCTAGAGGATGCCTTAGTATCAGTTAAGGCTTGTCCAACTTTTCCATTAATCATGGTCAGCAGAAGTTTGAAATCTATTTAAATAATATGGCCATGATACTCAAATAGTCGCGGCTGAAGTTCATCAATTTGCCTCCTAATTTTATGAACTTCTTCGGTTATCACATCTTTTATCACATCACTTACAAAAGCCAAGACTTTTCACATAATTCTCTTCCAATGGAAGCAATAATCTCTTCACATTTACAGTAAGAGCTAATTACATGATAATTAAAAAAACCTAATTACTGCAAACTATCCCAGTACCTTTCCATACTTTGAAATATACATATAATTTGAAAGAAAAGTATAACCAAAGAATATACAATATATAGAAGGCGCATCTCATACGAATTTTTGAACAGCAAAATTTGTGCTGTGGATGTAGCCGTACGTCCATGTTGCGCAACATTGAGTAGTTTTTTGTGTTGCTACGCATTCTCTCCATTCTCCTCTCATTGTTTGATAACTTCGTGGCGATTTCGTGTTATTTGCTTCTCATTGCCATTGCTTTGTTTTTGTATAAATACAAATCGGGTTTGCTTTGTGTCGTTCATAAATGATTATGCGTAAGAAGAGTTGATCCATGCCGCAATGTATGCCAAAGGAGTTGAGAATGAAACGATGAAATTGTGGATAAAAGCAGGGGTTGAGGGAAGAAGGGAATTTGACTTCTTTTTGGTTCTTTTGCAATAACAATTCAGGTGCTTACGTCTGTCGGTCTTTTGATTTGGGTTTTTTTTCGCTTAAGTAAGGGAAGTTAAGTTATTAAGTAAAGGAATTTTGTTTTTTGTAACATTTTGCCGGCTTAATAAACTATTTAGTATTTTAAATTATGTTTATTATTAAATTAGGTTATTGTTTATTGTTATTTTATATGTATAAAATTATAAAATAATTGTTGTACCAATATTTCGTTTTATTGACAATGCTTCCTTAATAGAACTAAAATCATAAATATTAAAAATTTTAATCTTTAATTTAATTTTAATAATGGTTTTGGACACTACAATAACAAGGTAAATTCATAGACGGTCAGACAGAAGCACTTCAGTTGTTAGTACAAAATAACAAGCACAAAGTCGATCTTCCGATTCCTTCATACTCATAAAAAATAGAATTCCTACATAATATAAATATTTTTTCTGAAATATATCCATTCTTTCATTTTTTATTTTTGCTTCCATTAACTTCTTAGTGTTACTCGTATAAGGTATTAAAGTCGTTGATATGCCGACTTCTCCCTATACGAATTCTTAAAGAGCACGCTATGCTCGCAACGTAGATCGTGCCAGCGCTTCACAAAGGTTGGACATCGAAGAAGAAGCAGAATAAAGCTACGAAAAGCAAAATTTCTTCCAAAAACCTTAAAATGCAAAATTTAAAACAAATCCAGACGAATCGCACCGTTCTTCTCATCGCCCGCTGTACTCCACAAATTGATCGATTCTTTCTTTCACACTTTACTAAGCATGCGAGTGATGGATCGGTCTCTTCTTACGCGTATTCGCTTGCATTGTTAGTGCAAAATAACAGAAGCAAAGTCGATCTTCCGCTCCCTTCATACTCGTTAAAAAGATCTTCCGAACCCCTCACTCATTAGGATATCATTCGATTTTGCTTTGTTACGAGCGCTGAGAAGATCGAAGCATGGCAAAGAGAGTAACTTCGCGAGTAGTGAAGCTGTTTTACTCATTTTGCTACACCCGCTGCCTGCGATCGACCGCATCTGTTTTGAAAAATTTGAAATTTTGAGTCATGCGTCTTCTATATTACTACATATTCTTTGGTATAACACTAACGAAGAAAAAATAACGGAAAACATGTTAAAAACGTTTGCAATGTGCGACTTTGACTCATATAATGGGCTCTAGCGCCCGGTGGGGCAAACCGATGCAAAAACAAATGGTATGAGCTTTTAGAGGAAACTTTCAGCTTTACAATGGTGTAAAATTTGTTTTGGAGCATTTTGGAGCGCAAAAGTCCTGCTCCAAAATACGACGAAATTTAACCAAATTTGGAGCATCTCTGGAATTTTTGTTACGTAATAACTATACCAAAGTTTTACTCAATTGTAACAACATTTGACAACGAATGTATCCCAGAATTTAATAAAAAAAACCGGAACTTAATATCGGAAATATTGACAGAGATATGGATATCTAAATCTGTGAAAAGTTGAAAAAATGTGTTTATTTTAGTTGAAAATAAAAAGTGCTGTCTTTATTGCATAATTACTAATGAAATAATCAAGATAAAGCTGTAATTTTTTGGCTCCCTAGGTTCTCAGGTTTCTACTTTCATATGACCTAACCCATGTTGAAATCGGTGACATTGAAAAAAATGACTTTTGGCCGCTAAGTTGAAAAACCGGCCACTGTGCGCCGTAATCAACCAATGATTACACAAACAAATGATTATATTTAGAGTAAAAAATGAACTGTTCAAAAACTTGTTACACGATATACTATACTTAAGATGCGACTAAAGATAACCTGACATTTAGTAGATGTAAGTAAAGCAGAATAAAAACACAGAACAGAATAAAAGATAAACACATGAAAAAGAACAGCTTATTAATTAAGAACTAAAAAGTGAAACGATTTGTTTTATTCTCTTTCTTATTCATTCTTGTGTTTTCGCAAACATATTCAAAGAGCAGTTTTTTATCTTAAGATATACCTGGGAATTTTTTTTATTACAGATTTTTTTCGGTTTTTGCATAAAAGGTTTTTATTGTGAAACCCTTCAAAGCAGTTTCTTTCCTTTCTACGTAAAGGGTTAAATAAGTATTTTCAATGGAATTTAATATTGTTGAAGAACCAAAACATTGAATCACATAAAAATCATTTTTATTCTCCTCTTCTCTTTTTCCCCTTTTTTCTTTCATATTTTTATATCTGATCTGATATATGAATATATATGAAATTCCTCTGAATTTAATTAAAAACAGTGCAAATGGTGGTCTTCTCTTCTCTTTCTTTGTTGTAAAGCTGCTATAATAATTCAAATTCAAAAATTATTCAATAGTCAAATATTAATAATTATAAAAGTATTTCAAAAAGAAACCAGCCGATGGCCCACCATATTTATAAGTAGAAAACAAGAAGTAGACTATATTGCATAATACCCGTGAAATATATTAATTGAAATAAATGAACAATCAGCATTATATTGGTCAATCATTTCGATTCGATAATTCCAAACTTTTAACTTTCTGTAAAAGTGAAGTAAAGATGTTTTTATAAAATTATTTGCAAGTGAACGAAATATTTTTGTAAAAATGTTTTATTTGCTAAAATGTGCTGAGAATCATGTTACATACTTTGAGTTTGTAAACAAGTTATATACAATAAAAACTGTAAACAAAATTCGTTTCGATTACATTCGTTATAACAAAAAACTTATAATGATGACGACTGAATTATGACCAAATTTTTTAAGAATAAAAACAAGAATCATTGGCTTAAAATTAAACAAAATAAATAAATGACAAATAAATTGAAATTTTCGATTGTTGAATTATTTTCATGCTATTTAATATTTTGTTCCTGTCACAACAATAATTTATACATCAAGTTTAATTTGATTATGCAGCAAATTATGTGTGTATATCGATTATGTTTACATAGAATAGAAAACTGATATTGAAATCGATCTTTAAATGTACTAAGTATTCTAAAGAAAACAATACCTACAGACAGATCTTGATTAACAGAAAAATATCTAGAAAACATCATTAAAAACAGACTTACATTTTAGGAAGTTGTTGATTTTTTTTAAGAGGAAAAAAAATACTTTCATTTAAGGTAGAATTGATTTCAAGCAGAGTTTTATTATTAGTAATATTGATGAGATTGTGGAGGGTATCAAGTGATCAAATATTCTGAAAATACTCCGTTCGATATTATAATTAAGCGTAAAAGAAAAATTAATTGAAATTGTTTGCGGTGAGATTTCATTCCAGTGAATCGCAAAAAAACCCATAAAATTCATAAAATTAATATGAAAAGAAATGCTAAATAAATCTAAACGCTTGTAATTGTTAAAGGCGCTTAACTTGATATAGTCTAAAATAAAATAAATCGAATGTGTATAATAAAATAATATTAAAAATCAAATTTAATGTACAAGGAAAACAAATCATGTAACTCATGAGTTAAAGTAGATGTTCTTCTATTCAAACGAATGTAAACAGAAAGACAGCATCAATTTATTATATATTTCGAATCCTATAAATAGGTTTCGATTTCTTTTATAAGTGCAAAAAGTTCAGGTTTAAAATTAAACTTAAATTTAGGCAAACTGAAGAAACTACTAAGAGCATAAATAAAATTAATTCTTTTTTAGAGAAGCCATGACACAAAAACTACAACAACGAACTGATAAATTGATAAATGACAAAATAAATAAAATAAATATAAAGCATGATAATCATAACTATAGTAATGTTTAAAGCATTCCTCTCATTTGTAATAATAGATTATAAGCGTAATAAAAACAGTTAACATAGAATATTTTAATCAAACAATTGACCACAAAACTAGTCATTAATATATTCTGTAGTTTCAAACCGTTCCAAACCGTTCCAAACCGTTTTAGAAGTAACTCTGTTTGAATGAATGTGTAAATTAACAATTATAACAATTATTGTGTAATTATTAAAGTAAATGTAAATACATAAGGACAGACATGATGGCAGAGATGACTTTTACTATATTATTGATTACACCCATCAACAAGGTTCAAGTTTTTCTCTGTGTAAGCCTCGTGTTTATTTCTCGATTTTCCTTTCATATTATTTTATGTTATCAATATTGGCATCAGTGCGACTGCGGCTGATTATTATTATACTTCATCAATATTGTTATTGTATATTGTATGTACATGTATAAGTTTTACATTATTTTTTAAACAACAATGATTAAGAAAAAATTATTAAATTATGATATATTTAATCAATTGCAGATTTTATACCGACAGATGGACGGACGGACAGAATGAGGACAGGACTACATCGACTCAGGAGTTGATGCTAATGAGCGTTTCTTATCGAATAGAGTCGATGATTCAAACCGAGTTTGTGAATTTCTGGATATATATGAAATTTTTATGATGAAAATTATAAATTTATAATAATGATCACGAATAATAATGATGCATTTTATAAATTATAATAATGATGGCGTAATGGTGAATGTCAATGAATCACCAATGTTGAATGAATCAATGTTGTACAGTTTTAATCTTGAGAGTTGTGAAATGGAACTTCAGAGTTTCATCAGTATATAAAGTATTTATGTTTATTGAAATTCACGAAGAATCTAAATATATTCAATTGAATTGATTGTAGGGTACAACATCGATTTAAAATGTCGTTGAAGTTTGATCAGTTTATAAACTACTCGCATAATTCATATCATCGCTATGATTTATATGTTATACGCTCCTGTTTTTCAATATAATATTCTAAACTAATATTGCAATTATTATGATTATACTATAGCAAAAACAGTGATTGTATTGTACATACGTCGTAATCTATGCGATTTTAATATAAAAACTATAAATATTTCGTAAGCCGGGGAATTTTAACGTTTTCCCTCCTTTTTGTCTTTTAAAGCACACCGAATTTTATCACTCGTTACAATCTCTACGCGTGTATTTTATGAACCGAACGCGTTTGAAGCTTGATAACGACTGACCGATTACTCGATTGCATGCTCGTCATCGAACTACCACACATGTTTTTGTTGCTGTTGAACGATTGCGGTGATCCTAGCGACGAACATTAAACTTGATTTTTTTTTAATACAGTAGTGACTCGTTAAACGAACCATCTAAACACACAAAAATAGAAAGAGAAGTAAAATGCATACGTTTTCAAAACAGAAAAAACGTAAATTAGAAAATCAGTTAAACTCAAAATCTGTAATAATAAAGTATATATTGGAATACAATAATTATACAGTACAATAATAATAATATATATTACAACAATGAGAATAATAAGCAACAATAATTATTAATACTTAATAGTGATTATTAAGTATTATTATAACATTATAATAATAATTAAATCTATAGTCGTTTAAATCATTGAGTTTTTACTGTATAACAATTCAAATTAACATCAGCATTAAGTGTCTGTTTGTGTGTGTTTCTTTGTTATTTCTTGCATCCTCAATTCTCTCGACTGATCTCTATTATTGAGAGACCAGAACCGTGAATTATTGGCTCGTATATTCAGAAAGAATTCATTCATTCTAGTTTCACTCACTCATTCGCATGTTGCGCTCTGTTTTTGAGTGAGCACAAGATTAACACTGAAATAAATAATGTTCGCTAATAAAAGAACATTCGTAAGTTATAATGTATTGTTTCTGTTTCTGATATGAGCTAAGTCAAAGAAATCATATAAAATATTCACATTTATTATGCTCTCCGATTATTCAGTCCTCTATCAACCGAGTACATATGATAATCGGGTTGCTAACACAATTTTACACAGAATATAACATAACATGTATTTAATATAAAATAACATGTAAGATTTTTGTTATTTTTGGGATATTAAGTTTTGAAAAATATTTCTCTGCTTAAATAAAGCATATTTTCCAAAAACACAACGTGAATTAGCAGGTTCAAGTTTAAAAGAGAAACTTATGTTAAAATTCCAATTCGTATTTGTATTTCTTCAAATAATCCCATTAGTTTTGTATGTTATTACATATAAAATGTATGTACATATGCAGCTCATGAAGAAATCTTTACACAAGTTCTACTTTCAGTCATTTTAGTCATTAAATCGAGTTTCTTTCTTTCCACCTCGGAAACCAAATGCTTTGGATTAAGCTCATGCGTAGCAACCGCAAAATTAAAACTTCTTATACACTTGATGCTTTGTCATTGCTGACATGTAACCCGGATTGGGTGCTTTAGTTAAGCTTGTTACTCAAAGTACTCAAAAATAAGCACGTGTTAAATCAAGTAGCCACCCAACCCAACCCAACACACCACCACAAACTCGTACCTACTTCTAGTTTTTCTACTGGAGGATCAACAGTCAATCATTTCAGTAGTTTAGCGAAAAAATAAAAGACTTCTTTATATTATTTATACCTATGTTCTCTCTATATGAACATTTCAATGTGCTCTTTTTGCGTGTTTTATTAGATTATGTTGCATATATTGGTGACTTAATTTCATGTAGTCCTTAAAAACTGTAACTCAATACTGACCTGACTTGTAGTCAGTTTGATTAATATTAAATGTAAGCAATTCAGTGTGTATATTTTTTTTCTGCCAGCCTAATCTCTGGTAATTTAAATTATGTAGTTTATTGAGAAACTAACTTGTTAAAGCACATGTTCAAAAAGCTTCAAGCTCTTCAAAATAAAGTTCTAAGCATTATTTTTAATTTCCTCCTTTTATTGCAATATTATTTGCATTCTTTTCATTCTTATTATATTTATTTTAATTATATTTTTGTTATATTTAAATGTTGTCATCGAAAAACTTTGTTGTTATCCATGTCGTATACTTAACTTAATCGAAAAGCCCTACAATTTTTCGCAGAAAGTTCTCACAAAAATAATCATTTGAACTCAACACACTTGCAACCCTGGGAGACAATATTATGTTCTCCTTGAAATTAGAAATCACTTGACCGCAGCACCAAATTGCAACAGCAAATCATAGCAGGAAAGGGAGAAATAAAACTATTTTCTCGATCTCCATAAGATCCTATGTTATTTCGACAGTTTAGAATTAAAGTTGCATCTTGCTGCTTTGATTGTGTTTAAGGCATTATACTATAATTCATAATAAATTTATTGGAAACCATACAACTTATATAGCGATAGTTGCACAGAGAGAAAACACCAATTTTTTTTAGAATTTTGGTAAGCCAATAAATAGCTCGGATCTATCAGTTGCTCGAGTTTGTTGCTAAATAACACCGAGCGGAAAAATATGGGTGATACACCACCAATGCACCCGAATCGCATGACTGCTTTTGTCAATCATTTTCTACTCAGCACTTGTAGCTTCCTAAATGAATTTGCTGGAAGATGTGAAGAAAAATTCATTATAATAGAGCGAAAAATGCAAAAACTTGAAGCAGCTTTGATAATTTTGGAGGCGAAGGTACAACTGAACGACCCCGTATACATGTTTTGCATATATGTATCTATAAAAATCTTTTCTAAATAGATTGCGTCAATAGAGCATACGGACAGTGTTACAGAAGTTGACAAACCAGGCGATGGTAGCGGTGTCACTTCTGAAGCAGCTAGACCTGAACCCGCTGCAAAGTCTGAAGCTGCTGAGTCTCCGACTCAAAGCAGTAAAGTTGAAACAACCGAAGCAATTCCAGTAACCACAACTGCAACAAACTTACAAACAGAAGAAAGTGCCACTGAATCAACTACTTCGACTGACAACGGCGTTAAAGCATGCGACGATGTGCGTTACAAGAAATTCTTTAAAATGTTGCAGTTTGGTGTTCCGATGGAAGCTATAAAACTTAAAATGAAAGTCGAAGGCGCGCCACCAGAAATTTTAAAGTGAGCTCAATTTGTCGTCAAATAAACCTGCCCTTTCATATAGAACATGTATTTTTCTAGCACACCTAACTTAATACTCCCCGATGGCGTAAGCTCCTGATTCGAAATTGACCAAACTGTCAGCAGTTACCGACGTTGGAAATAGATCACTACATATTTTATTGCTGACATTAGTATTTCAAGCTTCCCAGATAAAATAAAGCTTGTCATAAACAAAGTAAACTTTCAGTGAACTAATTTGAGCTCAAAACAAACAAAGTATAATTTCTAATAGCGATAAGCAGCTTCCTAGGAGGACGTAGATTACAAGGATTCCCGGTCGATGGCAAATTCGGATGTTTGACACCTGAAATCCGAAACAACTTTCTTTAAAAATTTCAGTATTTTATCATGTAAAGATGAAGAGTGTTATACAACAGATTCAGTTTTTTAACAGATTATCAGCTCCTACAATAATATATCTTTGGTCAATATATGGAGAATGTAAAATCTGCGAAGGCAAGCATATTATTTTAAGAATATTACATTACAATATATACATTTGAATTAATAAAAATTTGTTGATTTGTGTTTCAAGCATTTTGTTTTTTAATTAAAACTTTCAACATTAGTCAACTGCATTTTTAGCTTTGTATTAAGCTATTTAATTCAAAAATAAATGCTTTCGTAGAAAACACAATTTCTTTCCTTTTAATACAAAATCATGTGTACGTTGTTTACAGAATAACAAAAGCAGGATGGTTTTTTGGAGGTGTGTGCGAGTAATCTAGAACTGGATCATCTGTCCCTTCCTCTTTTTGTCACCTCCCAACTCGAAGTGCTTGCAACGTTTCAATGCAGATTGCTTGCGGTACTTGCATTCCGTGCATTCCATACGCAGCACAATCTTTTTAGTGGTTTTAGCCTAAAATAAAAGAAATAAATGTTAATGAAATCAAAGATTTTAGATTACAGATTCAAGGCAATGTAATTAAAGGCGAACAAATTGTTTGAATCTTCCAGTTACAAAACTGCAGCACACAACAAATATACTTTGTGATCTGCATTAGAAAGGGCACCGTAATGATTCAAATGTAAACATTTTATTTAGCATAGTGTATTCCCACCAAAAAGCTTTGCAAAAATAATTAAATTTCAACAGCAATTTAGTTCTACAGATATGCACAAATAGATGGCGAGCGATAGATGATCACAATACATATACCATCCTTTGCTAGTTTTGTTTGATGAAGCCAAAAATACATAGGACGCTTAGGAATTTCTTACCTTCTTCCTGAAGATAGGCTTGGTCTGACCACCGAATCCTTGTTGTTTTCTGTCGTAACGTCGTCGGCCTTGAGAACTCTTGCGCTCCTTCGACTTTTTGTACTGAGTCACTTTGTGTAGTTTGTGACATTTGCACTTTTTGCAAAAGGTACGACGCTGCTTCGGTACGTTGACCTAATTATCCGGTATAGTAATAGACGAAAAGAAATGCTCATTAATTTTAAGACGAAATTATTTTATTTATAGTATGCTTCCATTATAAAATTTTGCACTCAATACTTTTTACACTCATTCATCAATAACACATACACTCTACTCCCAAACATTTTTAGAAAAATTAGTAACATTTTCCTAGGATGTTTTACGATTTCTGTCTTATAATTTTTACACAAAATGCCCTAAAACATACCATCTTGAGGAATTTCAGATGTCAAAGAAAGAAAAGACAACAAAAAGAAGGCGCATAAACGGAAGTTTCATGGCTGTCACTTTCGAAATGTCACCTCAAATGTTCGAAACCCATATATACAGAGTAGCTCTAAAGTATATTCAGATTCACGCTGAACACAGCTTGCCAAGTCTTGCTCATTGTGTAATATAGGTTATTACAAAACTTAAGTGGGCCTCATATTCAGTAGAAACAATGGTAGTTATTTTCAGTTTCAAGGAGATTATTACATCTTACAAATTATTAACTCTTGTTTTTAAATTTTGTAAATATTTCACTAATGAAAAAAATACTTTTGTAAACCAGTTCAGCTGGCTCAAATGACAGCAGCTTAAATACAAAGTTGCCATCGTCAGCGACCCGGTCGGCTTATGATGGAGACACACTAGTTTTCTGTAACGACTCGCATGTCGTGCGATCGAGCCTTTACGCTAAATAACCCGAATCTATTTTGATAATCATTTGATATACATCTGTCAAATGAACCGATTTAAATAGTTTTTTTATATGAGTAAAGAATTGTGTTTGCGGATGTGTTTGATTTTAGTGCAAGAATGATATAAAACAATATTACGCAATGCGCAGGTCAGTTATCTTTTTTCGATTGACGGCACAAAATATTGACTGATTCTCTAAGATGTTTACACCGCTTGTAGCTATCAGTTTTAAAGGAAATATGTGTGAATGATCATCAGTCATGAAGTGCGTAGTTAAATGTGCAAAAATATCAAAAAGGAAACATAAATGCAGTCCCCAGAAGAACTGGAGCGCTGACCGAACGCTCCATTTTTTGTTGTGGTTGTAAGCTTTGACGCTGATCCCAACAAGAAAACGGTTTTATCTGCTCACATTTGATTCTGAAGTCATAGCCTTTTGAAATTTGAAGTTTTCCAACCTATATATCTTAAACTATATAAGATATATGTATATAGCTCCAGCCCTGCCGCCTAATAATATTTTACCAATGTTTTAAATTGTTAAAATATTAATATCATTAAATATTATTTCAATACCATTCAATTCTTTAAACTTCAAACCGCATGTAAAGTTTGACATTGGAATCGTGTGTAGCAACCCTAATGATTTATCAATGCCGTAACTATAGCACTTTTTGACAATCGACGTAATCTTGTTTTCCATCCCTCTTGATGCTTTTTGTGTACAATATTTATCTCTTTCTAATACACTTTTAGATAGAGACGAAGCTAAGTGGTTAAGTATTTCGAACTTCGAACAGGGTTGTGAACTCGTAAATCTCGAAATCATATTAGATTTATGCTAAATCCACAACAATTTCAACAAAACCGGATTTATTAATGGAACTAGCTTCTAAATCTGAAATTGACCTTACTCCGTTTCATATAAAAACGCTATGTAAAAAGATATTTATCTCCTTGTAAAGGTAAAAATCTTTTAAAGATCTGAATGGAATTCAACACATTTATTTTTAAATATACTAAATGAGAGAAAATTTATAGGTAACCACAATGGGTCATATATATGTACATACATATATATTTTGATCTATAACATATAATGTATATAAATAACATAAGCCCAACAACCACAAAGCAATTTCAGAGCAGCTGTAATTTGCTCAAATCCACACATCATGGAGGGGTTGCTTTTTTATACCGTATTCGTGCTTACTGTTTTTCTAACATTTCAACATTTTGTACATGCAGAAAACACTTCACCCTTAAAAACGCAAACGTGTTACTAATTAAAAAGTTCGGAAACGCTGTGCCTTTCTTTATTCGTCCTTCACTGGAAAGCAAATACATACGTACACATATACAGGCAAACAAAAGAAAAAGGCGAGACTGACCTGGCATCGTTGTAACGGTTCCAAGTGTTGTTGCAGTTGGAATGAGTTGTTGTTGTTGCACACTCATCAAAGGAATACGCAGTGAACCACCGACAACAACAACCATAACGAGGAAAACAGCTTCAGTTCCAACAATGACATAATGGCGTAGATTACGGTGAAATAGGAGAGTTAAAACACCCCGCTAAAAATACTTAAAATCTGAATGTTCTGCCGAACCGACCGACGCCGATCATGTGGAATCAATCTGTTCGTCTTTCTTCTCTTTGAAATGCTAACACATAGAGTTTCCATTTAAACACTTTTATTAAAACGCTCATCAGTTTGTGTGCCAACAAATAACACAGGAACTAATTCCATGCATAGATGCATCATATGTATGTGTATGTATGCATTTCTAAGTGCGGCTGTTAAGAACCACATAATCAGAGGTTGCGTTGACTTGGTACAGTTGTCATTCGATAAATAAACTCGTTTTATGATATCGAAAAAATGTGATAAAACCGGTTAAAAACGTAATAACCGAATCGAATATCGTATAAAACCATTATATCTTATTTATACATTATGTATATGTATGTATGCATGGATTATGTGTATGTATGCATAGATTATGTGTATCGCTAAGTCGAAGCCTAAGCTAAATCAAAGAATTACTGTACTTAATATCCAGCACATCAGAAACCTGCAAACAATTGTCTAGATACTCATAGAATTAACATTCTTAATGATACTGTACAACTTCGACCTCGTGTTCGCGGTTTACACAAGCTAAGTGGAAATTCTTCCTGTTCAGTATTGTACATTGTAAAAAAACCGCAGAGATTTGCAATAGAATGGCGCTGAGAGTATTCTTGACACAACGCATAAATCTTAACGCAGTCGGTGGCGACGTCTTCACTTCGTTCTCTTTTAATGATTCATTCACATGACCAAGCGAGTTCAATAATAAACGTTGACAACCACTGCAGATTATACTGCCCTAGAGTGGGGCTGGATCAAATCTCGAAATGCCTCGGTTCATATTGGAGAGTCTCGATAATCACCTCGCTCGCTGTGTCTCGCTTTAGCAGTCTTCCTTTCTGCTGCTAACAAAGCAAGTAGCTCGCGACTAACCTGAAGTGCTTGCTTAAGTTTGCTTAACTCTGCCAGCAACAGAAGTTAACTGAACGGACGGAATCGTTAAGCGTGTGTTAATTAATTTAAATTATACATTTTTTATCAATGGGTTAGCAACTTGTAATAGAAAGAATAACAAGATTGGCCGAAACCTTTAAATTACATGACTTATTATGCATAATTATGTACTACAATACATATATGCGTGCATTACCAAAGAGATTTTCATACAATATGTACTGTATGTGTGCATTACCAAGGTTACCATACAGGATGTATATTAGAATGGTCGCAATAATTTTTTTTTTGAAATTTGATTGCCTGCGCTGCTTAAAATATGAGGTTTGGTGTAAGAAATCATGTCCTAATTTTTCAGCTCAAACCGACGGTGCCTAGTCGTGCCTAGTGGGGCCCAAAGTTCCCCATATTATAAAAAAACATCTATTCAATCGGATCTTTATAGTTATACTAGTTGAAAAGCCGGTCCCATAGACCGAAAATCAAAAATCTGGCTTCGTTACGATCTTCCGCAGAGAAAGTACTTTAAGTATGCCAAATTTCAGCTTCCTATGTCATCAGATGGCTTCAGAAAGTTGCGGAAAGAATAGGACATACATACAAACATCCGGACATACTAAGAAATTATATATTGTATAGATATATTAAAGTATTTGGTATTTAATGTTTTAGTATGATACGAACGAAAGATTTTAACTAAAATTTATTTATTATTGGAAGAAATAAAAAATTCGAAGTTCATATTAAAATGTTCAAGCATGTATTTAATTAAAAGGACATCAAAAACATCGGTTGTCTTATCGTCGATGTACGACGACCTTCTGCTCTGCTTGCCAACTACTTTGCTTCTTCGTCGTTTAATTGTTTGTTTAATTCCGTTTATGTTATTTAGGTGAAATTTCTTCGACCTGAGTTTTACAGTAATATTTTATTTCATGTAAAATTATTCAACAAACGAAATAATTATCAAACCTTTAAAATGTACCACTAACAATGTAAGTAAAACAACGGTAGTTCATACACGTACTTCATATTGTCTGTAAGCTACTTTTTCTTCCATGTCGCCACCATATAAGTGAATTGTTGGTCAAATCTGTATTTGAAATGAATTTTGGGAAAACATCCGGGCCAGAAGTTCTTCTCTTCAACAGATTTGCCAAGTATTGGAAACACATTGAAGCTAGCACGTTCAAGAGTGGAATTTTGGACGAAGAAGTGGTACGAATTTTAACAACATCGCGCGTAGATTATTTGAAGAATTTTTGTATAAATGCGTTAAAATTCCATTACGTGCGTGCAGATTATAAAGAGTTGCTTCAGTTAAAACTCCATTTTATTGGGAAGCGTGTACCAGATTTTTCACAATTTCGTTTGCCTGGTGCAACATCGCATGCACGATTCATGTCAAAGTGCATTTATTGTTACAAAATATTTCTATTTCGCGAACAGTTCAAATTGACAGCAGCGGAATTGAAAAGTCTTCGGAGCATTTGCTTATTTTTGACTATCATATATGTTCTTTATTGGTTCCGATGTGCGAATGCTATATATAGAAGCGCCAAAACTAGATCTTGATTTCATTCAAAACGTTGTAACTTATTTTGATAAAGAAGTTCCAACCGCATTATTGCAAAAAATAAGAAACCATTTGTGGTATTTGTCAGAAGAAACTGTTGGCCTTGCATTTGTGAATGAAAGCGTGCCGTTGGAAATAAAAAAGATGATGGTCCAAAAACTCGACATCGGCAATGACATACACGGAAATAATGAAAAAATTTCGAAAAGGAATGTTGTCAATATGGATGAAATTTTCTCTTACGCGTCAAGAGATATATCAGATTTCGTTTCTCCACTGACAAAGAAATTTTTTTCTCCATTAGCCATAGATCCAAAATTTTTAGAATCGGAACCTTCTCAATGGCAACAGAGGGATGATTATTGCGCTGGAAAAGCTGTCTGTCAACATTTGAATGTTGTGAATGATGCAGCAGAAAGAGCAATTAAACTCATCACGGATTACAATAAATCGCTAACATACGATGAGAAAGATAAGTAGTACTTACTCTAAGTTGTTGAACACTATCGTCATTTATATCCTTCTCACAACAAATCTTCTCTTATAAATTAATCAACTCAATAAAATTAATTAAATAAATATATACTTTTTTTTATCATTATATTAACTTTCAAAACCATTAATAAATTAAATTTATATTTGAAGCACATTATTCAATATAACTATAAATACCTGATTGAATAGATGTTTTTTTATAATATGGGGAACTTTGGGCCCCACTAGGCACGACTAGGCACCGTCGGATTTAGCTGAAAAATTAGGACATGATTTCTTACACCAAACCTCATATTTTAAGCAGCGCAAACAATTATATTTAAAAAAAAAAAAAAAACCCATACAAGATGCGACCAGTCTAATGTATATACTATTGTACAGTTTGCTTAGAGTTTTGGTAGATTCCTGTACTTTTTTAATATTTACGATACGATAATACGAGTATATTCTCTCCCTGTTTCTCTCTCTCACTCTCCCTCACTCTTTCTCCCTCTCTCTCGCTCACTCTCCCTCTCTCTTTCTTCCTCTCTCTATCTCTCTCTCTTTCTTCCTCTCTCTCTCTTTCTTCCTCTCTCTCTCTCTATCTTTCTATCTCTCCCTGTCTCTCTCTCTCACTCTCCCTCTCTCTCTTTCTCTCAGTCTTTCTCTTCAACTTTCCTCTATTCCCTATTTTGCTCAATCTGTAGTCTCATCTTTAGTTACTGACAAACACTGTTGCCACTATATTAAAATTAAATGTGTCCTCTACTTCAAAGAAATGTGTCCGCTTATAATTAATAGAAATATTTGGTCCATATTGGAGTTCATAAAAAATATTAATTATAACGTTTATTTGTAAACAAGTACCATAAAGTTATGCACAAGTTATGCACAGTTATAATGCACAAACCAGTATTCTAATTCACTAAATATACGATATAAAGTAATACAAAATAACAAAAAAACAAAAAGCATTCTTTCGTAATAAATTAAGCAATTTTAAAAATGTGTCCATTTGGACACATATGTTTGTAAACGGCAACACTGCTGACAAGCTACTCACATTTTCCTTTAATAAATTGTAGGTCTCGAATTGTAATGCTAAACGATGTGTTACACTTTTTACTTCCATACATACAATATTGAATTTACAGTGCACTCACGATACCGTGAACTAACAAAGAACGATGTGTTCAAGGTTAGGAGTTTAATCACGCTTGGGATTGTGGAAATTGTGGAAACGCAGTTATATTACCTAAGAAAGAAATCTTTTCAATATAAAAGCCATTCTTATTCATTTAAATAAAATGTATATATTTTTTTTATAAATCTCCTTTAAGATTCTTTAAAGTTTATGTTTTTTAGACCATAATGATCTATACAATAATAAACAATGGAAAAAGAAGTTGTTCACCTTATTGGTTTTCAACTTATAGAATGTTCACCGTTTCGTAGTTGCCCTGTATATGAACACATACGATGGTTTCCAACAGTTGTATACACGTGAATGCTTCAAATCTTAAAAACCCATAAAACAAAAGCTATAAGAATATTTTGCGGCTTACACAAGCATAAAAATAAATAATTTTCGGTTCAAACAGTACAGTAATAACTCTATAATCTGAAATATGTACCGAATTTTATATACCACGAATGATAGAAGACAAGATTACGCAGTGCGCAGGTCCATTATCCCTCTTCGATTGAGAATGACCATCAGTTTTAAAGGAAGTCTGTTTGGAAGAAGTTAAATGTCCGAAAATATATTTTTAAAAAACTGACAGAAATAAAACAGTCGCCTAATAATATTTTAGAAATTTTTAAAATATTAAAGTTTAATTCTTTTCAATGCTTTACTGTTCACACCGTATGTAAAGTTTTACAATATCATAGTGTGGGCGGATCACACCCACTTTTGGAACTACAACAGTTTGTTGGATCACAAAAAGCTATATACAGTTATATTCAGAAAGTTGGAATAGTCACAAGTATAAACCATGTAAAACCATTTGAGGACTATGTAAAGTAAAGTGGGCGGATACCGGATAATCCGGTAACAGGTAATGCCCAAAAAGGCAATTTTGGCCATAACTTAAAAACTGGAGTACTTCCATTCTCGATATAAAAAGTAGGAATGGTCGTCAGTCGATTTCGCCCATTTTCAGTACCAATCTGCACGCAATAACAGGATATTTCTGCAATTTCATCCGATATCTATCTTATCTATTTTTATGCGTTACACATTTCGGGACAAAGTGATTATATCCTTAGGCTTCACGTGTAGGGTATAACAAAACGTTTTTCACAGAACTGTGTATCATTTAAACCTTAAATAAATTATTAAATTTAACCTAGATTTCATTTAGTCAAGCATTGTTGTTATATTTACGTGTTTACTAGAACAACTGTGGTTGCATAATCGAGGTAGTACAGTAAACAATTTTTGGTGTCGTCATAAAGCACAGAACTTTCAAAACATACTCAAATTGCTGTGCTAAATATAAATAGAAAACCGGAGTTAGATTTTGTTGTCCTAAATATTTGAGTAATCTTTAGCAAGCACTTATATTAAAGATAACATTAAGGTATTACTTTTTTAAATTTGACATAATTTTTGCATTCGTATAGTTTTTCCTTTCTTTAAACGATAAATTAAAACGATAATTAGCTTCACTAATATCTACTCTTTACTAATTATCATATATAATTCGTTGGATTTGATTAGTTCATTGAATTCGAAAATGATTTACTTTTGTTAGATTGTTCATTTATCATAAATAATATAAATAATTGACTCAGTGAATTGCATCAAAAGTTTTAAGTTCTTGAACTCATCATAAAGAGTATTTTATACAAATCTTTGACTCTTGATAAACTTCAATTCTTATCATGTTTTTAAATTGAATGTATGTGCGAGTATAGGAAATTCGCATACTTGTTTATGTGCATGTTGTATGGTGGCAAGTGAGAGAACACAGCAAAACATCTCATCAATTTGACTTTGTTTACGACACGCAGCGTTGCTATCAGCAGCTAGTCGTTGCCAAGTAAACTACACAAAAACAAGATGGAGGGCGGCACAGCACATTCAATAGCTAAACAAATGTCAAGCCAAATGACAGTCTGTAGAGTGGATATCTGCTGCCTCGTTTTGCCTAATAAATTAATTAGGTTTTAGTTGTGACTTCGATAATTGTGACTGACTGCACGCAATTAATTCTATCAACTGCCTGCTGATTATAACATCAATAAGTGACGGTTGTCAATCTTGAAACAAAGGTATGATTATCCAACACATTGCCAGATGAAAAACCTGCTTTGGCCCATTATAATATGCAAGTATTCATACACTGAAATCCATATTTATTGTACTTGTTATAAAAGTAATAAAAGTCCAAAATTAAGTTGACCGTGGACCACCCCTTGACGACATCACTTCGTATGAATGAATTTACGAATACATGCTCTCTTCTAGAATTAACCGCGTTAACAGGCGTTCTATGGTTGCCATCTGCTTTAGCGGATGTAATAAATGTTTTAAGGGTATAATATCAAGACGGCTCTCTATACATAAAAACGCCGCTGTTAGCACTCAGCTTCAGTTTTTATAGTCGGCATAATTTGGTTAAAGAATATGGAAGTAAAAGTTTATAGTGATAGTTATGGGTTATACTGGAACAGCTGACTGTACTTTTATACATATTAAATAATTAGTTGATACTCTTTGTAGATACCATATACCCTCAATGCATTCCTTCTTAAATTCCTTCATTATCTAAATGTTGTCATTAATATCATCTAATAACATTTATATACTAAAACAAATACTGGGTGAATAATCAATTCCCATAAAATAATTCCAATTTTCAATTTAGTAAATTTCGATTTAAAAATATATAAATAAATGATAACAGTATGCATATAAAATTAATTATTTAATCAAATATGTATATTATTATAATCTATAATCACTTTACAGTAGACGAAGTATACACACTATTTAGAGACGAAGTATACACACTATATATACGGATATTTAAATAAAATATATACTGCATACATACGCATACACATGTATGTAGTAAAACAATGCAATATTTTATAATAAATATACGTACATACATATGTTTGTATAAGCATACTATTGAATTTTATATCATTTTCAAATGACACCTTGTAGAGATTAAAATTTCAAACTGTACAAAAACAAGTATAAAAGTGTTGCCAGATGCCAATAACAAGATGGCTTAGATGATATAATTGATATATAATGAGCTGTAAGTTTAATAAATATTTTATACTATTGATTTAATATAACAAAATAACATCTTTATTGCTGCATCTGGTATTCTGTACTTTGACCCGATATGCTGTGATCACACTTGGCAAACAATCACAAGGGGGATAAAATTTACCCAAGTGTGATCACAGCAATAACAATTTATCTGATTTGAAAATCATAAAAGTTTATGGTAGCAACTGAATATGACAGGAAAGGACCTCTCTTCATTTTCATCCTTCGATATCTACGCAGAAATATTCTGTAACCCGTTTCTGCAACTTTTCTCGAACGATTTTCTCGTTTGACGTTTTTTGGGTCATTTTGGGGGGTCATTTGTCAACCCCCTTTTTATCATTGGTAATTTATCTAGTGATTTGTTAAGTACATTTAGTGACTCTGCGAAAAGGGCTGACGTCACTTGCATTCGAGTATTTCTCGAACGAAGTAACTTATCCTTAACCTCTCTCCCAACAATATTATCAATATCAAAACCATATCTACATCAAAACAGTTATCTTTTTCCACCTCCAATCAATCTCTAACATCGTTTAGCCTATAACACCGTCAGTCACTAGAGTACAGAAATTACCCGGTTTTGTCATCACGGTTTTGAACCGAGTACAAAGAAGGTCACAAAGAATTCAATGTACGATTGCTCCACCTGACAAGTACTAGAAAACAATCTGTCCGAACGAGCAGCCAACTCGGTCAAGCCGGTAGGCGGTAGACGTTGGCGCGGAGCACAGGGCACAAATAGCGCGTGTTCTTAGCAAAAGGCCTAGGTTGGTTCTTCGACTGCTTCCTCCATGGTTATCTTTTCCAGCTAACTCAGCTTAAAAGCAGCAAGTGGCAAACTCACTGACGGACGCAACAAACCAACCAAACGTACGAACCATCAACCACCTTCAAGTGAACAAAGCGATTTTTAAATTTACCGCCAATGTGCGCGGATTGGGTAATGCGTACTCACGGAACCCAAGCAGCGTTTGTATGGAGTTACTCAAGCAACCCACTTGGCTGGACAATTCTGAGCTACAACATATTCAAATATTTTTTTTCATATTTTCAAAAAATTAATGCATTTTTAACCTTTCGAATGAGATGACAAATGCCGCGCCCCTAATAGGCGTTTTCGCTACAAAATTCGAAAACTTTTGCAGCCACAGAAGCCCCAAAAACTTTATTGCTTTTAAGTTCCCCAAGAGCAGCATTCGGCCTGTGTTTTGGAGAAGTGCTCCTTCAGTCGAGCACGAGCAAGCAACGGATACTCATCTCAGTGGTGAAAAACAGACGCTACAACTTACCTACCTAAGCATTTCGCAGCAACAAAACTCAGTTCTTGCCTGACTGAACGCCGCAGTGACAAAAGATATTGTATTGCAAAAGTATATGTATCCGCTCTACCTACCGGACGAACTACACTAGCCACAAAGCAATAGATAGACAGAGACAGAGCGTCAGGAAGGGGCGATAGTGCAAAGAGAGCGAGGCAGCCTGCACAGGGACGTATTTTTAATTTATATACGCGCCTCTTTAGTAAATTTCAGACAGTGTGTTTGTGTTCTGCGTGAAGTACAGTTCTTGGCGGTTATTGATCGTGAGATACGTACGGACAAACGAAAATAATTTACAAAGTTCAAGCTGCACGCACGCAATTAAATAGTTATATAATTTAAATATTATACTAAGTTAAACCAAAACAAAAAATACAAAAATGTCGGCCGCCACAGAGAAACAGAATAATGGCGATCTTGCCACCGAGAAAGTCGCCGCCGCCGCAGATGTCGTCGACGCGGCAGCCGCTGTAAAGAAGGACCTCAAGTCGAAACCAGCCGTGGAGTCAACCGCCGCCGATAACGGCACCGCGTCAAAAGAAGTTCCAGCAGCGGAAGAAGAAGACGACGAGGAGGATGCAGTAGTAGTCCCGAAGGAAAAAGCCCTCTTTGCCAAAGCAACGAAACGACCGGCGGAAGTAAGTAGTTGAAATCGTCATAATTTACCTTTCATCATTCAGTTTACTTGCGAATAGATAGAATAACTTAGCGGTTAAGAATTGTGAAAATAGCTTAAAATGACGCCGCCGTCTGAAAAACCGGGCTTGTCAGGGCTGTCAAAATAATCAACGTTAAGGAAGCTGCTGCGCTTGCATTTTTTTTCACCAGAGTGCGCTATAATCTCTGTGTCGAGTGTTTTTTGTAAATCGTTCGGATTTTTGTATTTCTCTTTTAATCACTTGCTTAATGCAAAATATTGGATTGTATTCGCCCGTGAAGTATTTGAGGGTAGGCCGGGTGAAGAGTATTCACATATTTCTAGAAGGCAGCTAAAGTAAACACAATCAATACAATACACTTTCATTATATACAGAAGTATTGAACTATACACAAAATAAATTCTGTACTTGTTCGGCTTGTTATTATGTCGTACGTCGTACATAAGTTCCAGAAAAATCGTATTCGTCAAAAGCAAGAAAATATCGACATACAAATGTGCTTACGTGAAATGTGGAAATGCTTTCAAGTACTGTCCAAGTTAATACCCAGGTACAGGGTGTTGAACGGCCGAATTGAGATTTAAGACTTATATAGTTTTACAACTGGTCGATTAGCGGAGGGGGAGGGATGAGAACTTATTCTGTCATTCGTGCAGTTCATCTTAAGCTTTAAATATGTTTCCACGCTAACAGTGTGGGTTGTATTGCTTACGTTGGTGCAGAGATTTTTCTCCAACAGCTTCAGCTGAAAACAACCCACGTTTAGGACCCAGCCGAATTTCAGGAGCTGTAGAAACACCCTGAAAACTGGCAAAGCCCGCAGCATAGGAGAAAAGCTGCGATTGTCAGTCTGAGCGCAAGAGAGAGCCAGAAAACCAAATTGGCTTAAGAGCGCCACAATAATACAAGGACAACCTTCCTTTCCTTCCATTGCCCTTCTTTTAGAAGTTATACTCACCTTCTGAAAAGTGCTTTGGGAAAATGTGAGAAAGCGTGATTAGTTTGGTGCTGTTTATTACTATACTAAAATAATGGCATTTCAGATGCTGCACTTGATATAAATATGTTGCTGTTATGTTTCTCGAATGTTAATTACAAAAACTTTCAAAATTTTCATGGAAAAATATAGTAGTTAAAAAAAGTAGTCAAAACGAGTCGCTTCACATTAGTTTTGAACAGAATTTCGGTAGATTCGATGCGTTCCATTTTCGGTACAGATATCTAAAAAGTTGGTTTGTGTTTGCGCCAAAAGGAATGAGAATCTGGTTTCACTTTAATTGATTTCATCCTTCTTACTTTAAAGCAACTTTTTATAGTTATTCATATGTATAATTAATATGTATAATTATATACATATATGCATATATATAATTAATAATATAATTAATAATAACGATATATAATTTCCTCCTCAAACAACTAACTTTACATTCTAAATGCACTAGAATTTGTTACTCATTTCTCAGTTTCCTGGCAGTCTATACATTTGCTTTGCCAACAAAGAGTTGTCATTAGAATGAAATGTCTATTTCTGTTATTTGCTGAGCGTACGTAACTTATAAACTAATTTCAAATCATGAACTGCCTCAGAATTCTCTCTGCGTCTCGTCTCTAATCTAATGTGTAGAATGGAGGAACTGCTGAGTGATTCTATCTGACAAGAATGCCAACCAGCTGGCAAGAAAGATCACCTGCCTACTACGTTCGGATTAGCTTGGGGCTTCTTAATTCGTAATCAGTTATTAAAATGGATACGTTACTATTAGATCTTAAAACACGTTTTCACAGTACGCAATCCAGTGTGGGGGAATCATATCACAGAGCAGACTGTACAAAGAAAATAATGTATTGAAATCTCTCAACGTGATCAGTATTGCTTTTGTAATTAATGCACAACTGTTTTCACTACTTTTGTGCAGTTATGATAGCACATGAATGCAGTGAATCATTCATGACCACAGTGAGTTGGAAAATATTTCCACATTTTCAAAAAAAATGTATTTCTGCCGCCTTTTTAGGAAATCTTCCGCTTGTAATCCTAGTGTGTGTGTGTGTCTGTTTGTGCCCTAAAGCCGGCCGGTGACTTTTGGCTCTATTCGAAAATTAATTATGAATTGAGAGTACCTAACTTAATTTTCCAATTAAACATGTACTATTAATAAGCTTTAAAATACGTATGCAAGTATTTATAAACGAGAAAAATGTACATGTTCTAGTTCTTAGTCTCTTATGACATCGAAAATATCAGTATGTATGCCGCTGAATATATAAGGACGTACGTAAATACTTTAGCAGAAATCTGTATATGAAAATATGTATGTACAGTCACTAATATGTTTAAAACAAACTTCAAAACCATTCTAGTTTATAACACTTGCTTGTAAACAACTTTGTGCGAGAAAGAGTATAAAAAGAGAGAAGGATTAAGAGGTACCTAGGGCCATCGAAAAGATGAATAAAAATGCCATTTCAAAACAAAAACAATACGTATTACACATAAAAATATAGACGTCCTTGTCTGAGCTTGTATTTATTCATCACTTTGCTCTCTCTTTCTCTCACCTAATTTTGCGTTCATTGTACTTCAGGCTTTGGGCTCTACTCTCCAAATATATAAGTCAACGGAAAATGTTTTTCTTTTTATATATGTATACATGCATATATACCAAAGTACACAAGCTGGCATATATATATGTACACATACTCATATATAGATGCTTGCAAGTGCCTACAATCGGCCCCCAAATACTTGTTCATTCTATTCTAGCGCATGAGAGTCCATTTACACAATCCAAACTGCTGTACTATAAATGTTGTTTATAATTTGCTGGGAACTCTCCGCTGCTGTCACGAAACACATGTTCCCGTCCTAAACCTCTTCTACCAGACTCCATCTCTAGGCCCCATGCATTTTGCAGGCTCTCTTGGTCTCTCTTCGCTAACAGAAATATGTATATAAATGTACATATATACATACATGTCTCTAGAGAGAGAGAGAGAGAGAGAGAGAGTTACTGCAGCTTGCTCTGCGTATGCGCTTCATAGGTATCGTTTCCGTCACCAACGAGACAATAGTTTGTTTTGCTCTATCGTCTCTCGCTCTGTTCGTGTACAGTACAGTTTTCTTTTAGTACATAATTTTCAACCCCAACCAAACAGCCGGAATCCAGTTTGAGGAAATTAGTACTGGTTCGTTAACTGAGCGTTGTTTTGTTTATGGTAAGCTGTAGTTAGGTCCTGACAGTTTTTGTTTCCCTCGCCCAAAATTTCAAAACCCAGTTTCGAATGTTGTCTTTGGAAAATGTTTAATCGTTTGCATAATTATTTTAACAATAATTTTCTTTTATTGTATCTTCAGTTCTTCAAGCTTCTGTAGGGATTTTTTTTTGTTCCACGCCGTTGGTCATTGTTGTTAGACGCCATTACCGTCAAAAGCAGACTTTAACCGTTTTTTTAAGCAGCGTCTAAGATCTAAGATTTATTTGCAAACTTTAATTAATTGAAAACTTTATTTATTTTCCAGGCAAAATCTGCAGAAACAAAGAAAGCTAAGAAAGATAAACCTGTCGATGGCGATTCAGATGATGAGGACGGTTTGGATGAAATCATCGAAGGCGACAGTGAGATTGAAAGTGACGAATATGACATCCCATATGACGGAGAGGAGGACGATATTGAATGCGATGGTAATAATAAAGTTATTTAATCAATAATCTGTTCAATTTAATTCTAAGCAAGGATTGGCCATAAAAGAATCGTTGTTTGCATCAAATCTCTATTAAATGTGTATTTAATGAAACTATAATATACAATATTTCGCTAGGTTTATTTCGTATGTTGTAAAAGTTATTAAAATTCTTTGAGTGTTTGTTTAGAAGTGTAGGAAATGTTTCCCTATAGAACTCTTAGAACTTAATTGCGTCAAGCGATGTTTGTGTTGGTAAAGAGTACATTGGCTCTGGTCTAACGTACGAAGGCGTGCGCGAGTGATCACGCAATCGCTCTTGCATCACACTGACATGCTATTTTTGTGACTATATTGTAGCTCTCCGCTTCGACTAGTCAAGTCACTCCGTTCAGGTGATGATTTCTCTGCAATCAGATGGCTTAGGGGAACATTTCTAATAGCAATACACCATTCCATAATAACATTTTTAATACCATCTGTTGGGATGCCGACAGAAGGGAAACCACCGATAATTCAGTCAGTTCAGTTAAGGTCAATGAATTTTCGTTGGAAGTTATTGCATTAAAAACAAATGTCTTTCCATATACGGATGTAGATAGCAGCGATAAAACAAATAACATTATTTATTTTGGTAGACTTTATCTATTTTGGAAAATATCTCTCACTTTAATAAGTAGCTGATAAATATAATTGATATTATTGATTTCTTGGTGTGTACGATTCTTTTAGTCTATAATCAACGAACAGATTCGGATTATAATAGAATTTGACAATTCTAACGACTTCAATTCTCACTCTCACTCATTCTTTCTTTATTACATTTCAGATGACGAGGATGATAACGACGACGGGTCTGGTTCGGATGACCGAGCGTAATAATAATATTAGTAGTCAAAATAAATACAAACAAAACCAACAAAACAATATAAATTAATAAAAGCAAACATAAAAGTATAAATATACAACAAAAACAACAACAACAGGAGTATAAATATACATATTACTTGTAAGAAATACTTTTTATTTCTTATGTTTATTTTTAATTGTATTATGTGTAATTTTTTTTATAAAAAAAGATCAACAAAAAAGCAAAACCCAAGATGCAAGATTTTTTTCCTTTAATACTTAAGACTTAATATATTATATTGATTAAATATATATATACAAACTATAAGAAGAAAAAATTTGAAAAAAATAAACATAAACCACATTAAAAATTAGACGTTACAATTGAGAAAAAATAATAAAAAAAAAACAGGAAAAAGTATTTAAATAAAACATAATTTAAATGAAAATAATTACACTGGACTTTGGAAAACTTATCACAAAGATTTATGTAAATATAGTATACGTTTTTAAGAAAAACATCTCACGCATTTGTTAAGAAGAAGCTAAAAGTGTGGAGTGAGTCATTCATATGAAGTGTGAATGGTAACGAGTGCTGGAAGAAGCAAACGAGTTCAACAACAATCGTTTATTCGACTGTTCGACTATCTAATATGTCTGTAGAGAAGAAAATATTTCCTTATATTAACTAATTTGGGAGGCAACTTCGTCTGCCTTTGTCACTGTGTGTACTTTATTATAGATAATATTAATGTTTGTAAATCACACCCCCATACTTACATTACATGAATCACTTACCACTTCATTGTTCAAGGTCTGTTCTATTTTCCATTCATGTTGACAGAGACAGTTTTTTGGAGGCTAATATTTTTAGTCTAAAATAGGAAACTTGTTTCAATGTACACACATAAATGCATATAAAAACATACACTAAATACGTATGAATATATGTATGTATTACAAAAACAATGTGCATTTATTAAATATTTATTACAGTACAACAGAATTATAAATAAATGTCCAGGTGCAGTAACAAAGTGTAGACATAAAATGAGAAATGCAATTATTTACACGTATGTGTGATATTTTTTGCATTGTTATAGAAGAAACTAAGAGAAGTGCAGCACACGGTTTTTTTGTAAATCCATCTGGTTAGTACTGCAAAAGGTAGTAACACAAATAAGCCCTGAACTACAATAGTTAGAATTAGAACAAATAAAAGTAGAACATTTTATAGATTGAACTGAATTGAAGGTCCTGAGGAATTGTGGTTGCTTTCGAAGTAGCTAAAAGCAATTTCCTCCCAGGTTGATTACGGAAAAGCAGATGAAGAAATGGGAAAAGTCCACATTTTGGTTTCCAGTGTGTATAATTTTTCATGCCAAATCGAGTCGGTTTCTCGGTTTCTTAAACACACACTTTCTGCACGAACGACTTAGGACTGCTGTTTCTTTTCTCTCACTCTTGTCACTTACCATGATTGGTTGATTCGTGGCATGTAGCATGGGCCAACCAATCAGCGTGAGTAACGCATGCATCATGATGATACGTCTAACACCTGCCATAAAGGCGATTTCTATATTCAAGTGTATGTGCATATGTAGACACATGGTCGATGTCACACTTATCATCACGATGCGTGCATCACTCAATCTGATTGTTGGCACATACCACTTTCCACGTATCAACCAATCAACGTGAGTGATGCACGTTGCATCGTGATGACAAGTGTGAGATCGGCCCATATGAACATGCATATGCTGCGAAATTTACCACATAATCAATACGCGGGTAACTTTACAATAGAAAAATGTAACCATTATTTTAGGAGCTTATTCAATAAATGACACACTCTTCTAAAAACCTTGTCATCTTTCAGGAACATGCATGTTTTCTTGATTGATTGGTTCTTGTTACTTTTGTATTCATGTTGTATGGCTGTTATTTTTCTACATTGAACCAAAAGACTATTGCACATAAAACAAAAGTATATGCATGTATGTATTTACATTTATACTTTATCTTTTATATTTTCTTTTAGTTTTCTTCCCCTATCCTCTGTTATGAAAGCACAATCAAAAGAGCTCGCTCTCTATGAAGCGTTCGTTTCCTACGCTGGGGAACAAAAATAATAAAGGTACATCGAAACTCAGCCAGCATATTTCATCACCCCAAATCCACCACCCTTCCGGAACAGAACATGTTTTCCTGCTTAACTCTGCAGAGAAAAATGTATACAACAAACAATGCTAACGCATTCGATTTTTAAAGCTTGGTGTGAACTGTACTCGTTCTCAGTTTTCGTTGCTTGGCATCATAACGAATTTTTCACATTTCTATACAAAAGGTAAACAGTTAAAACATGTCTACCAACCTTTTCTTGAGTAGGTATCTGAGAGAGGAAAGATTTCAGCTCTGAAGGTCAAACGGACTTTAAACATTTCTTAATGCAAGAAAAGGAAAACATCTGCTGAAAACGTTTTGAAATTTTACAAGAGTCTTCTCTATGTTAATAGTTTTGAAAATCAATTAAGAGTAAGGATACTAAGAATTTCCGAAAATTCGACTATTCCAGCAGCAAATCCAGATTACAAGCCATGAGTGAATAACGTAGCAACATGCTTCAACCCTTAAAGGACACACTGCAGATGTTTCGCTCTTTTAGGTTATTAGAAGGAAGATTTATTACGCTATATTAGAAATATAAATGTACAACACTACCTAAACGCGTACCTAAAAATATACATCTGTTTGTAACGGCACAGCAATAGTGACGAATCATTACAGCAATAAAAAACAGTTGATTGTACATGCATTGCTTTTATTTGGGATTATGCACAAATTGATTATGGCTTTAGTTAAAGGAAAGGTTATTATTGCAAATTTATATGACTATCGATCAATGAACTATTTTTTTTTTTCGGATTAGTACGAGTTTTATTATACGAGTCCACATTTTCAGTCAATATGCGATGTACACCACTTTTTGAAATGCGTTATGCGTTTTTCGGCAAAATCTTACTTCACATAAATGAAAGGTATTTAAGTTACCTTTCTAACGGCATACATCCGTACCGGATATCTTCAATAGTTAAGGAGATATTAGGCAAATAAGTTTAAATTTCAAAGCGCTATAACTCCGAAACCAGGAGGGAGCAAAAGATGAATTTGCTGTTGTTGGGGTCTGCTCCTCATGCTACAACAACAACAACGCGATTGGCGTTACTCGATGGATACCGATCTGCTCCGAGTAAATTTCCAGGGGTGATTTAACCGAAATGTGATCACAGTCTGTTCCATTATATTAAATCAAAGAAAGTCACTACTATTGTTAGCTCCATCTGACGGTCACTAGTCTAGACTTATGAATTGGTTTGGTAATGTTAATTTTATACAGACAATACAAATACATATAAACATATTTTTATATGAAACAACGCCATTTTTAATTTTAATTAATATTTTAATTAATTTTTAAAGCACGCCAAATTTGAATTTTACTTAGACAAAAGTTAATGAATGGAAAAAATTTACTATTAACTATTAATAAATATCTAAAATTTCATATTTCTCCAAAAGTAAACGGTTTTCAATGAAATGTTGGTTTACAAAAATGTACGATAATTCGAATAGCTTTCCGAGAGCAACAATAACATGTAGCTATCTTCTACAGTTTAGGAGATATAGGTCCGCAATTAAAAACAACAAGAACTATAAAAACAAGAACAACATAAGAACATTTAGGCCCTAACTTTTAGTCTAACTTTAGCATTAGTCTAACTTCACATTATATTTATTTTTTTGAAGACTGCAAAAACTTACCAACTCTGACAGCATAGATTTCTTAATTGACGTCATGCACTTAACAGATGATTGCAAAATTTTTTGACATCGAATGACGGCCATACGCAATTCGTAATTTTTTGTGTTCTATTATTTTTGAACTGCCATGAATAAAGATTCCGATAGCACTGTAACATCATTGGACGAGAATACCGAGGAGAACTTTTGCAACAATCCTACACGTGATATTTTAGCCGAAGGATTAATAAATCTCTTCAAGCCGTCGGTGGATAAACTTGACGAGCGCATTACAGCGACGAGAGTTGCCCAGACCGAGCTGAAGGCTCAACTGGATGCACTGACGGTACAACTACGGGAAATCCAAAAGGCACAGAATAGCATTCCGGAATTCTCGGATAAGGTAAAAGAATTGATAAACGTGAAGCACAAGGTGACTGTTATTACCAATATTTTGAGCACCAGTCAAGATCGATTGTCTGCGCTGCACAAGCTAATCGATAAAGAACAACAACGTAGACAGGCGCTCCTGGACTCCGCCATATCAACAGATATTCCATAATAATTGTGAACTATGGAAACTCCATTCACTGATCATTTAGCAGCGGAAGACTTTGAGCATGTGTATGAACCAGCAGAGGATTCCTTCTTCCTGCTCGATGCACTAGAAGATGATCTGAACTACCTGGAGCAATTGAATCCGGGCATTTTTCTGGAAATTGGTTCTGGTAGTGGACTAATTATCAGCGCTTTAGCCAAAAAATTTACGAATAGTATGTGTCTGTCGACGGATATAAATGAACATGCATGCCTTGCTACTAGGCGTACAGCTAAACGCAATTGTGCACAAGTCGAAACATTGCGATGCAATTTGGTGGACGGTTTGCGTCCATATAGCGTCGATGTCTTAGTATTCAATCCACCGTATGTGGTGACTAGCGATGAAGAGTTGCTGCAACATAAAGAAACATTTGCGGATTCAATAGATTTGGTGACGCCTCGCAATTTGATTTATACTTGGGCTGGTGGATTAGCAGGAAGAAGAGTTATTGATGCCATACTTGATTGCCTGGACAAAGTTCTCTCACCAAAAGGAGTTTTCTATTTGCTACTATTGCGTGAAAACAAACCGGAAGAAATAATACAACAATTACATGAGAATGGATTCCACGCGACTAAATTTAAGGAGCGCCGCATTCCTGGCGAATATTTGTACATTTTAAAAATTACTCGTGCAACAATATGTTGCAATTAAAATTAGCGTAAACACTTCAAAGAAATATCAATTGAATCTGAATAATGGATTGAAATGTAGATAAGTTTAATCATAAATATACAGATATACCATAAATAAATCATAATATGTAAATGTTTTTTCTTTATAATTGTCTAGTATTCGTAGCGAACTTTAAGTGTAACTTAGTGAATGATTGTAACTTTTATTAATTGGCTTAGATTTTTCGATCATTCTGATAAAAACTTGTGATCCCAAATCTCAAGCGTGCAAACGATCTCGTAACCGTGAACACCTTTCTATAATTAACGATTCCACTGTATTTGTTTTTTTATTGACAATTTCCTGATTGTGAAACATTGAGACTGGCAATGCTGTTCATGCAGAGACAATGAAAACATCTGATGTCAATTAATGTTGGTAACTATCGAGTGAATTCAACTATCGAATCGAACGAATATAATCGTTCATATCTTCGCAACTAATAACGAATACATATTTCTGCAAAGTCACATTCGTATTAGTAAACTTAATGCACGAACCTGTTTCGCAATCGTTCTATAGCGAACAACGAAAATAATCGCCACGATTTCGAATCAACAAAAGAAGAGGTCCAATCAAGAAAACAATCGCCACGAAGAAGTCCGAATCAGAAAAACAATCGCAAAAATAGTTTTCGAGCTTTAATAATTTAATACGAGCTATTCAATACAAGCATTCCAAAGTTTTTTAGTAGTACAGAAAGTCATTTAATGAGTAAATTATTCCATAATTTTTAGTCATACAATCATTCAATAAGTAAACTACTCGATAGTTTTACTAAAAATAAATAAATGAATATTAAATCTATCGAATAAATAAATAATTTTAATCTAGCGAATAAGTTCATAATTTTTATTCGATAGTTCGCAACACTAGAAATAATATGAAAACAACATTTCAGGAGGCGCGGCTCCCGCACTCAGCAACCGGCAGCTGTTAAGAAACTTAAATTTTCAGAAAAATTCTCCGTATCTTCTTAAAAATCAAATACAAAAATGATACCTTGCGAGGATTTAAAAGGGGATGACGGTCCTTCAAATACGCTGGATCATTTCGCGGAGTTGGAGCAGGTGCTTCAAATGATCGATACAATGAAGTCCAGCCAAACAAAAGAGTTCGAAAGGGAATACGAACAATTCACTGAAATTCTTTCAAGGTGAGTGGGAGGTAGAAGTTTTAAAATCGTGGGTATGTTTGATATAAATAAAAACATTCACGACATATCTTCAAACAGGTATCAGGAGCAGCCACATTTGTTAGATCCTCATCTGGACTTAATTTTGGAAAAGTTACTAAATATAATACGTACTTCAGCATTGCAGGGGGATGAGATGCATGCTGCCTTCAAATATTTGTATATTATTTGCAAAGTGCGTACCTACAAAGTGTTGGTAAAATTCTTGCCTCATGAGCTGAGCGATTTGGAATTTGCATTGGAGCTTTTGGAGAAACAAAATCCAAAGGAATTCAAAAACTGGGAAACTCGCTATATTTTGCTCCTTTGGATGTCCATACTGGTACTCAATCCATTTCACATGTCTCGATTGGATGCATACGTAACAGAGATGCCCACGGAGGTGGCCCCTGGCTTATGTAAAAATCTGCAGGCCAAAACAAAGATGGAGCGCATCTACGACTTATGCAAACTTTATTCTGAGACGAACGATACGTGCAGTCAAATAACTGCTTATCTTTCGGCGAAGTTCTTAGTGCGTGCAGACATTAAGGAACTATACTTGGAACCCTACTTTGATTGGGTTATAAGTCAGAATCAGGCAGACACTGATCAGGTTAAATTTGGCCAACTGGCTGCAGTGGCTGACATACTTAAACACGGCAAGCGTGAGGACTTGCTGCCATATGCAGACAAGCTTTTGCGTTGGATCATCGGATGTGAATACAAGAAAAGTACCGACTTCCTCAAATACAAGTATTATATAAAGATAATACAACGCATTGGATTGATATATTTGAAGCCAAGAGTGGCGGATTGGCGTTATAAACGAGGTATGAAAAAATTGTTCTAGCACAACAAAATTGTGATATGAATAATGAACGATAGGAAAAACCAAACGAATTGTATCAGTTATAATATCATAGCGTTTCTTTTTTAGTTTCAATTTATTTATTAAATGCAAATAGAGGCACAATAAAATAAAATCTTTTATAGTGCTTTTGTATTATAGGAACACGTTCCCTGGCTTCAAATCTCAATCAATTATCTGAGGCAGAAACTCCAAATACTACGAACTCCAATGATAATGTTCTTGATGCCGAAAAGGTTCAGGAAAATGTTCCCGATGCAATTGAAGATGTTATAGAAGAATTAATGCAAGGTTTACGCAGTGGAGGAAACGATATACGTTGGAGCGCTGCTAAGGGTTTGGGCCGTGTTACTAATCGCCTGAACAAGGAACTTGCTGATGAGGTAATTGGCTCCGTGGTGGATATACTCAATCCGCTTGAGCCACATGAGGCTTGGCACGGTGGTTGTCTAGCTTTGGCAGAACTGGCCAAACGTGGTTTGCTGCTACCCCATCGCTTCGGTGATATCGTTCCGCTTTTAATACAGGCACTTTTCTATGACGAAATGAAGGGCTACATGTCGGTGGGCCAGCATATTCGGGATTCCGCTTGTTATATGTGCTGGGCTTTTGCGCGTGCATATAATCCAGAGGACTTGCAACCCTTCGTCCAACAGATATCAGCTGGACTACTTACGGTTGCCACATTTGATCGCGAAATCAATTGTAGACGTGCCGCTTCAGCTGCTTTCCAGGAAAGTGTTGGTCGCTTGGGAAATTTTCCCCATGGCATAGAAATATCAACGGCCACCGATTTTTACTCCGTGGGTTTACGTCAAAATTCTTTTCTATATATAAGCGATTTTATTGCACAATTTGTGGAATATCAGCAACCATTAATTAACCATTTGGTTGAGCGCAAAGTAAATCATTGGGACTCTACGATACGTGAACTATCAGCAAAAGCTCTGCATAAGTTGACTCTACGTTCGCCTTTATATGTGGCAAAAGTAGTGCTGGCACAGCTTTTTACCAAAACAGATTCCATCGACATCAATATGCGTCATGGCAGTGTCTTGGCTATTGGTGAAATAACCTTGGCGCTTCGCAATTTGGAAATGACAACGCATAAAGGTCAAACGCTGCTATCCAATCAGTCCATATCTGACTTGAATGAGCTTGTGGGCAAGTTCCTGAAGCGGGATTTATTCAGAGGTAGAGATAAATATAAATTTAGTATTTATTTATTTAAGGGTTTACTTTTACTTTTACTCTTAGGCATGAGCGGCGAATTAATGAAACATTGCTGTACGGATTTCATACGAAACTGCAGTTTAGCCAAAATTGATGCTACACCTGAATGTTTGGGTAAGATTCTACTTGAAATCACAATTTTAAGAAACCTGTTATTTTGATAATAATAAACATAACGACATAATAACAAAATTAAATAGGTAATCTTATAATTCTAACACTCTTTCCCCGCTTAGAGTTTTGGCAGGATGTTATCGACAAATGTCTGATAAACAAAACTTCGCCTATCCGGGAAATAGCTGCTGTAGCTTTTGCTGAGTTGTGCAAAGCATTTTACGATACACCCGATCGTAGTGTTAACAATTCAGAAATAATTCGTTACTATTTGAAAGGAGCTGAAAATGACCTGGAGGAACATATTCGCATGGGTTACGTTAGCGCGTTAGGTGCATTGCCCACCTTTATGATTACACCCTTCATGGATCAAATAGTTGATTGTCTAGTAAAACATTCCTTAACACCACTGCAGGCAATTATCGCTGGGGAGGTTCTGAATGAAAATGAGAACATCATCACTTATAAGTGGAGTGAAGCGAGACGGGACAGTGTGAAAGCTTTGAGTTGTTTAGTACAAACTGTAGGATTCCAGGAGGATACTAACGGTATGTATTTACTTTTATTCTTCATGTGAACAACTTACACATTTTACACAACAATTTATTTTAACTTTTTATATGTAGTTTCCATAGCCAATCCAAAATATCTCAACAAAATAGTAGAATGTCTACTGAAGGCAATGGACGAGTACACTTTGGATAATCGGGGCGATATTGGTGCTTGGGTTCGTGAAGCAGCCATGACAGGTTTTTATCTGCATGCAATTTAGTCCTGTCGTTTTTTAATCTTGTATTTATATAAATACTCTCGAAATTTTAGCCGTTTATCAATTTCTAATCACGTGTCCCAAGCATTTGCTAAATCCCGAGCATGTGCACAAAATTATGCTATGTTTCGTGCAGCAATCTGTGGAGAAAATTGACCGCACACGTGGACTGGCCGGGCGGCTCTTCTGTAATTTGATCAATACTGATCCTGCTATACCGCATATACGTCAGCACGAGCGACTTAAAGAGATTTTCCCCGAGGATGCTACTACTGTGCTGTGGCTTTTTGCTGATCACACATTCCCAATGTTTTGTTCTTTGTTGGAGTTGCCCGAGTATTCAGCGCGTGTGCTGCTCGGGTTAAGTGCTAGCATTGGTCAATTAACTGAATCTTTAGTGCGTTATTTTAATTAATTCATTTATCCCACCACATGATTAAACTAATCTAATTTTTTCGTAGATCAAATACTCTTCTGCTGCGTTTTTCCAATTTCTGCGCTCAAAACCCACAGAGATATCGCGTCTCTGCAAGGAAATTGTTATTAATTTCGAAAAAAATTTACTAAATGAGCGCGTCACCTACCCAATGCTCAATTTTTTGGACTTATTAATAACTTCGGGTAAGTAATAAACTAACTATCCATAAAAGTTATTATTCATATATTATTGAATATATTTAGGCACCGTCAACGCTGTGTTGCTCGATGAAACAACTAAGTTTGCCGATGATATATTCCGTTTAGTAAATTTAGAAATTAAAGGATACAAGAAATTATACAAACTTGTATCCAGTATTAATGTCTTCTGCCAACTCATACAAGTGCCGCATATGTGCAAAAAGATTTTGACAAAGATGTCCATATTTCTTGGTCTCACACATGTGCATGTGCGTAAAACGACCGCAACTAAACTCTATGAAGCTTTGGCCTTATATGGTGATGCGTGCGTGGATATTCCTGAGGAGAACATGGATGAGATTTTGAATGTATTATCGGAAACTGATTGGGGTTTGCCGCTGCTGGAAGTGCGACCGATACGAAATAATTTGTGCACGTTATTGGGAATTCAGGCACCATTGAGTGGTGGGCCATTAGCAGCCATTGCAGCGGGTGTCCATAATTAGATTAGACAATAGTTTACAACGTAAAATTAAAAAATTATATCGCTTTTTTTGGCAAATAACTCCTCATTTCGCTATAAAATGGACACAGAGTGTTCGAAATATACCATTTAATACAACTGATTTATTATTGTTTTTTTTTTAACCTTTGGCTTGGCAGAATATACTAATGTTAGATGTGAATTCAGACGACATATTTTCTGAATAACTTGATTGATTAAAACAGTAATACCAATTAATTAAATTAGATCATTGACCATAATCCAATTGAGACTTATTGAAAAACAACAAAGGAAAGGAACTATTACAATTTCAGAAAACAGCTGTATGTCAGGTTTTGACGTTTCTTTAGATTAGATCTATTCGATTTTGATAAGAACTGGCATAAAATTGACATTTGTTTTAAGTTGTTACTTTTGTTGTGCGATGAATATTGTTAATTTGCGAGTTTATAACCTGCATGAACTGAATTGTTTTGCTTTTAATTATTGCTTTTTCTGTTATAGTTAGAAAGACTAAGAAGCAATCATTATTTTAGTTATTTAGTTTGAGAAACATGGACTACGAAGCTCTGCGTTTAAAGAAGCTGTGTGCCTCAAAAGCCCTTGAAGTTGTGAAATCTCTTTTGGAAGTAGATATCGACCATAGAGACTTTTTAGCAAAGTTAAACTATATAAATCAAAATCATTATGACGATGTCATCGAAGAAAGATATATTCTCAAGCTATGCGGATATCCATTATGTCAAAATTACTTGAAAGAAATTCCTACTAAAAGGTATAACATATCTACAGTATCCAACAAAGTATATGACATTTCTATCAGAAAGAAATTCTGCTGCAACTATTGTTATAAAGCCTCGCTTTATATAAAAACTCAACTTCCTACCTGTCCTGTGTGGATGCGCATGCATGAACCTACTCAAGAGTTTAAAATATTGGAACCAAATTCAAAAGAAACAATAAAGGAATCGAATCCAATGTGATGTACTTTTGGCTTTGATATAGATTTTAAATATACTGTGTGTGTGCAGAACAGCCATGTTCTGAAAAGGGAGAACGTCTTTTTTGATCACCAAAATAGTCTGGGCATGTAAAATATACCGTGTGTATATTGATGGCTAATCTCAAAATCCTACAACATAATTTAAATCTCATATACATAAGTATCATAACAGAATTATAATTTAGAAAAATCTGATATCGTTTCTGTGCGAGTATCAGCGTGAAATCACATGATTTCCAAAAACCCATTTGATTATTCTGGATCCTTGTCTCCAATTTTTTACCCAATAGAAAGTTTTGAATGAGGAATATTTTGCGTCACTTTTCCAACACAATCATTACATTTCTTAGTTGCGTTATTAGTTTATTAATATTGGATTTAAATATTAAATTTACAAATCTTTTTAATCACTATCAGAAGTTTTTTTTTTTAAATTTAAACAATAAAAAATATACTAACTTCTGTTCGCTTCTTTGCAGAAATTTTGTGTGTATATGCAATTAAAAATTAAAATTTTGTTTTGTATATTGTAAATTGTATTGTAAATTCAAAATGCGTATATGTATATTGAATCTGGAATATACATAGTTTTTATGTACGAGTATAACGTAATCTTGCACAAATTCAATCGGTTATGCCATCGGTTTGGCCAATTAGTTTGTCAATTTTGAAGCACACAATCCAGCTAAAGTATAAGTTATAAACTTTAGTACCAGTTTTACTTATTTTTATGTAAAAGAAATTGGATTAAATTTGGATTTGGTTAAAATGTACACGTTACAGTCAAATTTCTTGTAGTCCAAATTTGTATTCGTAATTTGTCTATGATATCGCCTTAACGGAAAAGGCGCGTAAATGTCTTTAGAGCCAAACTGACTGCTTTTGTGCTGTCCGCTCTGAAAAAGGGAAAGCCTTAAATTCACAAAACAATCAGAAATCATCTATAATTGTATACCTCAGAACGGTGTTGCTAAACTCGTCCAATTGCTGTTGCGTGGCGGTCACGTACCCACCACTATTCTTCTTCGGCAATGCATCCAATGCATTCCTTAGATACGTTTCCATAAGTTGAGGGCTGATCACTTCCTTTAGCTCCGTCATTACCTCAGCCACATCGGGCAGCATGTACGAGTGCAAACAGAATACCGAGGCGTGTATCAAATTCATAATTAAAGCTTCACCATTCTGCTGACCCATTTCCTGCACTATGGGACGGCACTCAGGTAATCGGAAGTTGGAACTACGGCCCCATTTTAGCAAGTTGCAGAAGAACTTCATCACCGATGAATTAGCCTCCCGATGGTCGAGAGTACAGGCGAGTAGGGCGCATTGGAAAATTGGAGTTACGAGTGCGCTCTGGAGAAACGGCACCGGACAGCAATCGATGAAACGCGAACACAATCGGAAGAAATCATCTACGGTATCGGGATTGTTTTTGAGACCGTTTTCAACTTGCAGCATGCTGAATGTGGGCTCAATAAAAGCCTGTAGCATTTCCAGTAATCCCGGAATACATTCCTCATTTTTGGCAAACTCATCGACAAGCACCGAACCCAAATAGAGGAAGCAGCTGTGATGGTGCACGGAATATAAACATATCATTTGCTTTGCCAGCGGCTCTACTAGTATCGAAGCCTGCTTGCGCACCATTCGCAAGCCGTAGCGTATAACTCGGCACGTACGCTCCATGAGGCGTACGTCCGACTGGTATTTGTCCATTATTTGTGAGATAAGTGGCCAGGCATCGGTGAGTATTTGTAGCGTGGGATGCAGTTCGCCGTCTGGCACATCAGGGTTTGTGTGCCGTATAACAGCGCAGGCGCGATCTATCCAGTAGGCGGGATCTGTAGGTTCACCTTTATGTATGGCGGCTGTTGTAGCGCCAGCAGACTCGATGAGTTGTGCCAACGGTTGAAACTGAAAGGACATTATTTCACGCATAGCCGGCTCCAGTTGGGCACGTGGTAGCTTCGACAATATCAAGGAGATTCCTTTAAGCAGTCCAATTGCCAACTCGTTGTTTATCTCGAAGCTGTCGAGGCTGCGCGCTATCTCAATTAGACCATTGATGTGAAAAACCATTTTCTGTCGACACGCTGCACAAATGGAGGTCAACGATATGGCCGCGGAGGCAGCCAGACCGTTCCGCTGTTGCAACGAAAATAGCAGGAAGTTAAGCACAGCTTGCAATGACTCTGAATGGTTTTCAATCCAGTCACAAAGTTCGCCTAGCAACATGATCGATGTGTAGCGCACAGCGATGTGTGTGTTCTCGGGTAGGTTGAGTATAGCTTCAACTACCTTGGGGATAACTTCATTTTCATCACTGAAAGTACAAAGCAATGATAATTTTTAAATTAAAAAATTCTGTGGTTGCCTTACGGTATAATATTTTTGGCCACATTTTGCATGATGAAGAGTGCAGACTCTGTAGATTCCCAGGTTGCACCAGGATTTTGTAAAGTTAAAAACATTTGTTTAAAACAAGCTCCAGAGCCCACAATAAATGCAACATCCTTGATAAGATCTGAAACCTTGCGACGAAAATCCTAAAGAAAGCAGAAATATAAAATATATTTAAAATGAATTCAAGATCTCGAAGAAAGAAAAACCAACCCATAGAAACGTTTATAAAGGCAAACGTTACTATAAATTATCTTACATTGAAACTGTCTGTTTCCTCTATCAAACCATCATGATCCGCATCGATCTGCGAATGGCGATAGAGTGCACCTAACAGACGTTCGATGTGAGGTTTAAAATGAGACGTCAGCTTGTCATTGTTGCGATGGAAGAGTTCTTCACTTATACGGTACCACAGATGAAACGTAATCTCCGCTACCTCGTAGTCAAAGTGTCCCACACACATCAGCACCAGATCCAATCCTTTCAGGGAATAGTGTGGTTCCTCTGAGTTGTTCATCATATCGTAGAAGAACGCCTCACACAGCACTGTAAAGATGCGGCAATAGTTCATGGTCTTGTCGATGTCTTCGTGCGCCACACTCAAGTGATACGCTGCCTCCAGAGCACAAACTCCATTGAATATTTGCACCTCTAGTAGTGGTTCGATATTATAACGATTGTTGTTCGACTCCAGACAACCGAGCAGTGAGCAGAGACAATCTGTGGCGGTGTCGTGCAGCTTACGTGACGTGTCGCCCAAACTCAGTAGACGAAATACCTGCTGTGCGATTGGATTCTCGTTGAAGTTTTGCAATGGGAACGCTTGAATCGCAATCCATGCACTAAAACAGCGCAAAGTGCCGTTTAGTATGCGTTCATTGCCAGCGTCTGTCTGATGCAAGCACATGCAAAGGAACTCCAACACTTGAGATGCGGCTGAGTCAAGCTGCTTGTGGATTTCCTCGCGACGATTTGCGCCTAAACGTAGATAACGCGAGTCGATCTCTTCTGGCAACAAAGTGAGTATTTCGAGTAGCGGCCAAACCGTCTGCGGCTGCTGGGCCAATGCAGAGTCGAGAAGGTCTGGTATTGGGTGCTGCCAGCTAGCCATTAATAGTGCTAGATCAGTTACAGCCAAACATAACTGTGTCACAATGATGGGATCAGTCTCAGCGTTTATCTGTCCAATGTGAGCGATTAGTGAGTCTCGTAGTGAACCGTGCGAGTCGTGCGGGAGTTCATTGAAAGAATTCTGAATTTTATTACGCATGGTTTGGGCAGCAAAGTAGCAAGAGTGCAGGTCGCGTTTTTGCTGCAGAAGTTCATCCGCGATCGTCCACGAGTAGATCTAAACAAATAAAATTACTCCTAATGAAACTATTCATGACGGTGTAAAGTAATTCTAATTTGTTTATTTGATTTACCGATTTCTGGAAGTCCTCGAGCCATTTATTGGCTTTTTCCTTCTCTTTGGGATCAGCATTATGGAAAAGCGTACAAATTCCTTGGTATACCAACTCAGCAGTGGGCATGCTGTCCATTACTTTTCTCCAGCGGAAGTCTTCAAATTCTCAGCGTTTATAATTTTTATATCTCAGAGGATGCACAATGGTATGAATAGAATTTTCCAATTTCTTCTTTTTCTTCGCTTGCCGAAAAATTATTTTTGACAGCTGGAGAAATTGTTTTTCACTTCGTGTTCTTTAACCATTTAAATTATCTTAGTACACGTGATATCTCATTGGGTCTGTATTAAGTTCAAGTAAATGATAATTTTGGAGTAGTAGGTTTAATTCGAAAGGAACGAATAAAATTTAACAGTTCCCGATATTTACAAATTAATCGCACAACCAAACAATTTTATCGAATTGACAACCTGTCAGCGGCTTGCATTAAAAATATCAGACTCCTGTTCTGATAAGCGCTAGATGTCGCTGTGGTCTGTACCGAGAAAAGTAGATTCGATATGGTAAACATCACTGTCATATTCAATCACTGCAGTTGCATTTACATGATTGTTGTAACAATCAAAGCATAATTCGGTTCCAAATCAGCAAATTCGGATCTCTGTTAAAGCGTAATTCGGCACAAAATTCTGCCAAAACATAATTCGGATCTCTGTTAAAGCGTAATTCGGCACAAAATTCTGTCAAAACATAATTCGGATCTCTGTTAAAGCGTAATTCGGCACAAAATTCTGTCAAAACATAATTCGGCTCTCTGTTAAAGCGTAATTCGGCACAAAATTCTGTCAAAACATAATTCGGCTCTCTGTTAAAGCGTAATTCGGCACAAAATTCTGTCAAAACATAATTCGGCTCTCTGTTAAAGCGTAATTCGGCACAAAATTCTGTCAAAACATAATTCGGCTCTCTGTTAAAGCGTAATTCGGCACAAAATTCTATGCCAAAATCTAAAACAATGGATAAAAATACTTGAAAACACTTTCATTTTTCCATACATTTTGGATACACTGTTTATTAATGTAAAAATTTACTGAACTGTTCACAATCTATCGGCTAAACCAAGGCTTTTGTTTTTGTTATGTCCACATCTACCCAAGTACTCATTTATCAATCTACTTAGTCTGTTTGCTGTTAAAGAAATATGTATAAAAATTAATCGCAAATTTTTCATAGTTGACGAAAATAATCAATGTTTCATGTGTAGGGAGAATTATTATTTATAACGGTATAATTTGTGTATAGTGGAAGTCAGTTATATACATATATACCGATATAATTAAAAAAAATTTAATTTTGTGACAATAATTATAAAACTGTTATAAATATCCTTTGATTCGTTTTATACACACCCTGCACTTAGTGTGAGAAACAAAATGAAACTGAAACAATTAGAAGTGGTCAGGTGTATACCAAAGATAATTAGTTTCCTTAAATCAACATATTTGGATCCAAGAGTTGTTATTTTAGTTGAGTGAGGGTGAACATGGTTATAGGAATCGAAGAAGATTTACCGTCGCCTACATGTCCAGCAATGGAGCTAGAGGATGCACCGGGACAGGCGCTGAGTGATTTGCTGCAGCATCTTGAGGATTACATTCCAACAGTTCCGGACGCACTGACGTCGCGCTATCTAAACCAGGCTGGGTTTGAAACTGTTGATCCCAGGATTGTGCGTATTATTTCTGTAGCAGCGCAGAAATTCATATCAGATATTGCAAATGATGCACTGCAGCATTGCAAGACTCGCACAAGCAATAGTCAGCACTCTGGCAGTCATGGATCAAATAAGGTAATCGAAATGAAAGTCGATTTCTAAAATTGAATTAGTGTTCATCCTTATTTTAGGAAAAGAAACCAAATAAGGACCGTAAATATACCCTGGCCATTGAGGACTTGACACCAGCACTGGCTGATCATGGAATAACCATGAGGAAACCACAGTATTTTGTTTAATACTGCAAATGTTTTATTCGATTTAAGCTTAAAGTTCTGTTTTCGGCTGGCGTAACTTAAAATAAAACTGAAATAAGTTACTAAATTTTGATCCAGCTCTATATTTTAACGATTAAGAATAAAGTTTATCAAACGTCATCTCGATGTATTTATGAAACGAAAGGAAATAAAACAAAGTAAAAATTGTGTTAATTCATCGTTGTTTATTTATTTGCACAATTTTAAATTGTTTGAATAAGTTGAAGAATTTCGAAGACAAGCATAAGTATTTAGGAAAATTCCTTTTTCCTTGTAAGCAAAACTAGTATATCCTTATAGCTATAGAAGTAGTTATATCATGAAAAAAGTTGTGTAGTAGCGTTTTATAATGAGAGACGTTTATTTAATATTTGGCTTAAATATAAAATTTGTTTAAACAAAATATTGTGCTTTCCGCACGGTAATCCCATAATCGGCTAAAGCGGGCGCCAAATCGTCTACGGTTAAAGTGTATTTGCGATCTTTTGTCTGTTTTTGACCCTGTAATAGAAGTGAACATTTAAATTAAATTAAAGGACTACTACATTAATTATCTTGCCTTAATGTTACTACCAGCACTTGTGCCAGTCGAAGAACCCAGTCCACTGCTGCTATTTGCATGACTGTTTGTGCGAATTTTACAATGTTGTAGTGCATCGTTAGCAACATCCGAGATGAATTTCTGCGTTGCAACTGAGATCAAACGCACAATGCGTGGATCACCCGACTCAAAGCCAGCGGAATTTAAATAATGGGCAGTTACTGCATCGGATGAAAGAAAGAATTTTTTTACCAAATTACGTTTTGACAGATAAAGAAAGAATTACCTGCATCGGGTACTGTAGGCGTGTAATCCTCCAACTGCTGGAGGAAGTCACTAAGTCCTTGTGGGCGACCATCGGCGGAATTCATACCAGTAGCATGACCGCCAGTACTACTTTGCTGCTGATTAGCAGACTGCTGCGATGGCCGATAGATACCGAAGTTTGTGCCAATCATATTTCTGAATAAATTGCTTTTCAATTTATATTTGAAAGCTTCTAAAATCTATAAAATATGCTATAAAAATAAATACTTTGCCGATTCCACGCACCGAACTAATATTGTTAGAGATCTCGGTTACGACAGCTGTCACAGCTGTCAAGTTTCAATTCCAAAATGTTTCGTTTCGTTATACTTGCATTTTTCATGTTCACTGTAGAAAGGAATGTTATCAGGGTTATTAACCAAGTATTTTCGAAATGTTTTCAGTATAAAATTTATGAGATAATATTGAAATAGATATAGAAAAGGATTTGGCTTACATAAAGTTTACGTCCATCTCTGTGATTTTTGCTCTTTACCAGCAATAGCCAAAGTCCAAGTTATTTTCCCATGTCTAGCAATGCAAAAACTTTCCCCGGTCTCTTTTAGTTTAGTAGTTATAGGGCAATAAATGTCAAACTTGGAGTAATTTTAAGAGCGGTATTTTTTAAATTAATTGAGGTATTGACATTTATGCCATTTGGAAGCCCATTGCAAGGCGATCCTGTTAATATAAATGTTTGCAATTATTGTAGTAGTTAAGGAGATAGTACAAGTCTTAAAAAATGGCCTATTCTTGTATTTTTTATCGGTTTACTTTTACCCGTGTTCGAAAGGCTGAATATAAATGCATTAAAGGAAAACACAAATGTTTTTTTTTGTTATTTTATTTTAAATAATTGTTTTATTTTTTTGTTTTATTTGAGTTTTATTTGTGTACATTGTTCTTCTCGGTTTTTATTATAATAAAAGATTAACTACAGACTAATCTACAAATGAAATGCTATAACAAAATTACGCACTTTTTATGTGAAGAGAGTTTTCATTTATAAGATTAACACAAATGGTAATATATTAAAAATTTTGTTTGTACTTAAAAGCCTTAAAACATTGAACCAACCTGTTTTTATTGGATTTCTTTAAAAAGCAATTCTTAAATAAACGTTTTAAAAATTATTTTTATAAATAATAATACTAATTAATATAAAACGTGTTGCTTTTCTAGCTTTGCTAGTTTATTTAATTGTTCCTCTTCAATCTGAATGTTGTTTTTTATAAAAGTAATATTTAATAATAATTTTTTACTAATTTTTTGAATTATAAAGAATTAATTAAGACGTCAACACTCTAAGTTGTTAAAGAGAAAAATAAATTATGAATTGCAAATGATTTTATTTTATAAAATTATAATATTTAGCTATTTTCATTAATCAGTAAAGAAAAAAAGGAAGAAAGAAAGAAAGAAACGAAGAAAGAACGTTTTTAACGAAAGTTTATTCGAAATTTCGACCACTGTTTCTGAAGTCAGTAAAGCGTTAGGTTTCTTTTAAATTTATTGATTATTTTTTAAATTCAAATCTTAAATTTCTCTTTTGTTTTTTCCTTTCTTTTTGCTATTTTATTTCTTATTTGTTTGTTCATGTTTAAATTTTAGTTCTATCGGTTATCAATCGATATTAAATTTATATGTATTTTGCATGTGTTTGTTTGTTCTTTTTTGCTCTTTACTTTATTTTTTGTTTTCTGAATTAGAACGTGTTTTAAATTTTTTTACCTTAAAAAAACCTAGATTTATTATATTACTCACTATATAAATAAATTTAATTTTCATTTTGTTTTTTGTTGTTTCTTTTTCTTTTTATAATTGCATCTGGAGTTTATTTACGGGAATGCAGAATTGCAACTCGAATGCTATCATTTTTTTCACTGAATTTTATATACGAATTTTCTTTTCGAATCGTTTGCAGCAAAGAATGTAACTGTAATTCATTGTAATTGATTTTGACTTTATTTGGGATTTCGTCGTTTTCTTCTGCTCTGTTTTTGCTTCAAACACGCTTTCATTTAAGATGGCGCGTGTTAATAATTAATATTTTCTCTTTGTGTGGTTTTTTTTCAACAATTTTAATGTTCAACTAAAACAAGGATTTGTAAAAATTCAGTGCTGTTCTGAAACGTTCAATTAAGTGCTAAAACTTATAAAAAATAAGTTCATAATAAAGAGTGAATGAACTACTTTAGTTGTTGTAGAAACATGAGGAGAAAAAAGCAAACAAAATAATGAGTGTTATAATTAAGAGATCGTTCGATGTTAGAAATTAAAGTAATCAGAATCAAAGTTACAATCTACAAAAACTTCACTTTGATTGATGTCAAAAGATGAGATCGAAATTTCAGATGAGAAAATAAGATCAATGCGAAAACTAATTTGAGCCAAATAATAGAATCGTCCAAAGAATGTCAACATACATGAATCATTTATTAAAAAACAATATAAAAAATAACAAGTAAAGAATTTTTATTGAGAAATAAAAGGATTTTGTTGAACTCCAATGAAAGTGTGAATAAGAGGAAGAAGCAGTATAAAATTTGTGAAAGTTTATTGTTTATTTTAGTCTGAGTTTTAGTTTGAGTTTCTTTTAATTTTTAGAATTTCTATATAGATGTATCTCCCCTTGTTGTTGTTGTTATTATTTTAAGAAAAACACACTGAAGTTCATGGTTCATTTTGTTTTTGTTTTTCTATACAAATGTTTTCTCTTAAATGTGCAACTTTTATTTGAAATAATATCTTTTTATATATGTACTTTTATCTTATATATAGGTATGTATGTGTATTTTTTATTTTTAGAAGAAATCTAATATTATTACTAAGTATTTAAATTTAATTTTAGTTTCCTTCTTTATATTTTTTTGCTAAGCAATTTAATCATTATTATTATTATTTAAATTATGAAACGAGTTGTGATTTTGTTTACATTTCTTTGTTGTTGTTGTTTTGCTTGTGTAATTGGTTTAATTTCTTTAATGTTAGGTTTAATTAATTTTAAAATTTTTAAAAATTTTATTAGAAGTGAATGTTTTTCAGTTTTGTTGGGTTTTTGTTTTTGTTTTTGTGTTTTTCTTTTTTACTTAGTATTAACATTATTCAGTTAAACATAATATTAATTAATAATTATAATTAAAATAATGTGTCCTATTCACATGCGATTCATGTGAATGTTCACTTAATTATCAATTAAATTGTTTAACATCGGTTTCTGTGTCTTTTTCGAAATACATACTAAATTAAGTTTAAGTAAATATTGATCAGAACTTATAATTAATTTTTGCTTAAGAATCTCAATTGAAGTTTTGATTTTATTGTTAATTATTTACAGGTGCAGTTTAAAGTGTATTCTAAGTTTTATTATTATTACTATTATTTTACATTCGTTCATATTGTTTAAACATAGCCATTATTTAGTTTAATTTAAAATGTGTACATACTTGCGTTTTGTTTTGTTGTTTGTCATAATGAATTTGAATTTATAATTTTCCCATATAAACTAAATGTACCTTTAAATTTTCTTTTTGCTGTTATTCTTTATAAATACAGTTATGTATATAATTTAATACGAAAGATTTTGTTCCAGTTTTAGCACTAATTTGATGTACTTTATTATTATTATATTAAATCCTCTAAATTGTGTCTGTGTGTATGTTTATTTTTTAATGTTTCATTACGCTTGCCCATATTTTTAATGTATGATCTTTCTTTGTTTTTTTCTAAATGCAGTCTTCTACATTGTTTTCTGTTAATAAATTTATTCGTTATATTAATTTTCTATACTTTATGTTTTACTATTTAACGTAAGTATTCGCTTTTCGTTAGTTTTGCGTGAATGTGATTTCGTGTGAAGAATTTTGCTGTAAACTTTTTTGCCCGAGTGTACTTTCTACTTTTTTCTTAGGTTCATTTCAGTGCTCTGTAAACGTTATCGTTTGATTTTTAAAAGACTCTAAAATGTTTTCGAAATTCTTTTTGCCAAATGTGAGTTGTTGTTGTTGCAAAACTAATAAGTTTAAATGTTTTTCCTAACGAAATTAAAGTGGTTTTTATGGTACTGTATCATTATGAAATATGGATCACGATACTCTTGTTAACCTTTAAGATGGAATGCCATCTCCTGCAACTCTACTAGTAACAAAGTTAAATCGGAAAGTAGTTCATAATTATTGATGACCATATAATGTACGGATTGGTCAAAACATCATCCAGGCTGGATACCAACAACTAAAAAATGTGCCAATCAACAACAGCAACAACAACTCACAGGTAACCTAAACCATCTACGTGCCGTGTCACTCATCAATCAATCGATCCGATCTGCGTCCGTCCGCTAACCACTGCTTAGAAGGCGTTCGACTTGTGTCAGCAAACGCTTTCCAGTTCACCCACGCCTGCTCGCTGCATCGCTTGACGCTTACGATAGGCGTAAAACTCTTCTTTCATGGCCTGCAAGCGGGCCTCGACATCTTCGTAACGTGATATGCGCGGCTTCCTCAGAGTCGTTCCGTTGTTGTACGGCATGCCAGAGGCATTCGTGTGGAAGATGCCGCCGCCGTCAATGTGAAAGTTGAGATCATCGCGCAGACCACCGGTGGGCGTGGAGGCGCTGGGGGTGGGCGTCGATGGATCGAATTCGTAGTGTCCGTCAACGCTGCCAACATCGACGGATTTCGGCAGGTTTACGCTGTCGGTGGCCGTCGCATTGAGATGCGAGATCATGTCCAGCCAGTGGTCCATAAGGTAGGGTGGTGTTATGGGGCGTGGCAAGGTGTTGGACGTGTAGTAGGAATTGTGCGGGTAGTAAGGTAACGTGGAGTGCGTCGATTGATGCTGATGTTGATGATGTGGATTGACAGGTGCCTGTGCTTGTGCTTGCTGCTGGTTGTTGGCGCCAAAGTAGGCGGAATTGAGTGTGCCTGTGGCAGTGGGTGGCGGAGGCGGCGGTGGTCTGTAGGGTGGCAGTAGGCGCCATTCGCTGGTGCTGCCTGAGTGATGAGATCCGTGCGGCTGATTCGAGGTGTTCTTCGAGCCGAAACCACTCGAGCTGGAACGCGATTCAGGCGAGGCTTCGAGACCCATCGCCCCGCCAACGACCCCGCCCATGCCTGAGCTGGAACGATGCGAGAGATTGAGATGCGGCAGCGGCGAGAGCAGTTCGGATTGGGTGCGTCCGAAGAGCCGTGAGTAGTGGCGCGGATACCAACGCGTTCGCGGTCTATAGCTGTGGTACGGCGTCTGCGAGTGGTACGGATAACCGCGCCAGGATGGCGGAGAGGGTATCTGGAGCGGTACGAAACCGTTGTTCATGCGGCGAGTCTCCTCCTGTATGGTACGCAAAGAGGGCAGCTCGTGGGCATTGTAGCGGTAGCGACTGAAGTTACCACCGCCACCACTCGAGAGGCTGGGATGGGAACGCTCAGCAGAGCTCGGATAGACGCTGCTCAAATCACTGAAGTGTGGGTGTGTGCTGTTGGGAGTGGCGGCCAGTGCCCAGGGCGAAGTCAGCAACCCGGTGTGATGATTGTTTTGCCCTCCAGTCAGCAGACCGCCATTCGGAGAGCCGGCCGGAGAGCTGGAGAAGATGCGTGATGTGCGTGAGGGTGTATACAAATTGGGCGTGACCAGCATGTGCGGGTGATGATGGTGGGAGAAGTGCTGCCCGCCTGCCACGCCACTGCTACCGCTGACCGTGTTGATGTGCAGCGGTCGACTGGTGGGTTGGGCTGGCTGTGCGGGCTGCAAATTTCTGTAGATATTCTGGCCATAATGATTGCGGTAAACATTCTGGTAGCATGCGTTGTTTACATCTGCTCCATTCCCACCGCCGAATCCCAGCAGACCACCCAAACCGTGCAGCCATCCTCGAGCTGTTCCTGTGGCTGATTGCAGGCTGAGTTGACTTGGCGAAGCTACTAGAGGACGTCGCCAGGAAGCGCGGGCGTTGACAAAGCTGCGTCGCGAAAGGAAACCGCCATCGTCACTGGAAGAATTCTGTGACCCACTGCTGTTCGGCCGGTGCATTGGATCACCACCGTCCACCTCGTCGACCCCTTGATCGCTGTCGCCGTTGGTAATCGCAAAGGCACCGGCTGAACTCTTTAGCTTCTCGCCACTGCCACCACCGCCCTCCGCCAACACGAAGCGTCCATCCACCGAGCGGTGTATGTGACCCACGGAACCACGAGAGCCGTCGATGTCCTCTAAATGCGGTGAGCTGTAAATGGAATGACAGTTGGTGCAGCGATCCGGTGGCCAAATCCAGTGCAAAATGGCGATGAGCACGCTTGTTAGACTTGATATTCGGGCTTGCTTATATCTAAGTAGAACGATGTAATTAAGTGAAAATAGAGAAAAATGATGTGAATTAGTATCTAAGTGCAATTATTATTAGAGGCAATACGGGCCAAGAGGCAATACGGGTCATTCAAATTAACAATAATACAGCTCTGAGGTTGATGTCACCACATTTATTATGAATGAAATTCAATTTAATTGGAATGTATATCGGATTCATTGGTTTTTTACAAATTCTAATGAATTTCTACGAATTTCTCTGAAAGAAAGAAATTTCTGGATGATTGGTGACACCCCTCAAATGATTAGGATTAAACATGCAAGCGTGCAAAATAATTAAAAGTGATCAGAAGTAGATTAAAGATAATCCTAATGAAAACTGTGGCGAAAAACGTAAGAATCTATCTTTTCTTGTGTCCCTTAAATAAGTTAAATTTACTTAAAGAAAGTATTTCAAACATTATGAATTAAAATTAGTTATAAATATTTGCAGTAAATTTGATTTTTTTGTAAATTAATATTCTGTAAAAATATATAACACTTAGTGGTTATATTTAAATCTAACCTTTTGGCCTTTATTGTTCAGACATATAAAAGATTTACAATATATACGAAATACATGATCAGATAATTACTCCTGAATTGAATTGATTTCTTTAATAATATAATCTCTATCCAATATATGATATATCAATATCTCTCCAATATTATATGCAAATAAACTAATGGAACCAAGAATATAATTAATCATCGGAGCCAATCGAACTGAGTCAAGACTATGTGAGACTTCAAACAATGCTTTTCATTTGATTGACAATTTAACACTAAATAAATAAAAAAATTCAATAAAAACAAACTAGGATATATAAATACTTAACATCGAGCAGCTACGACATTGACATCTTTATAGAGGGGGAAAATACAATTACAAAATACACACAAACACGCGCACACACTCCCATACACACACACGCTCCCATACACACACATAATCGTATATCAACACACATAAACACGTAGAAATACATATCTGAGTATTCTTACTAGTTGGATTATGAGACGATGGACCTGGAACTATGAAAATGGTTTCATAATCACGGTAATGTTCAGTTTTGCTATGGATACAACAATAAAATGGCGCCAGATTAGAAAAAGAAAAGAGTGAGAAGAGTGAGTTAAATATTATAGATAATACAATAGTAACGGAATGTTAATAGAAATGGGACGTGTATATATGATGTTGATTTTAATATCATATCATATGTTAAATGTTATTAATACTATTATATATATTATTATAAAAAATAAAATGTTAAATTAAATTGAGAATAAAATTAATGAAACACAACAGAACGTTAACATAAACAGAATAATAAAAAATAATAACATAATAGATAAAAGCCAAAGCAAAGCAAAGGAAATCTTAGTTTCTTATTCGTATGGAGTATCGAATTATTTGAAATAAATATCAAATAAAACTGAATATTAATTGAGGGTGGGGTTGATTTTGTACTCACTTTTTCAAAGGCACTTGACCACCGGAAAGAGAGCCCGTACTACGGCTGCGTAGATGACTGTTGACGGCGGCGATATTACGGGCATCCGTTATTCTGCAAGCTACCATGTTGAACTCTGTAAACGAATTATTTCTAAAATTAATTCGGGTGGAGCATGAGTCATCCTTACATAAAATATATGTACATATATTACTCTATGTATATATGCATAGCTGTTATCGTACGCTTTACACACTCTCCACCAATACAGATGCAAATGCAAATTAAGATATGTCTATGTTTTCAGACTACAAAGCTTTGGACTACTCGTTTATCATACATGTACGTACCCCAAAGTATACGTACATTAGTCAAATTTCTATTGTTTACGGGTTAAGCTAAGTTGAGATTATATGCATTAGACAAACATGTATACATAGATATACATAGGTACCTATGTACCTAATGTACAGAGAGTAAACACCAATTATAAGATATTAATTTTCTCTAAGAGAAGCCAGTAATGTACGTCAATTTCAAGCTCAATCTAATTTCTCTTAAAGCATGCCTTTAGGCGCATAAATCGAATTACAGTTTAATTAGCAGTCAAGTGTAGTTGGGTATATTATCAAGGTGTCTGTAGGATAGAATAAAATGCCAGTCATGGCTTTGTTATGTGTCTAGAAGGAAAGAAACCTTTAAGCTTCTCAAGTAGTTAACTGTGCTTACAGTTCTATTCTCTGAAGTGTCTCCTTGTCTTAGTTTGAACTCAAATGAGTTCTTAGAAAAAGAGACACGATTCTAAGTAATTAGATCAAATTATTATCATCATATTTTAGAAATTTCTAAACTACAAAAAATAGATTTTATTTAAAATTTAGATTTTATTTATTTATTTAAAATTTCGATTTATTTGTTTAGCATTTAGCTTATCTAACACAGTTTGCTTCTTTAACAAGAGTTATGCTAGTTTTTTATGCATTTTTGAAAAAATAACTACTCTTCAATATTTATTTATAAGTAAATAGAATGAGCTTTAAGAAATTGCTCAAATATTGATTGCACATTATTTATGTGGAAAGAAAGCACATGGATTGGGGAGCTCAACGCACAATAAACACACATACACACACAAAGAATATATATAATGTATATATATTTTGAATGCGGATCGACGTTCTAAATTCGATTAAAAAAAAAGTGAATGAATGGCTTTGATGGTGTCCAGAATGCTGATGATATCAACTGATACCTGCTGGGCTTAAAGATAATACATGTACTATTTGATCCTCAGCAGGGAAGAGTTACCGCAAGAATATGCAAATTAATTAATTAGTGTTTAATTATGCATTAAAACGAAAAATCACTGAAATCATTTGGAAACGAACAACTGAAGGATTTCAATTTTTGACAGCGCAGTTTTATTAAATTAAATTACTTACATAGCATGAAAAGGTGTAGATGTATGTTTTGTGTGTTTGATGGTTAAGCTTTGTTGTATGTGCTTCAAGCAGAAGAGGAAAGAAATAAAAAAAAAAAAAGAAAAAAAAACTAACATTGCTAATCTTAAATGAATAATTAAATAGTGCAAATGTTGAAATTGTGTTTTTTTTCGTGAGATCTTTAAGGAAAATGCTAATCTCAAAGTAATCTCAAAGGAAATGTAAAATAATCTCAAAGAAAGGATCCCAACGCATCATCTTAGAGATCATAGAGATTTATCATTGGGATTATAGAGGTTTCTAGTAGAGATTATAGTGGTTTCTAATAGAGATATAGATATTATATCGTATCTATAGAGATTCTAGAGACATAAAATTATATCTTTGATATAGAGAAATTTATTTGTAGTTTTTTTGGCTGAAAGTCTGAATAATTTTGAAAGCCAAAATATGAACGATAAGTTGCTTGAAACACAATCTTATTCAAATACAGTCTTTGACAGGCCTTGATTTAGTACCAACAAAGCTGAAGATTGATATTGACATTGTATTAATTTTGAAGGCGTTTAAAATGTGCTTTTAATATAATTGCAATGAAAAATATACTTCGATTTTTAAGTTTAAAATTAAAATAAATGTGATAAATATGAATGAGAAATGAATGTTCAATGTTGATCTTTTATGACTATAATCACTTTAATATACGAAAATGTAAATGAATTTCTTTTCCTTTATTCGTACATTTTGTAGTTTATATATATTTTTTAAAATTCTATTATTATTATGTTCACTTGTGTTCTGTATATTCTTTTATTTTCACTTAATTTTTTATACTCTTTTATTTTCACTTGATATTTGATATCTTTTTTTCATAATCAACAAAATTGTTAATAAAAGCGGTATTTTTTTATTCTCTGCCAGAAGTCGGATTTAATAAAATTATTAAAACTGGCAACACCTCAGTGAAGATATAACAACAAGAAAAAACTTACCCACTTTTAGTATACTCTTAGCTACTTAGTTCGATTGGCGAATACATTCATTGTTGCAGCAATCGGAAGTAACGATTAATTTTTACAATTACGAGCTTAGTTTTTATTGTTGGTTGCCAGACCGCATGCAGCCATTTCAGATCCTAAATTAAATGACCGATCGCGGTTCACTCAATGAGAATGAACCGAATTGAAACCATTTCAACGCTTTGCCGGTCGATCATTTAAAATTTATCGAAATGTACTGAATACTTGTGCCGAAAAACGGGCTCAGTTTTTATCATTATCGTGTGTACAGATTTAAAATAAAATTCCGGATCTCAATCGGATCGTGGATTTAAATTTTTCCGTTTCTTTTTCTTTTGTTTTCAAATTTTTTCTTTATTCGAGTTGCTTTTTCATTTCATGATTTGCTTGGATGTCGTTTGGGCCTTGATTTTACCAACTTTGTGCGTGAACTGTTTACAAAAAACGTCTGCCCATTTAAGGAACCTTTACCGCATGCCTCTTAGTTCTGGGCAGAGACAACGACGAGGAAACTAAGAGCATGCCTCAAATATATATCGCCGGGTAAAGGTTGGAAAGCGTCTATCTGCGGTTGTCAATTTAGACTGCTAAACTGACAAAACCATAGACGCTACAGGGTGTTTCGCAGATTTGCTGTTTGTTGTTGTCATTGTTGTTAACGATTTCGCGCGTACGCTCAAATATTTTTTTTTTTGGAAAAAATTGTGGGTTTGGATTTTAGCGACCATTTCATTGTATTTGTTCTTTAGTATTTTCAACATTGAAATTTGTACTAATTTTAAATTTTTATTTTATTTCGGTTTCCTGTGTTTTTTTTTTCTAAATTTGCAGTAATTTTTAAATTCTCAACAAAATTGTGTAGAAATATCAGATGCATTTTGTTAACAGAATAGAAAAAGTAATCGGTTTAAAACAGAAAAATCTGGTTTTTTGGTTTAGATTTTTGATTTTGTTTCATACTCGTTTAGATATAAAATATTTCAGTTCTTGAGTAGAGAATATAAAGGAAAAAATAATTATTAATAACAAATAATAACAAGAAAATAAATATTTATATAAACTAATATTAGATCATAAATAAATTATTAAGAATACGGAAATACGAAAAAAATACGTATATGTATTGGTATTTCTTTAATAAAGAAAGAAAGAAACTTTGATTTCGATAGAAGTAAATATATTTTATAAATGTGTTTAATAGAATATTAAAATTTATGTATATTTTTATATGAAATAAAGACTACATTTGAAAATGAATTTCTCTATTAATCCATTTAATTAAAAATCAAATAATGAACAAAGTTCTTTGGGTTAAAAAGAGATTGAAATTGTAGAAAACAAAATCTATAAAAAATATATAAAAATAATTATTTGTACAATTATATATACGATTAGCAAATAAATAGGAATAAAATTTATAGGAAATTTTCTAAAGCATAAAGAAAGGTTATCATACAATATAAAAATATCCACCCTCTCGTAAAAAATACAGACACATCCACACAATCATAGCAACGACCAAAGAGTTATAAACTAACTCATTAAAAGCTTAACAGTATAGAATAAAATCCAACCTTTATTAATTAATCTTAAACACTCAATCCTAAATCAACAACGCTCTGTACAGTGCGTCGTTAAGTCTCTATTCTGTTTGATCCCTTCTTTTTTGTGGTTTCTACTCAATTTAACTCGTTGTCCTTTTATAATATCCTTTATAATCCTTATCCATATAATGACTGACTTTATTTGTAATGAAATGGGTTATAAAATATTCTGTTTATAATCTTCATCGCAAATTAAAATTTAAAATAAAAAATATTTATGATGTCTTTATGATTTTGCACGGTTTTTTATATCATGTCAGATCCTGTCTGTCAGATCCTGTCTGTCCGACCATATAAATTGTCATAAGGTTATACACAAATAAAGGGTGATTCGAGAAATTATTTCCTATGATTACAATTATTGAGGTTAATGTATTTTTCGAATCCCTTTGAAATTTATTTCAAGAGATAAAATTACTGAGCTAAACTCGTTTCTTAGCAAAACATAATTCGTTCTAGTTTAATGGATTTGGAGAATGAAGATGGGCTGTATAACGGAAATGGATCCAAGTTCTTAGGATTGAATGTCTTTTATGAAACTTTGCAATAGAATTGATATACAATATGTATCTACCAATACATAGATACATACATTATGTAGATAAAAAAACTGAAAGCTGGGGTTGAAAACCTATCCATAAAGCATTCTGACATCCATCTTTTTTTAAGAGGGTTGTGACGTAAATAGAGTTGAAGTAGAGTAGAGCTAAAAAAGGTAGAATATCGATTTAATATGATGCTAAATTTAGAAATGTATACATATAAATATACATATAAAACTTCGCAGTATAATAAATGCGTAATGAGAAAAGGAGAAAATCGAAAAAAAGGGTAAAGTAAAATAGAACTAAGTACAGTATCATTCCAAGTGATGAAGATGTGAAGGGGTCAATGGAGTACAATATCAATATCATAATGGTTCCTGTGATGGAATATGAAATCTTACTATAAAGATTGTTTGTGATGTACGATTGAATTGGTCCAATTATAGAATTGTATTGGATTACTTGAATTTTCTGAGACAGTACAGATTAGAAGGAAATGATTAGTAACTCTTCATGTTCTGAAAACTAGGCCAGTGGAAAAGAGACCAATAGACGAGAGTCCAGACTAGATCAGAGACAAGAGACCAGTGGACAAGAGACCAGATTAAATCTCTGTAGATCTGTGGATACAATATAAGTTAACAGATTGTCGGTCTAGAGACCCGTGAATTCGATGCTTGACTTCTAGAGTCACAGAGTCAATAGGTTGAAATAATAATACTTTCTATTTTTAGAGTTATGCTATAACTGGTATATTTCCATAGAAAGGAAAGCTTAGTTTCTACATTACAAATAATTTATGCTGTATTGACTAAATAAATAACTTTTGTAATCACGTTGATGTGTATTTGTATGTTTTGGTTTTTGTGTATCATTGTGTATATGCATGTCATTGATTGTATGTATGTGAACAATAATTACAGATTGGTACAAAAGAATATGTTTATTTTTTATTCTAATCTATTTTGTTCTATTCAAGCATTTCTAATATATCTAACATTATAATAAAGCATATCTGAGCATAGCATATATTTTATTCTAATTCTTTCATAGAGCAAAAGACATTCATATCTACAAATGGACTAAATAACTATTAATTCTATTTAAATATATACCACGAAACATAATCAGATTATTATTTAATATACTATATATGTTATATAATAGTTATGTTTAATATACTATATACTATACTATAATCTATAATTTTAAAAATTAAAGTACAGTAAAGTAAACTAATTAAATAAATAAAATTAAATGAAAAAGAAAAAGAAAAGACTCTTAATAGAAATGTACAAAAAAAAAAAAAAAACACACAGAACCAATATCAAATAAAAGAAGAAGAATAATAAGAAAAAATGCCTTCTTAGCGAAGAGAGAGAGAGAGAGAACAAGAGTTTTATTCTCTCTTCCTATCAAGAAGATCCTTTGCAATTTGACGTTTAAATCAATGTCCTTTTTGCACGTGTATCCTCGGTTTGTCTACTCTGAGCTGAGTACAGCACAGTGGTAGCTAATTTAATAAAACAATTTAACACTCATGTCAACAATCCGTCGTCCATGAAATGAAAATCAAATTAAAACAAATGAAATAAAATCAATTAAAATGAAATCCAGTGAAATGTAATATCAGTTTAATTGTTGTTCGGTTGTTACATGTTTTTTGTTAAAAGTATGTCAAGTATGTTATTGTTGTTGTTGTTTTAGTAACATTAAATTGTAATTTAAATTGAAAGCTGATCCGATTTTACGTTTCAAACACGAAAGGAGTTCTTAATATACGGAAATTCATCTGAATTCGGTTAGAAGTTTAATAATTAAATTTAATAAAAATGGATAATTTTCAGTTTACAGATATTTTAAATTTTTTATTTTATAACTATTTTGTTAATTAGTATTTTCTAAGAATTTTTTATTTCTAATTAATTTTGTTTTTTAATTGAATACGATACTTTATCTTTTATTGAAATACGTACAAATTGTTGTTTAACATTTCCAATTGTAATTCAAACCAAAAATTAAATCTCAGGATATCAGAAGTGTATTTTTTAATTATTTTACATTTACGCAAACCACAATCAATTACTAATTAATAGAAACATGCAACAAAAATGCATTTAATCTTTATGTATTGTAAAACGGAATGAAAAATAAAAAATATACAAAAAAAATTATACCAGTATAAATAATAAAAATCGTTTAATTATGTTGTCAGTCACGGTAACTGTAATTGACAGCTACTGACAATAATATTGAATAAATTTTAATGATAACGGTGGCAGAAAAGATTAAAAAGTTTTGCTTTTGATTTTTTAGATTAAAGAAAAACACAAAAAAACTGAAATGTTTTTATATCTTCGTATAGAAATTTGAATTATTATGAAAGTAAAAAGGAAGTTAATTAAGAAATCTCAAGAACAAAAATTAGACAAGGCAAGTAATAATAAAATAAATGAATACAAAATTTATAAACACTCTTCTTATAGCAAATGTTTTAAGAAAAGAGAATTAGAAAAAGAGAAATAAGTGAATGATGTGAAGAGAAGAAAGGAATCGATTTTAGAACAAAATATTTAAATCGAATATTACTTAACTTAATATTAAAAGTGTGAGAAATATTATAAGTTTTCCTAACATGACACAAAATTCTTTCGGATTTCTATAATGAATACTTTATATTATAATCTATAATGGATAATATTATCGAGTACCTACGTAATATGGACATAATAGGTTATATAATCTGTTCTGTAACCTACTTCTAAACGATTTGAATCTTTCGACTGTAATCGACTTGGAATTCATCAGAAACTCATGAAATCGGTAAAGAAGGAATTCACTTTTGGATATATTTAAGAATATATGGTTAAATAAGACAAACTTAATGGTTAGAAGTAGAAACAAGTGATTTCTAAGCATTGTAGAATTTCTATAATTTTTCTTTTTAGGGCAACTTTTTGAGGTCACTTCGTAAGATAAATTCTTAAAATAACTTCTAACTAACTAAAGACACTCTTAATATTAGCAATTTGTTTGTAGATTCAGTTTTTTTATAGACTTATATATGTACAGTATTTTTTCTCAAAATTGACTCCATTGAATTTCAGAAAAATCGAATTCAATTTCCATCAGAGTCTCAGTTGATATCATTCATTCATTCATTCACACAAAATCGCATTTAAAATCTCATCTTCACAAATTAAATGAAACAATTTAATAAAGTATTTTATGTAAAGCAGTTGAACATAATAAAATATATGCAAATGTTAGATATTATATACTAAAATGTTTTTAATTATTATTATATGTATTATAAAATATTGTAAAAGCAAAATTGTTGTACGTAAAAATTCAAATATAAAAATAAATAGAATAAAGAAGAGTATAAATAAAACAATATTTAAATAATATAATCAAAAAATACTACCAAAAAGTTATAGGAAAATATATGGATAGAATATATGGAAGATATAAAAGATATACAAATAAAAATAACAGACAAGATTAAGATTCATCATTAAGCTATGGAAATAATAGTGTCCTTTAAAACCAAAATTTCAAAATTTCTTTATATCATTATAATGTAGCTAAATTTTATACACAAAAAATTCTACCACAGAAATCATTCAACTAATCATTCAGTTTTATATACGATATAAAAAACAGAAAAACATAAATCAAACACTGATCAATTAAATAATCAAAAGTTACCATCACCAGTTTATTAGAAATCAATTAAAGCAATTAAAACAATCAACTTATCATAAAAACTAATTTCGAAAATCATAAAAGAAAGTAGAACGAGGAGAAGAAATCAACTACTTTACTTTGTTGTTGCAATTGTAATGTTACGCAAACCGTTCAGTTATCGTTCAGTTAATTAAATGCTCAAAAACAAATTAATAACAATTAATTTATAATTAATACGCAACCAGCATCCTAGTTAAGAGCCATCAACCGGGGAGGCGTGCCAGCGGCTTCCATCGAGAAGCCTAATCGTCACGCGTCGCACGTACAACAACAGCAGCCGTACTCGGCATCAACATCGGCAGGTGACTTAAGTTATCATTGCCAATGAAGTGAGCCCCAGCTGCAGTGTTGCAGTCGCTGTTCGCACCATGACGAGGGCCCTTCGCATGACGCTTGCACGCCTCCCCCAAAAACCACCACCACCACCACGAATGCGCGACGATGCCGGCCGCGACCAGACATCGCCTCGCTTCGTAGTGTCCATTTCATGTTTTCTTTTGTTTGTTGTGTATCTTTGTTCGTATTTGTTTTGGTTACCTTTTTCCTGTTTTCGTCGTTTACGTTTATTGCAAATTTTTACGGCACAAACCGATAAAATGATCGCAACAATAAAAAACAGGATGCCCCCAACGACACCGGCCGTAATCGCTTTGTGCTTCACCCGAGCCGGCACCGGAAATTTCACCTCGTCGCTGGACTCGAAGCTTTTCTCCGAATTAGCTAGAACGCGAAAATAATACGTACGCCCGCCAACTAAATTCTTAACTAAGTATTGCGTCTCCTCGGGCCGAATGGGGCCGCGGTTCAGCGTCTTCCACTGAGCGTCGGTGCGATATTTGATGGTATAGAATTTGACGATGTGCGCCCGCTCCAGCGGCGACTGCCAGGTGATGAGGAAGCCGTTCGAGACCTCGTTGACGGTGAGATTGCGTGGCGGACCTGGCTTCGGACCTGCGTACGTAGTGAGGGAGAGAAGAAGAAGAATGCGAAAGAAGTGAGAAAGTGTTATAAATATTCAATGCATGGGGTAAATTTCAAGATTAATCGATAAAAACCAAGACCCATAAAAACCATAAAAAATAGTCGTAAAAATAAGAAAAATCAGGATTGTTTAAAAAACATGTTAGTTCAGAATTTTTAAGTTTCTTTTTCCTTCTTTACTACTCCTTTTTACTAAGAGTACTTCGCCTGCTTCTTCTTTACAATACTTTTTCTTATTACATAAGTAATTTCTTTAAGAAATTTCCTTTTTTATATAACTTTCTAAACTTTAACTCAATTGATCTGTCTATTATTACTCTGTTACTATTTTCGACCCCTTTAATGACTTTTCTTTGCTTTACAAATTATTCTCCTGAATTTTTTTAATACTTTTTACTATACTACATTATCCACTTCATTATCGGGCATTTTTTCATTACCTTCTTCTTTTCTTATCGTTTTTTTTTGTATTTTTTCTAGTTGATTATATTTTCCACTAACTACTATTACTTTATTTTTTATTATATTTTCCACTACCTTTTTTATCTATTCTTTTTTAACTACTCTTTCTCTATTTTGTATCTTTTTTTTATAATTTTTTTATTTCATTTGAAATTATGATTTAATGTATTAATTTTTATTTAAATTCTGTTTTAATTCTTTTTTGTTTTCTTTTATGTCGTCAATTTTTGTGTAAAAATGGTTCTCTTAACTTTACATAATTTTCCTTTTACGTTCCACTTTCTTTAATTCTACAACTTTTCTTTAATACACTTTTCTCTTCCTTTTAGAAAAGCTGTTGATGAACAAAAAAATGTTTCTTTTTAATGCTAATTTTCGTTGAAATAATTGCATTTTAGAGCTAAGTTTTTTTAGGATCTCGTATAATCGTTGTACCATCATCACTTTTAATCATAAAGCATTATCATCATCATCAACATGCTAATAATGAATGGGAACGAACGTCTCTAAAATTCAATTAATGACGTTTCTTGTTATTTGATTCTTGAATCATAAAAAGTGTCCTTGAATATTAAACTCAAGGATGAATATAAAATATAGAATTCAAATCCAAGGACATTCAAGGTTGCGAATCTAGGAATTACTAAATAATAGTCCAGGAGTTATAATATATCTAAAGACAATTTATATATAGTATTATGTATGTATTATAAACTATAGTTTCATGAATCAATTAAAATTGATTTATAGACCTTTCGTTCAAGGAAAATAGTAACTTGAAAGCGTTTTATTAACTCTCCATGAATCTTTAATCTATTGTATGATTATTTTATGAATAGATATCTTCTGAAAAACGATAGAAAAAAGTCAGAGAACATTTTAACCCACTTAGAAGTTAACTACGTTTTGCTAAAAACAGAAAAGAAAAAAGGATCAACGAAAAAAAGGAAGTTTAGATTCTTTATATACAAGATTAAAAACCAAAATGGAATTGGAGAGGTTAAGATACTTGAGTAGATTTGAAATACTTGAAGAGGGGCAAAAATAACAGTAAAAGGGTGGTATTGGAAGGATGGAGGGCGTTGGTTGAATGAAAGATCGAGCAAAAGAAGCAGCCATTCTAATCCTCGAAGTCATTAGAGCTTATAAAATTCACTTGCTAGGGTTAAAATACACAAAAAGTAGGTCAATTAATTTGAATATACTACTTTAATGAAGTTTTTCTTTAAAAAAATGAGTTTCTTTCTTTGTTTTCGTTTTTCTCCTTTTACTAAATAAACTGTATGTTAATCATAAAAAATTCTAAAACATGCAGGTGGTTTTTTTTTTGCTCAAACGTAATTTAGGCCAATTTAAATAAATTGCATGTGAGGCAAATTGAGGGCCGTAAAATTGAAAGAGAGAGAGAGAGTGAGAGTGAGAGGAGAGAAAAGGCCATGACATGCTGCAAAAGTAAGAACATGACATAACAGACAGAGTAACAATAGCAAAAGTCACAAATATAATGTGTATAATAAAGGAAAAACATACAACAAAAAGAATTAAATAATTTATGACTTAAACAAAGGGAAACAAAGATAAGGGACAAGGGGATGGGGGGAAACATTAACGTTGTGACAGTGAAGGACAAATAAAGCGAGAGCGAAATAAAATTAAAGCTAAAGTCCTTGAAACAACCGCAGGACATGCAAAAGCGGCTGCGGAGGACGTCGAGCTTGTCGCCTGTCCACCTGCATTAAAATTAACCACCTAAATTTTAGCTAAAAATCGTTGCTTCTGCGGGCGGAAAAGGTACATAATACAAGTAAGAAGAAGAGGAAGAAAAAGGAGGTGGAGCAGAAGGAGAAAAATAAACACAAGTGCTACACAAATGGAAGGGTTGCAAATTATTTTCTCTCAAGCACATGTTCAAAATTATAGCTCCCTGCAAATTGTAGAGGTTAAATTTTAAAACACGCATAAATGCCACATTTCTGAGGAGCATTTAAAATAATTGAAGGCTTCTTAATACTTTAACGAGCACAGCGGCTCTCAATACCATTCAAATAAATTACATCGTTCAGTACAAATTTTATAGTTAAGAAGAAATGCTAAAGAAAGAAGGAAACAAGGTGATGATACTGTATGTATGTGTGTATGTTTGTATGCATGATTCTATGTATGTATGTATGATTGTATGTATGTATGCATGTACGTATGTATGTAATAGAAAAAAGGAACGTGTGCATATTTATCAATATCAATATCAATATTAACAACAACAAACTAAATACCTTTCAGCCTTAACTTCGGCGGGGAGTAAACAATCGATCCATTTGAATCGGTATGAAAATAAATGTCAAAATATGCTAAAAGGTCTGTAAATAAACAAGAACAAGAATAACACAAAAATATGAATGATGTATGATTATGAAAAATCAACAAAAGTATACGAAATGCATGGAAAAATAAAATGTTGTTGTGTAGCAGCAACATCATCAAATAATTTTGTATTTGTATTTAAAAAATGATTTGTGTGCATAGAAAAATTGTGCAAAAAGTTGAAATGAAAAGTGTGCTTGGAAAAGTGAAATATAAAGAAAACAAATACGATGGAATATTTGGATATTCTTACTTAGTTTATAAAAAAAAAAGTCATCAGAAAATATTAACGTATGTTGTAATAATCTGAATGATTGAAGTGTGAGAGATACTGTGACGTGAAGTGTGACAGATAGCGATCGTGTCTTGACATTTAAATGGAAATTGTAACTCCGGAAACGTCAATTGATCGTTAAGAGTAATTAGATGCTTGCCTTTCTTTCAAGTGGCTTGCGATAGAAGTTGAATTCCTGACCCATGACCTAATCTGCAATCAGACACCCGGTTACCCGGTTTAAAGAAATGTCAATCGTTTCTTAAGAGATGTTAACCGACCCTCTCGATAGACGTCAATTGGCCCTGAACACATTGGAGCCAATGACAACAGCCAGTGGATATCAATCATTGCCAAAGTCGGATTGTTGAGTGGGTGAGTAAGTGATAGGAAGGGGGAAGATTGAAAGGGGCGGGTGGAAAGGAGAGGGGTGACAGGAGAGGAGTTTAAAGGAGAGGGCTTGTTGAAAGGTGAGGGCTTGAAAGGGGAGAGTTACCCTCAATAGAACCGCCGAACTGGTCGGTGCTCGGCGAACGTCACGAGAGTCCCTCGACAGACGTCATTCGGCCTCGACATACATACATACACACATACTACATCGCTTGGACACCCACCCCCCACAATAGCTGCATTCAACCGGGTCGCGTGCTCAATGCTTCATTTACGTACACGCATGTAGTGCTGCATGATACGTTTGAATGCAAAAAAGAGAACTCTGAAAATTTGTAACAAAAAGAAAAGAAGAGGGAAATAAAAAATGCAATTGAAGCGCTCGTTCACACAAGGCGACGCCATCAAAGCGCTTCGAAGCGCTTAATGCAAGCGCATTAATTGGCTCAAATGTGACAATCGTGCAACGTGACGGCGTGCATGAATGTTAACGAGGAGGAGGGGGGGGGGGGGGAAGGAGCTAAGAATTAACGGGACAAGCAAACGGAACACAGGTAAAAGACCCCTCTGCTGAATAAAAGCGAGTCTCTACGACCGGAGCGAGGGTGGAGAGGGAACTCACAAGAGGAGGGATGAACGAGGGTTGAGTAACGAGAATTTGAAAAGTTATTAAAAATGCTTTTGTTATCAAATACATAATGTTTACTCTAAAAGTGTGGTAACTCCTTTTATTAAAATTTGTAATCTTTTTCTCTAATCTAATTTTGTCCATGTTCAAATAATTGCATTGAATTGGAATTAGAAAAAGTTTCTGTGATATTAAAAATGCTATTATTATATAAAGTAAAGTTTTAAACTGAAATATTTGTGTGTGTGTGTGTTGTACTGCATACGTGACCAGTTTGTTCCACTGTGCAGACTCATGTGGAGTGTACGCGATGTAGAAATGCGATGAGAGCGCAGAAAACTGCAGCCTTGACATGGTTTTTGTATGAGAACAAGTTATAAAAACAAGAACAACAACAACAGCTATAATAATATCAACAGCGCAACAACAACGTTGGGAGTTCAACTTTAGCAACAGAAACCAGCAGCAGAAGCAGTAAACGTTCCCTGTGAATTAAAAAGCATTATTTTTTGCTTATCCAAGGATACACAAGGATAGCTCAGACATATACACAAGCCACATACGCATATAGACAACCCACACACATACAGATGGACACACTCTGCGACGCACTTGTAATATTCAGATGAACACGCAAAAGTCAGTCACATATGCAAAGATTACGTTATGCATGCACGATTAAAATGTCAGAAACAACAACAAGAAAAACAGCAAGAAAAACAACAACAAAATCAGCAAGAAAAACAACAACCACAACAGCAACAACACTATCATCAGTAGAGGTAACAGCAATAAAAGCAGAAACAAAAACATCACCAATAACATTAACGACATACATACATACATACATAGCCCACATGCCACGTCATCTTGCTGTCAGATATTCAAAAAAAAAACAAAAACTGAGGACTCCTTTTCCCAGGGTTGCCATGCAAATTCAATTCAGTTAAATGTGCTTTAATGATATGGGTATATAGCTGCAATGATATTGTATTTGTAGCTACAATGACGCCACATGTTTGGCACTTGAGTAAAAAAGGGTGACAGGTTGCGGTCAATCGTGACAGATGGTAACACGAACGAGCAAACACACGAGTAAACGAACAGATTCACTAGCAGTGTAATGAAATTTAATAATTTAATATTTTAATCCATTAAAAAACTGTAATGTACAAGAATGTCAGGTGTTAAATGAGAGTGGGTCCTTTTCTACAAGGGTTAAAATTTATCGTTACTTTAATATTTGTTTCTTGTACTCGTACTTTCGAATTTTTTCTCTCGATTTTATAGATAAAAAAAAAGGTAATAAATCAATAAATTGACTGAAGCTCAGAAAAGAGGTGCTCTTAATAGTTCATTAAACATTTATTACATTTTTTTTAATTATTATAATTTTTAAGACTTTCTTAACAAACTTCAAAGGTTAAAACCTAACACTTCGGAATTCCTGCTGATCCTAATCCTAAGTTAAGCCTACCTGATCTGAATAACCTCTCAATCTAATCTTTTTAATTACATATTTAATAAAATTGTCTCTTTTTTTGAAACAAACATTTAAAATAAATTGTAATTAAATGGAACAAAAGCGAATATTTTTCTGGGATGGGCAGAAGTCACGAAATCCTTTAAGGATCTCTAGCGATCTGCGTCTTACCAGCATCGTCAGGCATCAGTTGAAACACGTGATCGGGCGGTTGTGTTGCAGCCTTGACGTTTCGGGGCGCTGCGGGTGCATCTTCTTTTGAATTTTTTTTCGGGAAATTTTTAATTGTTAGAAATATAATTGTTATTTATCGATTAAAGATATCGAATTAAGATCGATAACGAGAATTCGAAATAGATAGAAAGAGAGAGAAAGAGAGAAAGTAACATTTTTGTATACAAGATTAAAAGAGTAGAATTATTAGTAGAATACTAGAAGAATAATTCAAAGTACAACAAAAATGAGAAGCCTCTTGGACCAAAGATAAAAAATATGAGAGATAATTTAAAGAGCTCCGGTGTTCCTAAATTTTTTGGGAATTCTATTTTACATTGAATTATTCTCCGTATTGTTTTAAATCTCTACTTGAAAGTGGTGCATATAATAAAGGAGAGTAAAAAAAAAATGACTTGACTCACCCAGCGTCCGAACGGTCATCACTTTGCTCATCATACCATCGCCCAGGACGTTGCGGCCCACCACCTGAAACTCATACGTAGTGCCCGAAGCCAGCCCGTTGATGGTCACCTGCGTGCTGCCCGATGGCGTCACTGAAATCGTCTGCCAGTCACTGACACCGGCCTCGCGATACCAGATCGTGTAGTCCTGCTTGTACTCGGAGCCGCCGCTGTAGCCGGGCATCCATTGCAGCGTTATAGACGACTCGGTCGCTTTGCCGCTGATGTTGTACGGCGCATGCGGCTGCGTACCCTCGATAACCAGCTGGGTAGCCGATATCAGCGTTGCCACCTCGTTCGACACCACGCACTGGTAATAGCCGAAGTCTTCGCGTCGCAAACTCTCGATCGTGATGTTGCCGCCGTTGATTTTAATGCGATTGCGCTGCGACTCGGCCAGTTGCACGCCGTCCTGGCGTTGCCACTTAATTGTCAGGCGTTGTGTGCCCTCCGCCTCTATGGCGTCACAATGCATCTCCACGCTGTCGCCCACTTTGCGCTGATACAGCGACTCGGGTTCGACGGTGAATGTGGGTGGCTTGCGGACCAGCACCTCCATGGGACCCGACGAGCCTTGGGTGCCCTGCGCATTGTACGGCGTACAGGTGTAACGGCCCTGGTGGTCCTCGTTGACGCGCGTGAACAGCAGCGAACCGTTGGCCATGACGACGATGTCCTTCATCTGATATGGTTCGAGCAGGCGCTTGTCTTTGGTCCAGGTGACGTACTGCAGCTGCGGGCTCGACTTGATGTAACACTGCACGACGCCGGCGAGGCGGAAGGGCAGATACTGTACAGTAGGAGTGAAGGTCACTTTGGCAGGATCTGTAAATAGCGATGGAGAAACAAAAAATAGAGAAATTAAGTCACTTGATGGGTTGATTAGTAGATCAGTCAGAAGATCAGTCAGTACATCTCTCTGTAGATCTGTTGGTATATCGATCATTCAGTTCATTCATCGTTTTTACTTACATTCAATATTTAAATAAGCCGAAGCGCTCTGCGGATCCCCGATGCCATTCGTCACCTCGCACAAATACTGTCCCGAATCGTCGGCGCTGACAGGATTGATGATCAGCGAGCCATCCTTGCGTATCGTGACACGCGACTCAAGTGAAGCGACCTCCCGCACGGGGGCGCCTTCGCGAAACCATCGTACGGTAACATTGCCAGGCATAGCTTTTGCTTCGCATGAGAATATCACCTTCTCGCCCTCGAGTTTAGTTTGATTGGTGGGCGGCACCTGTTGTGATCGATGCCGATATCGATGATAGTGATGAAGTTGACAAAGAGGATGAAAAAGAAGAGAAGATGAATTTTAGTATATAAGATTTCCTGAAGCTAGAATGAAAAAAAACTGAAAAAATTGTCATGTCTCTAAAATGTGCTTAAAAAAACAACAACATAGGCGATTAAGGTTGCTCTTTATTAAGGCAGGTTATAAAATTGAAATTATAAACGATAATTATAATAAATAATGTGAAGCATTTAGTATCTCTTTAAGCTTCAATAGTTTATTACAAAGCTCAAAAAACATGTTAAATCAGAGTTCAGAGTTTTGACTTTATACTGTAGTAAAAGCTTTTGTAGAAGCTGTTGTGAAATAGAGAAAAAAGCGAACGTTTAAAAAAACATGGGACCATTTTGTGGAGTTTACATATAAAGACTTGAAATTAAGAATAAATATAGAAAAATATCTAAATAGTGCCAGGAGAACATGCAAAATCTAATCAAATATACATAACTAAGTTCATAAGTAATGGAAATCTATAAGAATACAAGAGCCTGTCTAAAGGTCTTGAATCTTGAGGTTTCTAATGAGTCACAACGAAAATTTAGCGGAACTTCATTCATCGAATCATCAACTTATTGTAAGTTTTTCAGCTTTCATGTGTTCAATAAGTAATTTCATATAATATAAATGATTGAATCACTCGTCGATGACTTGTATAATAAAAATTTATAATTTCTACATATGTATAAGTATATTTTCCATGCATTGCCCATCCATGAAACTGTGTAATATATTCGAATATAATATAAAAAAGTGTCTCAATTTAATACATCGTATTTAATTGTACAATTGAATGGAAAAAGCAATAAATATGCCAATCAAAAATTAAAATAATCCAAGCAGACCAGAAACATCAGAGGAAAACACCAAAAAAAAGATATGTATTGAAATTAATCGCGGTTCACCATCACCACCGCCTGTCCGATCATCTGTTCACCAGTACAAAATGTCACTAAATAAATGATATTTAAACACTAATTAAATGAATTGATTTCATTGACATTTCCATGTAAAAAAGGAATTAAAAAATTGAAGTGATGTTGAATCATGGAGGAAATAGTGTCAAGGGAGAAGATGGAGCAAAGAGAGGGTGGTCGAGGGAGCAAATAATGAAAAGACAGCTTGGTCCAGAGAGTGAATGTGGCGAAGAAATATTTATTTATAGACGGTTTATCCTGCATAAGCGTATTAATCAATGTAATGCATTTTTTAATTAATTTGTGGGTAGTTATAATGTAAATTTTGGCGATTGGACCGGGACAGGATGGAGGATTGAGAAAGAAAGAAGAGGAAGGATGAGCATGAAGAAGTGATTATTTGAGCTAATGAATGCAAAAGAGAAGAAGGATTGATATGGAATATATTGATGAAATGGAAATAATATTGAAGCAAATTGAGTTTTATTATTTCAATTTAAAGTATTTAAAAGAGGCAAATCAAAGTGTCCTTCGTGAGTGTATTTGTCCTTGTGAGTTTGTTGTATGAGTTGCTGCAACTGCAACATGTTTGACAAGAAATCTGATGACGCTTATTTCGAGGTTGTTGCAGCTGTTGTTGTTGTTGTTACTCTGCGACTGTAGTTGTTTTGACAGAAGCGAAATATTTTAATAATATACAAGCAGAAGCTGTATGCACATCTGTCTGGCTGGTTGTCTATCTGGCTGCCTGTCTGTCTTTTTCAGTGTCAGTATTATTATTGTCGAAATACACGGAGACACCACACACACACACACACACACATACACCCGGACATACATACACACAGTCGCTTGTTATTCATGAAATCACTGCCTTTACTATGAAGTTAGAGTGAAAGGATATTTTCAACTGCAAAATCCTGTGCATGACAACCTGTCATTCAAATATCAAATATTAAATAACTATTTAACAAGCATGTGCTTGTGTGTGACTCTGTGTGTGTGTGTAGTATCCACTCTCATTGTAATTGCAACTGCATCGTGCTGATAACCAACGATGTTGCCAACAGCAACATTTTTCCGTACATTTTGATTTTTAATTAAGATTTTCCGCAAATATTTCTAATAATTACAATGTCCGCAATTTATTCTGGTTGTTGAACACTTAAAACTTGAAAATAATAAATAATGGGGAACAATTTAAAATTTTATTAGAAAAAGTATTAAATCGAAATTTTTCGCAATTTTATGAAAGGTTGGAAATATTTAAGCCGAAAGTGTTAAATAAAATAAAAAGTTTAAAATAGAAGTGTTTGAAATGTTTAACTTATGAATAAAAACAATCGATTTTAATAGTTAAAACATGCTATTAAAATAAGAATGTGCAGTTAGAGGAAAGTGAAAAAGGAGACTAACAAAACGCAATAAGAACTCGCATTCACATCATAATCATATCAAATCACATCATAATCACATCACATCATAATCACATCACATCACATTACAAGTACCTCATATTATAGAAGATATTTTGAAATATTACAGTGAAAACTATTCAAGCAGGTCAACAAAATAAAAAAAAACAGGACAAAGAACAAAAGAACAAAATCAATTTTGGAGGAATCAAAAATATAGAAAAAAATAGCAAAAAATATTACTAATGAAAGAAAAAAAAAGGAATATCATCGAATTCATAATAAAGTGAAGTTGAGAGCGAAAAACATCGAATGCAAATGCAACTGACTAAACACACACACACACACACGTATAAGTATATGTATGTGTGTATTGATGTATGTGTGTGGGTATGTAAAACAAATTTATAATGTCACTTGTATGTATGTATGTGCATATGTATGTGTTTTCGGTTATGTACTCGCAGAACGGTGATGTTGGTTGACTCGATATTTGAATGCGGTGAATGATGTGGACCGTAGAGTGGGACAGCTAGAGTGATGGAGATAAGGATTGAGATGGTGATGAGGATGAGTATAGAAATGATAGGGATTAAAATGAGGATGAGGATGGCGTTTGCGATGTCTAGCGACTGATGACTGGTCTTTTTAGCTGCAGCCACGGTTGACATTTTATTATTTGCTTTGAAATTAGACAGCTTTTTTGTATGCATGCATGTATGAATGACATGTATGCTTATTTAAATGTTGGCCATTTTAGAGTTTTCAATTTTACTTTATAGTTAGTTGCAATTTTTGCAGTACGACGAATGAATTGATAAATATTAAATGATTCCGAAATGAATGCGAACATTATTAAAAAAGATGCAAAGCGCAAAAAAATTCATTTCTAAAACATATTGTACAATACTAAAGTATGTATGAATAAGAATTTGAATAAATCACTTTGAAGTATGACCATATATCTATCGAACATACAAAAATACAAAGAAAATTGTACAAAAATTTACAGATTATTTAAATTGCATTCGTTTTTAATTGCAATTTTAAATTATAATTTTTGATTTTTGTTATTCTTTTAATTTGATATTGAATTTCTTTTCTTTTGTTTCTTTTTTTTTTTTTCAAAAGAAACCAGCTGATGGCCCATATTATATTATTTGATCACCTTTTCCCAATTTTTTCCTTGTTTTGTTTTGTTTTGTTTTTTTGTCTGTATCAAAACATTGATAAAAAAAAAATGGATAGAAAAAAACTTACTGTTATACTGATCTTTGCAGCGGTCGATTTAACGACGTTGCGTTCGACAGTTTTGCCGAGTTTAGCGTTTCCGAATTCCGGCTGCGTACGACGAGGGTGCACAGACACACACACAGACACACATACACACAAAGATACACACACACGCATACGGACGCATACCGCATCGCATCGCATTGCATTGTTGTTGTAGGTTGGATGGGCGGTTTTTGGTTGTTGTTGTAGAGTTGGTGGTGACGTTGGTTGGTAGTGAAGTTGGTTGGTAGTGAAGTTGGTTGGGATTTCGTTGTTCGTTTCGGTCGATTTTTGTTTAAATTTTTTTTTAAAGAATTTACAAAAATACACAAAAAAAAAACAAAGGAAAGAATACAAAAAACCACAATAAAATAAGAGAGAAAGGAGTAGAAGAGCAGAGAGAAGAGTTTATAAAAAGTAGAATAAAAGAGAATTTATTATTAAAAGGGTTGTTCTTTTTAGTTATTATACTTAAAATAACATTATTTGTTATTTTATTTTATTTATTATTAAACAATCCCTTTTTTTTTTGTTTCATTTGATTACATGAACTTTTTTGTTGTTGTTGTTGTGTTTATATTTATTTTGTGTTTGGTGTTTATTTTTGTTTTTTTTTTTCAACGATTTCATTTTTGTTGGTCTTATTTTTTGAAACGATGCTGGTGGATGCTGGTAAACTTTTAATGAACTGAGTTAATTAAAACAAAAAAACAGATTAAAAAATGGTGTCTCTTTAAATTCGGAAATGCGAGATTTTATTGCATGTGAATTGAATTTGAATGCTGAATAATTAAAGTGATTAACAATACTAGTGGCAAAATGAGTGAAAAAAAGGATTAAAAATGAATTTAAAAAAATTCAATAACATTTCAAATGCATAAATAAACAATACATGCAAATAATAAATGAATCTAAAAGTAATATTTTAAGTGCTTCTCTTAAAATAAAAGAGAACATTTTAATACAGCGGAAAGAGACCGATTTTTTAATAAAAAAAAAGGCGTGGCCGTTTGGGTGTAGAATATAATGAACTCCATTCTCCGAATCAGTGTCAAAGGAAGAAGAAAACATGAAAAAATCAGGATTGAGGGAAGCTACGAAGCTTAAATGAAGTTTTGTAGGAATATTTTATATCTTCAAGAAAGCCAAAGAAAAGCCTAAAAGAATTACGTACTAAAATGCAATATAATGTAAATCTGTCTAAATTACAGATTATAAAATTAGCTTCATACAAAACATTCAGCAGATTATCGTGTCATTGAATTACATACAATAGTGTGTATAAAATGAAGAAGAACAACAACAACAACAATAATAAAAACACCAAAAAAACCACACATTCAACTTTTGAGCTCATTCAACTCTTGAAACTCATTCAAGTTGATTTCATTTGACGTTAAGACAGCCGAGAGACATCCTTGCTGTCACTTGCAGTTGCACATTTCGTGTGTATAGAAGCAAAGACAAGAACCATAACAACAACAAAAACAACAAACCGACTGACTGACTGCGACTAACAAAGTTACTCTAATGCAAATTTTACTAAACTAATTGAGCGCTAAGCGTAGAATTTGCAGACAGAGTTTTCCGGCCGTTATTCTTGTCATTCTTGTGCTTGTTCTTCTTCTTCTACGTGAATCGTTTTCTCCACAGTAGTTGTTGTTGTTGTCGCTGTTGGTTGTGCTCTGTTGTATTTTTTTTTTTGCTATTGTGGTGACTTTTGGATCGTTTCTTTTTTTTTCAACCACACTCGCAGAAGCCACCACAACAATAAAGAAACAAAAAAGAAACCAACAAAAACGACAAACATTCAACTCGACTTCGTAATTTGTACAGTTTTTCGCATGTAGAACGAATTCAATTAATTTAAAAATTATTTCGGGTTTAATTTTTAGTTTAAAAAAATGTATAAAAAAATATTATTAAGTTTTAATTGAATGTTGAAACAGATTTTTTCAACCATTCAACCGTTGAAGTTCTTCACTTCTTCCTCTTTCCAAATTTATTGGAGCTCATAAAAAAAGAGTATTAGTTGTAGATTATTTTTGGCTATTTTTCTCTATTTCTATGATTCGAAGAGAGTTGATACATGTTTATCTCTGTCCCACACCCATACATTCAAACCGAAGCACATATACATATACAGCTAAGCACACACACACTCACTCAAATGCTATAACAACACATAAGCAAATACATTCACTTTTTTCCCCCCTGTCACTGGTTCTGCTTCTGCTGACGTTGCTCTCACTGTTGACGTTGTTGCTGCTCTCACTGCTACCGCTGCCTTCGCTTCTGCTGCCTTCGCTTCTTCTGTCGCTGTTGCCCCTGCTGACGCTGTTGCCTCTGCTGCTGCGCTGCCCTGCGCTGCGTTGCTTCGCTAAGCCATTAGAATTCATTAAGTTTTCGCTTTTGCACAATCTGTACGCTTTAAATTATTTTATTTGAATTATGCACACGTATTAGTAGCTCCCTTTCTTTCTCTCTCTCTCTCTCTCTCTCTCTCTATTTCCTTCTCTCTCTCTCTCCCTCTTTCCTTCTCTCTCTCTCTCTTTCCCTCGTTAACCCAGCTACTTTGCTCGTTTGCATGTCTGTTTGTGTATGGGGCAAAATTAAGCCTTTCAAAGCACGTTAATTTAAAACTTTGAAATTTGCTTTTTACACACTCATTTGCATTTTTTTTCTTCTGTTCTTTAACCCTTTACTGCCTACTCTTATACAACATACAGTGATTTGTGTTTCACTCTACAGGGTGTGGTAAGAAATTAATTTTACATCATTTACTTTGTTATTACAAACATTTTTGTAGTTCTTTTATTTTTATTTCAAATTTCTTTTCAGTCAAAGCTTTATAAACTTTCTTTTATTTTTACTCCACCCTGTATACACACCCTGTATATGCGTGTATATGTGAAGTTAACATTTATGATTTCTGTGTGCGCGTGTGTGTGTGTGTGACCTGTGACCTTTATGCAAGTGTTTCATGTTGTTTTGAATATTTTAAGCTTTCATTTCATCCGAGTGAACAAAAAAAATAAAGCAACCCACGAGTACGTATTTGAAAACCCCCACATGACAACAACAACAGCAACAACAGCTACAACAACAATTTATGAGCTCATTTATGAGAACTGATGGGCGGTGGAAGGGGGTGTGCCAGAAGCAGCCGTATAGAAGTGATGCTTTCAGGTAAGTTTTGCCATTTGGGGGTGAATGATAAGCTTTGAGATCTCTTTCAAGGGCTTTCAAAATTGCTACTAAATTATTTAGATGCTGCTTAGAAACGCAAATCGATTCGCTGGTTTCCGATGACGCACGACGAGCTGCTGTCATCACCCTTCAATATGGCGAAACAACTCTTTTACTCCAACAACAAATGAAAGAACCCTCTAAAAAGTTTTTCAGTATTTAAAATGTTCCTCCTTTTCAAATGAATTAAAAATGAATGAAGAAAGAATGAATAACTAAATGAATGAATAAATAAATGAAGGAATAAATAAATGAATGTATGAATAAATAAATCGTTTAAATAAAATGTGAACAAAGTTTATCGAAAAACATCTCAGAGAAAAACTACTTTAACTTTCAACAGAAGTGATCAATAATCTTATCCATTGTATGTACTTCTTTATATTTCATTTAAATATTATCGATTTTATATCTATTTATTCATAATAATGCAATAAAATGCATTAAAATTGTAGAGCAAATTGTTATAGAAACTTTAAAAGTGTTTGCTCAAAAATGTCACTCAAGAAATGTTACTAAGAAAAGATTTACGAGTGACATTAATTGAAGCAGCTTACTGAGGATGGGGGCAAAAAAATAGGAAAGAAAAAAGGAAAAGTAACCGAAATAAAATTGAATGATGAACGATGGAGGAGTATTTTTCGAAGATCTACAAAAATAAAAAGGAAGCCAAAGCATCTTGTAGATGAAGATTCAGGAAAGGAGAAGAATGGTTGAGGATGAAGGAGTTGAAGAAGAAGAAGTTGAAGAAGAAGAGGTTGAAGCAGAAGACGTTGAAGAAGATGGGGTTGAAGAAGATAGGGTTGAAGAATTAACTCTCTGTATCATGAAGAGAAACAATTAATTTGAGCAATTTAGTGCAGCATCCAAAGAAACAGGAATGAAAACAACAACAACAACAACAACAGGAACAACAACAACTGCAATACATCATGAATGCTTATTCTTTTCTTTACATTTATAAAAGCTTATCTAAAGTTACTAGAACACATGTCAACTAAGCACGCCTGTCACTCAAGCATACAAATAGACGCATACACACACACACACACCCATACTTACACACGTGCACGTACGATGAGAAACATCTTTCTTTCTCTCTCACACACACACCCACACACACGTTAAATTAAATACGCGTGCATTTATTAACTCATAGAATTAATAAGAATCTGTTAAATATGTGAAAGAGAAAAGATTAAAGAGAGAGGGAGAGAGTGTAACGAGGTGGAAGGGTGGGAAAGAAAGGAAGTGAGGGAGAGAAGGAGATAGAGTCTGCATGGGAGCGAGAGAGAGAGGGAGAAAAGACAGAGTACAGCGATCTGGAGTTCTTCGACTCACTGCCACTGAAATGGATGAGGATTGAAGGCGAAGCGAAGCGCTTTCTTAGTTGTTAAACTGTTCCCGAAAATTAATGCGAAACAACAAGAAAATAAAAAAGAATAAATAATCGAGAACATGAACAAGACGAAGAAGAAGCAGTAGAATAAAGCTCAGGATAAACTTTACAAGCACAGTAAAAGTAATGGCACAAAGTTTGGTGATTAAGATGTGAAAGCGAAGAAAACGAAAGATGAAGACGAAGAAGAAGAGGAAAAATGAGAAATGAGAAAAGGAAGAAGAAGAAGCAGAAAAAGAGGAAGAAACTCATCGCAAGGGGCATGAAGATGGCGACAAGGACGAGGTAAGGACGAGGTAGAAAATTCTTAAAGCAGAAGTTTGTTTTAAAGGGTGGGCCATCGGTTGGTTTCTTTTTCGATTACAAGTTATATGTTAAATTAACATTGTTAATATAAGATATAAATTATGTGTTAATATAAGATTATATTGATAATATAAGAGATAATTTGGTAATATAATAGAATAATATAAACAATATACATATATATAATAACATAACATAAAATAAGCTGCTCGAAATAAACTCATTAATTGAATATGTTTGTTATAAATATTGGATAAAATGTAGAAATATATATTGTATTATAATAATAAGTATAGAGACTTTTCTGTAGTTTTCTTTTGAATGGTTTGAAGAATATGATTTTTATTCTCCATTGTCTTCATTTAACAATAAGAGCAACAACAACAAGATGAACAACAACAAGATGAACAGCAACAACAATATTAAAATAATAACAAAAACAATAGCAGCTCACTGACATCCTTACTCATTAGCTACGCAACAACCACCGCCATAAACTACAGTTACTATGTTCCTCTATCCATCTGACTTTCTGCCCAACTGCTCTTCTGCCCTTCTTGCCCTCAGCCCCTGCCCCCTTCTGCATCCCAGCATTTCCGCCTCTGTGCCAGCACTCCAGCACTCTGTTCGCTCTTCCCGTTCGATTTCTTTCTTCATCACAACTATTTTAGTATTATATAAATTTACTACCGTTAAGATGAGCATAAATTAAATAGACGCCTTTCAGTTTTCTTCAGACACCCGCCCACTTTACTGCCTCCTCCCTCGCTCAGCAGATATCACGCACCAAAGCAACGTGTACACATACAACGTCATAAAATTTTCTGTACTTGAATAACAAAAACAAGCGGCAACGAGACAAGCAACAACAACAACAACAAAAACATCAACACTATCAACAACAGAGGAAGAACAATAAATAGAAGGAAGAACATTAATTAGTTCTTCCATAATAACAACAACAAACTCGAGAAAAATAAAAATATCACAAAAAAAAAATAGCAAGAATAGTATAATTTATGATGCAATTTAATTTAATTGCCAGGTTTTTCAATTAAATGAGCTAAAATTCATTTTGGCAAAAACTTTAGCAAAAAAAAGAGTATATTATATATAAATAATTATATACTCGTAATAATTATTTTTCCAAATGAAAGAAAAACTTGCTGAAATATTAAATGAATATCATAAAATTGCAGTGAAAAAGATGGCAAAATATTTCCAAGAGATCTCATGAAATATTAAAAAAATATATCATGTGAAAAAATGTCATATGAAAAATATTTAATATCATAAGGAAAATATTGCATGTTAGATGTTTTTTGAAAAATCTCATTTTAGTGCATTTCTTATCTCTCTCTCTCATGATAAACGTAGATATGTATGCATGATATAAACATGTTTTCTCTGATATGTTTTTTGAGCCATGATATTTTCAAGTTAATTGAATGTAATTTATTACAATTTAATGAAGAGAAGGCGCTGAAAATATGTGAAAACGTGTCAAATGGAAATGAATTGAAATTGTTTTTTGTAATTTTTTTTATTTTTTGATTTTTAGAATGATTTTTAGTAACATTTGTTTGTGTGTGTTTATGTGTGCTTGTGTGTGTTTGTGTTGGGATTTAATAGAGTGTCTAAAAATAAATATAATTTTAAATGGGTTTCATTTGGCTTATAAATAGGGGGCGACAAGAACAACAACAATAAAAGCAACAAAATCACTTCCTTAAACCCTGATCGTTTCTTTTTATTCACTTTCTAAAATTAAGCAATCTTTGATAATTATTAAGTTATGCTGATTATAAAGAATATGATCTATTTTAAGTGTTTTTTTCTATAAAAATATTCAATAAATGGCCGTCTTCTTCATCATCTCCAAAACTGCAAAATTTCAAATGTTTTTTTTTGCTTTTATTGTTGTTTTTCGATAAAAAAAATATTTCGGTTTGTTTTTTTCTATAATTGCTCTTAAAGGGTTTCAAGATTCTTCTAATTTAGTTAAAAATTTTGAAATTCTAAAGAAACTTTTGGATGTTCGGTAACTTTTTTGGATTGTTCGGGTGAAAATTAATTCTTTTTACCATGATTACAGCGCCGCCCGCTATTATAACACGGGCCGTATGGGAGACTTGGCCCTCACCATTGCGTGCAATGCAAGTGTACTCGCCGATGTCCTCGTGCCGGATGGTGGAGATCCGTAGCTCGGTGCCATCATTAAAGATGCCAACAGTAGGCGATGGATCCACGGGGTTAGCATCTTTGTACCATAAGATTTCGGGTGTTGGGGTGCCATCCGCTTGGCAGTTTAGAATAATTGAGTCGCCTGTAGGGAGAAGAAAAAGAATAAGAAAAGAAATTAAAAAAAGTTTACCAATCACAATATATTCTAAGGAATACAGTCTGGAGTACAGACTGGGAGTATAGGAGGCGGTACTGCAAAAACTCTGAGAGACTGTCTGAGGAACAGTAACTGGCATCGTCTGGGACAGAAACTCTATCACAAAGAGAGATGGGAGATATTCAGAGGAGGGTCAGGGACACAGTCTGGAAGAAAGTCGAGGACCCAGTTTATCCCAGAAGAAAGACTTATCATCCATATTTTGACAAACTAAAAGATAGGTTATGAGAGCTTTTGAGAGATAGTATGGTAGACAGTCTGGGATATAGTCTAGGAGATAATATGGGAATCAATCTCATAGATATTTTGGGGAAACAGTCAATGAAACCGCCTGCGAAACATTACACACCTACACTTTACTGAAGCTTCAATGAATGACCTTGTGACCTACATATCTTCATATACAATACAATACCATGTACTCACCTAAATTAACATATATTATATCCTCGGGCGTTACACTGAAGCGTGGCGGCGCGTGTACGTCCAGGTGGAACCAGGTACCGTTCTTGTGCTGCTTCGGGTCGCGGTTCAAGAAGACGACTTTGCACTCGTACCAGCCCTGGTCGGACTCGCGGATGTTGGTCAAGTTGAGCGACGCCGAGCCGAACGGGGAGTCCTGTGAGACACGCGAGACGCGACCCTTGTAACCCTCTTCGATGTGCTCTGGATAGCTTTCGTACCAGATGTAGATGGGCAGATCGGAACCCTGCAGTCGGTCCGTGTTGATGGAGTTGGTGTTGATGTCGGGTGTTGGTGGGCGTGGCAACACATGAGTGGGCGAGAAATCAGAAGAATATCATTGAGAATGAGTGAGTGACTGAGTTGAGTATTGATGGAGGTTATTTTTTAAAAATTAAACAAAAAAAGGAACAAAAAAAAAAACAAAAAAAAATCCTGAAATACAGAAAAGCAAACGAAAAGCAGAAACAAAAAAAATTTATAAAGGAGGAAAAAGAAAATAATATTGATTAATATTGCATGAAGGATAAATATTTTGATTTATTATTCATAAAAAATGCTTTCATCGATATTCACTAAATTGAAGCAGTTGCTTTTTTGTAAAATAATCTAATTACTTGTGTGTAAAAAATACAGTTAAATATACAAATTTAAGGAAAAAAATACGACTTAAAGTTGCATAGAATTCAGCCTCACAGAAAAGTCCGGAAATCTATTAACATTAAAATTAAAACTTAATAAAAATCAACTTAAATTAAGGTTTTTATGGTTTTTGTTCTCATATTTTTCTACTTATTTTAATTGTTATGGTTTTGTGAGAAGCTTTGAAATAAATTTTAAATTAATCAAATTTAATTTAATGTTTGTTTGCGTTGTTGTTTTTGTGGTAATATGGTGGAATATTTCTGTTTTGCTTGTGGTTAAACTACAATATATTTTATGATTATTAATTAAAACATTTAAACCCATTCATAAGTACAATAAATAAATACATAAATAATAAAGGAAAATAAAATAATTGAAAACAAATTTTTTCAGTATTTTATTGGTTTTTGTTTTCTTGCAGTTTTTGATGTAATTATAAAAACAGTTTTATTTTTAAAATACATTTCAATATTTTTTAAATACAAGATTGTAAATATTGTAAAATGTTTGTTGTTGTTTTAAAATATTGTAAAATACATTTTTTGAAGAAATTTATATTTTTTTGTATAATACTGAACATGACGAAGAAGTTCCGCTTGTAACTAATTAATAATTAAATAAATCGGAAAAAAATTTGTATTTAATTTAAAATTTTTTTATTTATTTCTTGCCCTTTATGTACCCTACAACCGAGGATGAAGAGCATCTAAGATCGTGCTGATATACGAACGAGAACAGAGTTGAGAGTATCATAAAAACGGCCATATTTCCCGATAGGCGTGGCATAAGTAAAGCAATTGGTACCGTCAACACTCTTTTTCACCAGAGATTATGAGAGTGTAGAGCATTGAAGAGTCGCACAGGCCGATGAAACTATTTCAACAAAGTTCTTATTGCATTTTATTGCAAAAGTATTCTTATTTTATTTTTATACTGTTTTTAATAGCTTTTTTTCGTGTGCTTCAATGCTTTTAAATTGTAATTTTTTCCACTCCCAACCATGAACTGCATTTAAACGAAGCGTGACTGATTTCTTTTCTCTCGGCAGCGAGTCTCGCGGAGTATAAAAGAGATATGGAACTCGATCCTCTATCAGTTTCGGGGCATTAAAATGGAGTTCCATTGTGTTATTTCGCTGTTACTTAGCGTACTGTGTGTATTACCCATCATTAACGGCCACCGACATCTCCCATTACCAGGCCACCAACATCTCGCATTACCAGGCCACCATCATGGCCCAGGCGACCATCACCCGCGCCCGCCAAATGGTAAGTTATTATAATGGACAGCTCTGTTCATGTTGCTAACGTTAATTTCTTTCCAAATTAAAGTAATAGGAGGAAATTGTCTGCAACGTATTGATCCTGGACCGTGTCTATTGCGACAGGTGCAGTACGCCTTCGATAGCAATAAAAAGGAATGCGTTTCGTTCATCTACGGCGGATGTTTAGGCAACGGAAACAGATTCTATTCACTAAGGCAATGTAATCGCACCTGCTGGCCTTATGTGAAGACGGTACCCCAGACGGTCACAAATACCACAATAAAGCCTACACCACCGGTTATTAGTACTACAACTACTACAACTACCACAACTACTACAAAAAAGCCAGAAACCAATAATAAGAAGTGCTATGTACGTAGAGGATCCGCGAGAGTATAATAAAATGTTGTTCTTTATGTGTTTGCAAGAATGTTGGCTCTTTATATATACCAAATAAACTGCTCTAAAGTCGTCTAGAGTTAACTTCGAGTTATTGTCAGGAATTCGTTAGTTCAGATTCCCTAATTATTGTCGTCCGATACGAAGCAGAAGAAAGGATCAAGTTTTATCGCTTATCACTTAATGGCTCCATGCTGCTCATGCGATTGCGATTGTTGCTCATGCGATTTGGAAGTGTCAAAAGATATTTAGGAAAACCATTCCGAATGCAGGATTCGATCTGGACCAGTTTTTCCAGATTTCGTAACTTTGTAGATCTCCAGATCACGGAAACTGCTAAAAAGACGTATGATTTCATCGTCATTTCTTCTTTTCCTGAAGAAGAATTTTAAAGATAATCTTTCTTTTTTCATCCTCTTACTCTTGCTTCTTCTTAATATTGCACTAAATGCACTTGATGATTCTTCACTCGTGAGTCATCATTCTAAATTCTGAGCGGAACTAATATAATGTCGTTTGTAAAATTAGCGGAACTAACGGGACATCTGACGGGCACTAACGGCACTAACGGTACTAATGAAGCATGTAGAAATAACTAACTAATCATGCTCTCGAATCCAGAGTATTTGCATGAGACATCAATAATAATTTCAATGATTCAATAGTTCTTTAATGGAATACAGCTGCTATTCGTTTCAATCAGGAGCTCGTCGATTTATTATATTCCTACGTTTCATAGAATTTAAGTGGGACCTCAGTGGGTTCTTGACAGATACTAACTGGCCCACAACTTACAATAGCTTAACCTCAATTGTTTCATGAGAAATTTTAATCAGCCTCAAACTCATAACAAACTTTAAAAATACTTCAAGTGAAGTGACTCTTGACTTTTAAAAGAGTCAACCCTCTTCTAATCGGTACTCTAACAGCTGTGTACGAGTATAATAATTCACTTTCGGCGACCTATAAATGCTCCATTTAAATGGTCTTCTACACAATAAACGTATTTCATCAAAAGGCTTTCGTCGGAGTTAAGTTAAAGTGCAATTAAACCTTCTTAAAGATTATCCCTGTTATAAGAAAGGAAAGCAAAGCAAAGCGAAGGTGAAGAAGATGATAGAAAAAGAGGAAAGAGAATAATGAAAGGAAATCAACCGAACATTTAGTTCTCATAGTGTCTTGTATTAAAAACATAATCAAACAATGTTAATTACAAAGAATTTTCAACAAAAACACGCACTCTTCTTTGTTATTTTCTCACCCTCTCTCTCCCTGTCCTCCTCTATCAATCTCTTTGTTCTTTTCTCTGTTAAGAGAAAAGGAAAAGCATGTCAGTTGTACCTCAGAGAATATCCTTCCCCGGAAGGATATCTTCGTGGTTTTCATTTCCTTTCGTTTTTGTCATTCATACTTTCAAAACTTCCGCTTTACGCTTTTTCTTATCTCATTTCATTTTCTGTTCTGTTATTCTTTTCGAGTTGTTTTCTTGTCTTTTGTTACGCTTCCGATCGTTTTGTTTTGCTTTGTTTTCTTTTACTTTTTCTTTTGTTTTACTTTCTTTGGTTTCTTTTTTCACATTTCTGAATTGTGTTGGTGACTGTAAGTTGTATGTTCCTATTGTTTTGTTGTTATTCTGAATGCTATTGTTGTTGTTGTAGCTGTATTTTTTGTCGTTGTTTTTGCTTTTTACGCCTCCTTGTTTTTCTTAATAATGTTTATTGTTGTTCTTTTTTCTCATTTGATTTTTTGGTAGTGTTTTTTTTTTTGGTTTTGTTCGCTTGTGATTCTGATGTTGTAACGTGCTGCTGGTGTTGTTGTTGTTTTTTGTAATGTTCTCCCAGTTTAATTGCGGTTTTTCATCGCTTTTTACATGGTTTAGTTTTATTTCATTTTATATACAATATTAAATAAAATTTGAAATATAATTTTTTGCATATAATTTGAATAAATTTTACGAGTTTACTTCTCATTATTTATTTCAAATGTTTTTTCGTTATTTATTTTACATACATTTTTTTCGTTTTTCGTTATTTATTTGCTGAAATATTTATTTTGTTATGAATTCTTTTTGTGTAAGTTTTTCCAGCTCCCAATTAAAATGATTTTACGTACATTTAATTAAAGTTAATATTTTACATTGTTATTTTTCATAATTAAGCTAATTAGCCAGCAATTCGCAGCTATTACAAGTGCATTTTTAGCACTAAAATAATGTAAAAAAATTGTTTGATCTAAAAAACTCAGTTGATTGAAAAGTAAATTGAAATTAAATTAAATTGAAGGCATTTTTCGGAATTTTATCTGAAAATTCTAGGAAATAAATTAATATAATAAACAATTATGTAAATAGAAAATATTAAAATTAATTTCATTTGTTGTAAAGTGCTAATGAGATGTGAAAATACAATGCAATACATTAAAAAATTGTTTACAGGCCAACACGTGGTATGAGTGACGATGAATTGCAATTTTTAAGGAAAAAATGTTGTTTTTACGTTTATATTTTAATTTAATCTCAGTGTACAATAAGTTGGAGTTTTATACATCTTCTAAGGTGTAGCTGAGATATGGTTTTATAACATGTTATAATATATCAACATTTAATTGAATTTATTATAGTTAAAGAGGAAGTAAGAAAAAAAGAATGCAAAATGTGAAATGCGTAAAATATTTTGATTAAAAGTAAAGACAAATATTTTCGCTAAAAATTAATTAATTTTATATAAATATGCTCAGTAAAAGTAAATAAAATAAATTCATCAGCAAATAAAATAACACAACAAGCAGAAAAATTAAAAAATACAATAAACATAACAACAACAGCAACAAAAAGAGGAAGATTCCAATAGCAAAAAACTGTAACAACAGAAAAGAACATAAAAGCAGAAAAAGGTAATAAACAAAAACTACAACAACAAAAGCAACGCGTAGAAAAGTGGCTCTGCACCGCCGGGTTTTGTTGTTCGTGTTGTTGTTGCTGGAATCTGTACAATTTTTGAGGGAAAAAATTACACAAGATAAGCATGATATTTTTTTTACCTACAAATATATGTATATTATAATATGCTAACATATACTTATACATTGTATGTGTATATAGTATGTATGTATATATAGTATATGTATACAAATAAAAAAAATAAATAAAGTGCGAGATTAAAAAAAGATAAGCGAAAGCGAATGGAGAAAAAAGAGCAACAAAGCTATCTATATTCGAAAGAAAAAGAAAGAATAAAAAAAAACCATGATGTTGTGAGAGAAAAAAAGCTGTGCATAATTTAATGCTTGCCCAAAGGATTACTTAAGCTAAGTCCTTTAAGCCGGTGGTGGTCTCTGGAGTTACTTTTTATTACTCGCTGCGATTATCTTGCAGGTGAAACTTTTTATCTTGCGGATTTTGCAGGCAGGCAAACTTTTGTGATTTATTTACGAAGTATATTAAAAATAAATATGAATTCCTGTTACATACACAAGTACAAATGTATATATGAAAGAATCTATGTATGTGTATGTATGTATATGTGTATGTTCTGTCTTGTTCTATTTTTATTTCCATTGCGCATCTTGTAAAATTTATAATTTGTTGTTTTTAGGGTTGTTGTGAGCGTATTTACTTTTTTGTTTATTATTATTATTATTACCAATATTATCATATTTGTTTTTGTTATTATTATTACTATTATTCCTTTATTTCTCATTTCTTGGCACAAAAACAGTTTTAGAGAAATGGGTCTATAGAGATCTATAAGAAACCGACCGGTCTTTGATGGACTCTTATGGTTATAACGGGAACTAGAACTTGTCCCACGTATAACCTTCTACAGCTACCGGAAAACACTGATTCTTTGAGGACATCGCTATAGTTTTTAGTAGCAATAACTTTGTGCTGTACTGTACGTTTTTTCACATCTTCCTGTTCTGAATTCTCTCTCTCTCCGTGTTTTGCTGTCCTTTTAATTTCGTTGACTTTCTAATTTATTGCCATTACAATCTATGTATTGTAGATTACAGATTTATAGTTGTTGGAAAATAATTTATGGTCTCAACATACATTTTGCCCCATCTGCAATTTATTCAGCTGAAGTTTTTTAAATACAGTGTTTTTACGTATATGTACATCGTTATCTCAATAATTTAAATACAATTGATTTATTTAGTATTTTCATTACAATGATATGGTAAATAATACACTAAAAAAAAACAAACAAACAAGATTTTAAAATACTGCTTAGAATGATTAAATGTGTATAAGTTTCGTTGCAAGTTATAATACGTGAACTAAAATTCGATAAGAGTGAATAATTAAAAGTTGATTATTCTAAACTAAGTGACACGTGTTTTTTTTTTCAATAATTTAGTAGTGGAGAAAAGTGGAGTGGAGTAGAAGAAAAGTTTTTTATGTTGTGTTCGATTTTAAACATATTTTATGCCATTAATGAAAGTGTATTAAATTTAAAGGCAAGTTTAAATCTTTGTTGTTGCTTTTTTGTGAATACAGTTTTATTTTCTAGAGAAAAAAAAGTGAGTCAAAAGGTGAATAAATTCGGTGCATGTTTCCATAAAAAAAATAATCGTTTAATGTTTATTATAAAATTTTGATGCTACATGAATTTTCTTCTCTCACTCTCTCTCTCTCTCTGTCTCTGTTATTTCTATTTCTCTCTATAAGTATTTCCGATTTTGAAAATAATTTTGTATCATTTTTTAACAGATCATAACACAATTATTAAAAATATTTAAGTTCGAATCGATTAAATGAAAAACAAATTAAAAGGTTTAGAAATAAAATTATACACTTAAAAAAAAAATTTACTTAAAGATTAAAGCTGTAAAAGAAAATGTTTATCATATGTATGTGTAAAATGTGTATAAAGAATGTTTGTATATATGAAAAGATATGTGGATAGATTTTTAAGTTTAGATTGTTTTTGTAATATTTAATTATTATATAAATCAAAATATTTATTTCATTATTAAAAGCTGCGTAAAAGTTGCTGAGAATACTTTTTAATAGTGTTAATTTAAACAAAGCTTGGGTATTAAAAAGTTATTTCGCATTTTTCTTAATTTTAAAATTCTTAGAAAATTAATAATAACTAAACTTGTGTTTTTAAGAACTTTTTCATGTATTTTTTTTGTATAATCAAATCAAATTAAAGGAAATCATAAATAAAAAGTAATTAAAGAAATGAAATAGAAACGTTTTAAACTAATAAAAATAAAACAACATGTAAAAAATTAAAATAAAATAAATTACTTAAATCAACTGAAATTCAATCGGTTTGAACTAAGTTTTTAATAACTAAAACATTTAAAATATTCAATCAAAGGAAATGAAACAGAATTTCAATTTGATTGCATTTTATTTTGTTTTAATTTTCTTAATAAAAACAAAAACTAAAGAAAAACATCAATTAAACGCAGCTGTTAAGTAAAAGCACTGAAATAATTTGAAATTTCAGATTATTTTCAACAATCGATCTTTAAACGATTATAATATTTAAAGCAAGTTGATTTCGTTGGTCTTTTGATAAGATTTTTATTTCGACTTTCAGTTGCTTAAGCTTTCGGAATCAAAAACAAAAATTTTTTTATTGTTTCGATATTATCAACATTTAATTTAATGCAAGCAAACATTTAAACCAATTTTAGACAATAAAAAAGCACAAACACAAAATTGATACTAAACAAGTGTTCATTTTTCAATATTCATTCGATTTCTTTGATTACAACGAATATTTTTAGAAAATTATTTATTACAAAAACTTAAAAAAAATAAAAATTTCCAAAACAACAAAATTTCTTTGTTAAATCGAACAAACAAGCCAACACGTTTTATACTCAACACATATTTAATTGGAAAATCTAGACATTAATCTAGAATAAAAATTATATATTAAATAATGTTTTAAATGAAAATAAAATTAAAGCGTTCCTTTTTTTTTTTGGTTTTTTGTTTTTTCATATTTAAATTTAAGTTTATTTAAGCTAAGGAAAATACTCACGATGTTTGCGTTACTTTTTTATTGCAATTTTGTTTGTTTCTTTAATTGTTTTTTATATTTTTCATATATGTATATAAATATGCAATTATAATTATGTACACTATATCTACTTTCTATATGTATTTATTTATGTACAAAATTATCTTTTTTTCTTTGATTTCAAAAAAGATACAAACAAAATGTATGCTTATTTTTGGTTTTTCTTTTTCTTTTGTTTTTGTTTTATTGTCGCTTTAATTAAAAGAGAGTTTAGAGAAGAAATATTTGTGATATCGTACCGTTTCGCTCACCTTCTTGTCCCACTGTAGGACATACGGCACCGGGTGGTCGTTGGGGAACTCAACGTGACAGTTAAAGATGACACCCTCGCCAAGGATGGCTGTAATGTGCACAGCATCTTCTGCAATGAGAGAAAGAGAGGGAAAATGAGGATATGAGTACAAAAAATATCTATATTTAAAATATAATAAATGTATATCTAAAAAATTTATTTCTCTTTTTAGAAGTACAGAAACTATTTACCTCATTCTCTCTTTTCTTATAAAATGTATTCTGAATTCATGAAATAATATTTTGCTGTACATGTGGGGTTAATTTCGGTCCATCTTGGGTGTTATACAAGTACATTTTTACGATGAGTAATTAATATCACTTGCTATTAATCATGTGTTTAAATTATTAATTAAAGTCATAATAAAGTTAAATTTATGGAATCACTTAATTGTCACATTTCTGGGAGAAAAATCTCGTGGCACTCACAACAACATGACGTCATGAAAGTTAATTTATTACCTCCGCTTTTATGGGGGAAAAGAAACCACCAACATAAATTGTGCAAAGCTTCCTTTATTGGCAAAAAGGAAAAACTATAACACGTGTGTTAGAAGGGTCCTTGAGAGGGGAGAGGGGGGTGGGTTGTTTCTGTGAGGTGTTGCCTGGATGGGTGGAAATGTGAACATTAATAATAAAAACAATAACGTTCAATAGCTTTGGATAACAACAACAACGTTGGTAAACCTGCGCATAGTTTTAAGCATCGTCGTCGTTGGTTTTGTTTTTGCTTTCCAACATATTTACATATATACTGTTATCTTGCTTACTTAGCAACGTAGAAGGTATGTGTGTGTGTATGTATGTCTGTATGGGTGTATGTATGTACGTATAAGTGAACCTATTTTCATCAATTTAGTGTTAAGCTGATTTGAAGAGCGTTGAACATTAAAATAAGTTCACAGTAGGGTGTGTAATTCTACTCCCCGCCTCCCGGCCTCCCCGCCACCCCAACACAATGTGGCTGGGAGGCGGATTAAATGTTTGTGGATTAAATTATCCTTAATATTAGGCATGAGACTAATTATTAGAAGGGCATGTAAATAATTATTATTATAATAATGATTAGGATAGTTTAAGTATGAAATCCTTAGTCTATGTTTAGAATTTAAAATAGAATTGTTTTTATATTATTTTTATTAAGTACGAGTATTTCAGGGTACGAGAAAAGAAAAACAGGATACAAAATAAAGGAAAATGAGAATGAAAGTATAGGAAAATGAAAAATGTTGTGCTTTTTTTCTCCTCTTTCCATTTATAAATCGCCAGACAGTTAGGCAGCAGTCTGACGTATATAAATACAAAGAAGGAGACAGAGAGAGAGAGAGAGAGAGAGAGAGAGAAAGAGAGGGAGTTAAAACGGCAACAACAACAGCGAGCTAATTATAAAGGATCCACTGTAAAGTGTTCAATGAAATGAACACTTCAGCACCTCCGACTATAAGTGGCAAAGCGACCCGACAACAACAACAACAATAATCACACAGCTAAGTAACTCCTCTACTGCCTCCTTTCCTTTCCGCTTACTCCCCCGTACACCCATTTATTAACTGTTTGTGCCGGAAGTGCAACAACAACAACAATAAATAATAACAGAGAAGAATAGAGAAAGAGACAAAGAGAGAGAGAGAGAGAGAGAGAGAGAGATAGAGAGAGAGAGAGAGAGAGGGAGAGAGAGTGAGTGAGTTGTTGATATGGTGAAGAGGAGAGAGAGAGAGAGAAAGAGATACTGAGAGTATAGAATAACATGAAAGAGAAGCCAACAACAACTGCCTCTTATCAACCAGCAGGCGGGTTTCAAGAACACGTACAGTTAGCAACTAGAAAGAACGATGACATGCTCGCAGCTAACGGTTAAAACGAACGTGGCAACGACTACCAGACGACTAATTAAAATGGCAACCATTAAAAGTTGAGTTGCGATGAGTAGGAGTAGGTGCTAAGTCGGCACGAGATGAGATGAAACTTGATGAGAGAAGATGCGACGAGCGATATTGTGACTAGAGAAGGCCCTTCTCAGAAGGGATGAGTGAAGAAGGGATGAGAGGAGAAGGGACGAGATGGGAAAAGATGATAAGAAATGATAAGAAATGACATGAGTTGATCTCTTATAGATATCACCGGATTATGAGGTGAGATGAGTAGGTGATAAGGTGTGATAAGATGGTGTGGTGAGATGAAAAGTTGTGAGTTGAGAAGATTTCGCACGAAAGGGAACTCTCTGTAATATGATTCATTGGCCAGAGTAAAATAGGAATCAACACGATGCGTGCATCACTCACGTTGAATGTTTGGGCCATGTCACATGCTACGAATCAACCAATTAACGCGATTGATACCCGCATCATGATGATCTGTCTGATGCCGGCCATTAGCATTTCCTAAGACGGAAGTATAACGGTTTTATGGCTGAACTCACACTCAATACCATTTTTTCTCCATCCTCTCCTCTCATTTTTTTCCTTCTTTCTTATTTCTCCCACCTAATACTCCTCTTCTCCTCCTCTCCTCATCCTCCTCCTTCGCCCTTAATTATTACATAGATTTTAATTATTTCTTTCAAGTTTTTAAATTATAATTTCTACATTTGGATTTTCATACATTTTTTGAAAATGTTCCTTTTTTATTCCTTTTTTTCTCTAATTTGTGTTTTCCTTTATTTTGCTTTTGGTCCGTTTTTGTACTTAGTTTTTTCCGTATATGATTTTTTTTGCCTTGTTTTTCGCCTATTTTTTTACTGTTATAAATACGAGTACTTTTACAGGCCAGTTTTCAGTCTCTGCAGAGTTTCTAGTGTTTGCTCGCTCCTTTCGCTGCGCTTTCTTCAACGTGCTCGCAGACTGTTTTTTTTCTTGATGTGTTTTATACTCATGCAGGAGATGCTGAATCATCATCCTCTTTCCACATGACTGTTGCTATCTCTCTCTTCCAGAGAGGTTCAAGTATTTTCTAGTGTTTTGTTGCTGGCTGCCAGGGTTGCTGGCGGATGTCTCGGTCTGGAGTTCAACACCACCATCAACACCAACATCACCACCTCCTTCACCAGCACCATAGATGGCGCCATTCTCTTACATGGCTTCCTTAAGAGTGGGTTGATTTTTGGCCTATAAAAACCTCTTGTCCAGGCTAGTCTTTTGGTCTGCAGAGTAGAGAGGATTTTTTTGTCTGTTCAGTTCTGGTTCTGGTTCTGTTTCTCTGCTTTGTTTCTGTTTTTTACAAACTTTTGGCACATTCTAGCATAGCATAGAAAAGGAAAAAACCATAAAAACTCTTCTCGTTCAGTTCAACTTGCTTTTTCATTGCATGAACAGTTTCATGTAGCTTTTAGATCTGTTTTCTTGTTTTTATTTTTGGTTTCTAAAATGTTTTCTTTGTTGTTCTTGTTGTGTTGACCACATTCTTGTGTTGGAATGGGTTCTATGATTGTGTGTGTGAATTGCTTTTACTTTTTTTCGTTTTTTTTTAGCTTTTCAAGTTATGCAAAGTTTAATGGCGTGTAATTTTTTGTATGATATCGTAGTTAAAATGTTTGAATGAAGAGTCAGGGAAACCTACCTACAAAGAAATATATCCCAATACTAACCACTAACCTAACTGTACATACCATATACCATGAGTACTTAAAGGGTACACATGGTACATTGTATATATGTCTATATTGAGTGCTATCTATATGAAAATATCCATGTTGAGTGATTTCCTAAAGAACTTGATGACCATAGTTTTTATATACAATCATTTCAAGGAATTTGTTCTATCCTTAGAATATTTACAAAATGAAATACTTTATATTTAAGGTTTTTTCATTTAATTTAATTGTTTAACTGTTTGCATTAAACTGTATTCTTGTATGATGTAATGAATTAAAAAAATTCATTTTATGAATGGGTTATTTATGAGTAAAACTTAAAAAAGAAAAAACTGTACACATCTCTTTTTAATGTTCGTGTCCGTAGCAAATAAAATGCAACATTAAACAGTTCTTTAGGGAAATTTAAAGCGTTTATTATTATTAATGAACTGTCTTCAAGCTGTTGTAATTATTAACGCGAACTCGGGTGCACATTTGCTCAAACTTGTTTGTGTTTCCACACCTCAGACACACGGGGGGATACACGCACACAAACACACACACACTCCCACACTCACACACATATACACACATACACCCATGAACAAGAAGCGACCCTCTTCTCATGTTATGCATTTTTTAATAACGTCATTCGTGCCATCATCGTCATTCATCAGCCGCAATGAAAACTTCGTTCAATTTTCTGCAAAACTTTTGCATATACGAGTGTCTGCATGTGTGGTGTGTATGTGTGTGTGTGTGTCTTTGTGTGTGTGTGTGTCTATGCGCTTATGTATGAGATGGCGATGAGTGTTGCCACGTTTGCTGGGTTAATATCCGCTTAAGGATTTATGCACAAGCGTTGATAATGACGTCGCTCGTTGAAGTCGTTTCTATTTTTCATGACTTTTATTATTATTTCGCTCTGCTGTTTATTTGCTGTCTCAGTCGCTCACTTTAAGCTGTTGACTTTTACACGTACATGGATAGAAAACAAAACTGTGAAATAATGTTGAGAAAAAATAAAAAAAAAAGAGAGAAAAAGCATAAAAAAGACTGTGTAAAAAAGGCGAAGTTTATTTTTATATAAAATAAGTGCAGAACATTAAAAAAAATACAAAAAAAACGTTTACAATATTCGTTTATAAAGCGATTTATTTTACCCAATACAATAGTATTGAATGCAATCCAATTGAATTCATTTAATTAATTAATTGTTGATAATGTTAAATAAAGGTTATTTTTTATGTGAGTTTATAAAGAGAAGAGTTAATAAAAAGTTTTAATTGTATTGTGAATTGATCTGGAAGTCATGGTATTTGTTCGCTTTATTATTACAGATGACAGAATTTTTAGGAATTTTAAATTAAATTGTTTCTCTTGCAACTTCAATCAACTTGTAAATGAAAAGAATCACGATAGACAGCGACACAGAAACGAAACCGGCATCAAAACTTGAGCAACCTAAAAAAGAACTATTGTGAATTTTTGCTGCTGACTTTCATTCTTCTTCGCTCGCCTCATCAACAACGAGAACTCGACGCAGATCGACCAGTGTTGTTAACGTAAATTAAGCTACTCTTTTGTGTTGTTGGTGTTGTTGTTGTTATGTTGTTGTTGTTGGTTGTTATGTGTTGTTGTTGGTGCTGTCGCCCGTCTCTACTCCTTTACTACATTGTTTGCTGTATTCTTTCTGTTGTTTTCTTGTCAGCGTAGAAGACGAACTCGAAGTCGAAGCTGACAGGTTCCACGACGGACAAAGATTCAATGAAATCAACCCTATTAAGATCCGTTATCTGTGATCCTGTTCGCTGTTGCGAAATGCGGCTCAAGTGAGCCGCTGAAGGACACTCGACAGCGAACCGAGCAAAGTAACAACAAAGAAAAAGGAAGGATGAAAAAAAACCAACACAGAAGCACTGACAACAGGATGCAGCCGATGCAACTGAACACAGCTCAATAAACACGTTTTAACAATGTTGGGCTCCGGATTTCGCTGCTGGTGTCCTTTTTGTTGTTGGTGTTGCTGTCATCGTCTCCTGGTTGCGCTCTGATTACTGACAGTAGTGTCTATATTGTGATCATCATCATCATCATCACCATCATTGTTGTTGTTGTTGTTTCGTTCTCTCTATTGTTGTCATTTTTGCTGTTTTACTTGTTATTGTTTTTGTTTATTAGTATTGTTGTTGTTGTTGTTGTTGTTATTACTGCTGTTGTTATTTGGTACTCGATTTCTTTTGTTCCCTCCTTTCAACAGCCTGTTCGACCGACTGTAATTTTGAATTCTGAATTCTTGAGTCACCATTTCGAGCACTCCGGATGTACTTCCGTTATTCTGATTTTGAATCCCCTCCTTCATCTTCGTCTCTCTCTCTCCCTCTCACATCTGTGTCATCACATTTTTCTTTATTATTCGTGCATAACTCTTTAAGTGTTGCTGTTATTGTCCTTGTTACTCCGAGTATTGTTATTGATACTATTTTCTATACTTGGAATAATGTCTACACTGCTATCTTCTTTATCTACTGTCTACTCTACTGTCTATTCTACTCTCTATTCTACTCTCTACTCTACTATCATGTCTATTCTGATGTCTACTCTACTGTCTGCTATACTGTTTATTATGCTGTATACTGTCTACTAGTATCTAACATTTTATCCATGCTTGAAACTTACTTTTAATTTAATGAAGTTACTGAAGTATTAATTTTCCAGTAATACCACACAGAAATGTACTGCATAATTTTTAATGGGAAGAAAAAAAAAACAAACAAAAGCAATAACAATGACAAGAAGATAGTAATAATAATAATAATAATAAAAACAACAAAATCCAGAAAAAGAACCGGAGAAAAGCAAGCAACACTACTAAAGACAACAACAACAGAAAACTGGAGCATGTAAAAATAAACAAAAGTTAAGTAAAATGATGAAAACTATTTTTGTTGAGGTATCTCGGTAATATTAACATTGCAGCATTTCAGGCGCATGGTTAAATATTTTCATTTCCTTGAATTTATACAAAAACAATAACAATAATTAAACAACAACAATGAGGGAAGCAGCAGCGGCAACAACAACGACATGAAAATGAAGTTAATTCACTTTGCATAATTGTCAGCGAAACGACAACAACAACGCAAGAATAAGAATAACAACAGCAACAACAACACCAACCCTATACATACAATATATATATGTATATAAATGCAAAGTATTACTTCATTCGCTTCACCTCAGCGTCACATTTAAACGAAGCGCCTTCAGGACGCGCAACAGGACGCAATCCGCTTTAAAATTATTTGCTTTTGGAGAGATTGAAGAGTGCAGAGACTGGAGACTGGAGTGTTGTTGGTGGTGTTGTTATTGTTGTTGGTGATGTTGGTGGTGTTGATGATGTTGTTGGTGGTGTTATTGTTGTTGTTGGCGGTGATGTTGTTGGTGGTTTTGGTGCTGCTTCAGACGGCGCAGAGAGAGTTTTAATGCCAATTCAGATGACTTCAGAGTACTTTGCATAAATTTATGTTCGCCTGAACTACAAAAACAACAATAAAATACCACTATAGAAAGAAAAACAACTACAAAAAGAGCAACAAACACAAAACATAAAAAACAACAGCGGCATCAAGACTTAACTTGGGCTGGTGGGTGGAAATTTGATTAAAAAATAGGCTGAAATAATAATGAATTAAAGAACGAACGAACGAATGAGTGAATAAATGAATGAGTGAAGGAATGAATGAGTGAATAAATGAATGAGTGAATGAACGAATAAATGAGCGAATAAATGTATGAGTAAATGAATGACTAAATGAACAACAAGTGAGCAAATGAATACTCAAACAATAAATCAATGAATGAATGACTAAATGAATCACTGACTGAATCAATGGATCAATAAATGAATCACTAAATGAATGATTCACTGAATGAATGAATGACCGAATGACTGACTGAGTAACTGAATAAAAATTAAATTTTAAAGAGGATATGAAAATGTTTGGTTTTTCTTTTGTTGTGTTGTTTGATGGCATGTTGTTTATATTGTGGCTATTTTTGTTGAAAAGCTTTTAATGGGAAATATTTTTATTTATTTATTCATTATATTCATTATCACAAAAATACTTTCAATTTAATATTTAAATTAACGATCCAGAAAAACGAGATTAACGATTTAACAAAAGAGCAAAAAAAAAAATAAGAGAATCCGAAAAAAAAGTTAAACTTTAATTAAAAACAAAGCTTTTGTACGTGAAAATAATTCTTAGTTTGCATTTATTAATATTATTATTAATACTATTAATCCATTTAAGTGAAAATGATTATTTTGTCCTCTTTGAGTTAAAATATTTATTAAAAGTGTAGGTCTGGAATTTTAATAAACGTTTTAATAAATATTCTTCTATAAACGACATAATAAGCGTTGTAATAAAGTTAGTGTAAATATTTCTATATTTCCTGAAGAATGTATAATTTTTTTATATATTATTATTATTATTATTATTATTATTATTGATTGTTTCAATCTAAATGTTAAATCTTTCGTGTGTCAATATCGTAAAATTCAATCGATTCAATTGTAATATTTATTGTAACAATAAAAACAAAAACTACAACAAAAACAGCAAATACTATTCTGTTGTAATTTCATAACGGTTATGACATCATCATTCATTTCTTATCTCTGTGAGATTTTATCTTCATAGGAAAAGACAGTCCTTTCTCACCATTTTTAGCAACAAAATTGATGTCCTTCTTTTTTCGTTTTTGCTTTAAGCTTATTTTATCACTGAAGTTTATTTTATCATTGAAGCTCATCATTATCACTCAGAATTCAGTGTTTTAACAGGTATCTAAGCTTTGAGCTTTGTAATATATCATATTTTTACTTTGATATCTACGATAAAAACGTGCTTTTTTCTTATAAAGTGTTACAAATAAGAATGTCCTTCACTGCTTTTCTTCTTTTTCTTCTTCGTCTCTTTCCTCATCTCCTTCTTCTACTTTTTCCCCGTCTTCGTCCTGTTATTCTTCCACTAGTTTTTGTTCTTTATTGTTGATCTATGATATTGAATTGCAATGATTGGGATAATGATGAAAGAGAGTGTCACTGATGTGTTAGAAATGATTTGATTTCTATTTCCGTTGACGAATTGACGGGGGAAGATGCGAAAAGGATAATGAAGAAGGCTGAGATTATTGAGTGGATTGAAGGTGGAGATGATGTTGAGAGGAATGAAGGTGGTGATGATGTTGAGAGGATTGAAGGTGGTGATGATGTTGAGTTGGGTGATGATGATGAGATGTGTGATGGTAATGATGATGCTTTAAGCTGAGGTTCTGAGGAGAGTGATGATGATGAGGAGTTTGCTTTTAAGTGTTGCATTACATTTAATCCATGTTTCGATTAATGGATACATGGTATTAAATTATCCAAGCCAGAAGTAGAGATAATTGCGAATGTAATAGATTTTGTAATCACAAGGATTACGAATAGCGTCACGCTGAAAATGTACGTCGTTGATGTTTCAGTTGAACGCATAAAAGAAGTTCTTCAGTTAGACATAAAAAACTAATCTGTCTAAGATGATTATACACTCGATTATCTTAGAAATAATTATAGTTAGCAGTGATATTTATATAAACGAGTACAAAATACTTCAAAACTTTAAAATTATGTTTGAATAATAATAATAATTTAGTAAAATTATAAGATAGCGATACAAGAATGATGATATTTATTGAAATCGTTTATAATATTACTTATATTGATAAAATATTCGTGATGTTAGCCATAATATTAGAAATTCAGTGGAAGTTTGTTTGTAGATTTTTCCCCATCAGTGATAATGAAGTGCTATCATGTGATAAATAGTGCCATCATGTGATAAATAGTGCCATCATGTGGTACATAGTTTCATCCAGCAAAATTACTGTTCATTAGTTACATAATACACTAAAGTTGAGTGTAGTTTTGAGGTGGCTGTCGTCCAGGACCTGCTGCTGCTGCAGGTGGACCGGCAACGTTTCACAGAACAGTTATAATTTATCATATCCAATGGTTAGTGTCATTTCCCGAAACGATTGTGGGTCTTTTATACATTCTATCGTTTATTATAACATGGACGAAGTTGCGTGCTTGTGGTTGTCGCACGCGTGTCAAAGTATGTGTGTATGTGTGTGTGTGTGTGTGTGTGTTACTATGATATATCGTCCTCATCATCAACATTATTATTAAGCTTGCGTCGATTTTCAAAATCGTTGCAATTTGCTAGCAGGTGGGTGGTCAAAAATACTTACAATTCATCATCATCATCGTCATAATCGACATCACTGGAACTAGGAAACAGTATAAATAAAAACAACAAATACAATAACCACAGTTATTGCACGTTATTGAATTGCGTTGCGTTGCGTTCACGTAAAGCTGCTTATTATGCACCATTAAGCAGTGTTTAAGGATCGCTATCGATCGATATCCTGCGTTGCGATAGAAGAGCAAATAACAACAACAACAGGGCAGCTACAACAACAGTAACAGTAACAGCAACACTAACAGTAACAGCAACAACATCAGCTGGTCTGCGTTAATCTACGATTCTAAATTCTATTTTTTTCTGTCCCAGCAGAAGGGAGTTCTTGTAATTTTTGTTTGTTTTGTTGTTGCTTTTTTTGGTATTTGTTCTTTTATCATCTCTGTTCGATTCGTATTTCTATTCAATTGCTTTGTGTTTCTTTTTCAAATTTTATTGTCGTTATTTTTCATGCTACACTCGTTGTTGTTGTTGTTTTTGCTACGTCTTTTCTCCCTGTGTACTCGTTCATTAGTCAATCGACGACGTTGATGTTGACTCTTAAATTAAATTTGCTAAATAAACTAATTTTGCTGATGAATAATAACAACAACAACAATAACAACATCAGAAACAACAACAACAATACGACTACCAACGATTCCAATAACAGTTCCAACAACTATAACAACAGTGCTTCAGTTGCAGTTGCAGCAGCTGTGTTGGAATTTAATTAAACTCACAGCAGCGTAGAAGGGTTTCGCAACGCAACGCAAAGGAACGCAAAGGAACTCAACGCAATTCAACGCAATCCAACGCATCATCGTAGAGCATGAATTTAAGAATTTTGTATCGTTTTTTCAGGGGCTTTTGTTGTCTAGGGTTCTCTTGCTTTTGTTGTTGCTTTTGTGGCTGCTTCTGTTGTAGATGCTTTTCGAATTGATGATAATGACGACGACGATGATGATGATGATTTTGAAGATGATGATAGGCCTCATAATTCTGAAATGGTTTCGGTTGAGACAAGAAGTTGAGCCTCATTCAGTTGGATCAAAGCAACTCTCTTTAATTGGAACACATTGAGTGATGCACGCATCATGATGATCCGTCTGACACCGGCCACTATTCCGATCGTTTGAAATAACAACTTAAAAACTAGCTTCTCTCTCTCTCTCTCTCTCTGTTATTCTCTAATATGACGTGTAAATGCTTCACTTACCTGGTATATTGGCGTTTGTTGCTTTTGCTAAGATAACAAAAACGAGAAAAACGAATTGAAAGGATTTCAGTGATTGCGAAATAATTCCAGGATGTCGTATTGCGAAAACGTTCGCTGTTCGCTGAGCAATTTTGCTAGACGTAGCAGCGGTAGGAAAACGAGGAGGCGCTCTCGATGTGGCTGTTGTTGTTGTCCTTGTCGCACTCGTAATAATATTGTTTTTGCTTTTCAATGTTGTTGTTGTTGTCTCAAGCACCTTCGTTGATTGTTTCAAATGTGTTGATGTGTCTATTATTTCGTGTTGCTTTTGTTGTGTTCGTAAATGTGACACTTCTACTTGTTGTTGTTGTTGTTGTTGTTGGTTTGTGGCGAACGATGAACGCGACCGGCTTAATGCCTGACACCATCGGTAAGACCCAGGGTCCGCACACACGCCCATGCCTCTGGTCCCATAGTCAATGCCGCTAACGGATCGTCGTCATTGCGGCGGCATCACCTGCAGCGAACCAAAGAAAATAAAATAACGGATTAATATTAAATATTTATTATACATGTATACTTATTTTGCAATATTTATAAATAAATGTTAAAATAATATTCAATTTTTAAGGCTATTCGATGATTTCATTTCTTGTTGAATGGTAAACAAATCGACCCCCTCTTTTTTGCTCTTCTCTTCTTCTTACTCGCCCCTTTCCCCTTGGTTCCTTTTTTACCCTATTCTCATGTTTTCTTCTTCTTTTCGAATCGCTTCTACTCCCTGCTGATAACACAAAACGTCGTTGAGCCTTCGTACTTTCGGATGTCTAAAAGTCGTCTCCAGCAGCTGCAACTGAGATAAACGGGCAGTTTTTGTCTTTTATGTTTTACTATTCTCAACCGATTCTTTCATGCTGCTGGCATCATTGTGTCGGGCTCCACACTGCGTCTGACTTTTATTCTAATCAAAGATAATAAATAAATCCTGATAAATTTGGTGCAAAGCGTCAAACTGTCGATGCGTCGATGCATTATCGAGTGCTGCTGAAGTGGTTGGCAACGAAAGCAGATTAAAGTACACAGAATACTAAAGGGAAGAGTAAACACAGTCAAAGAGAGAGACGGAGAGAGAGTGAGAGAGAGAGAGAGAGAGAGAGAGACAGAGACGGAGCAAATCGCTGATGTCCTGCGTGCCATACAAACAGGATTTGCGGTTGAACATACGAACGTCATCAGGACAACAGCACGAGCTCGCATCCGGTTCACATCCGGCGCAGTCATCAGCAACGACGCTGTTGTGGTTATTCTACTTCGCTTCGGGGGTTTTGGTTCGCTCCAGCGGGTGCTGCTGTGGGACTCAAGAGGCTCCGAGGTAGCTTCGGTTCAACGCATTCAATTGCAGCAGAGTGATAATCATTAGTACTGATTTTCACAATCTTCTCTCTCTTTTTTAATCACTTTCTACTTCTCTCTCTCTTCCACTCACTCTCCCTCTCTCGCTATGTCTCTTTCTGTCTCTACGACACAAGAAACACATCTAAAAATTCTTCAAAGGATTCGGTTCTTAATGGCCGATGTCACACTTGTCAACACGATGCGTGCATCACTCAAGCTGATTGGGTGATTCGTGAGCATAAGTGACATATTAATAAATGAATAAACATTAGCATAAATAAATCTGAATTTACGAGTTTTTTTATGAGTTTCATAAAAGTTGACGTTCATCTTCTGAAGCCGAACATAGAATTCCAATTTACGACTAAATGTATCATTAATTGAATGCAGTTAATTGCAGTTGCTTGTTGTGTCTATTCAATTTATAACCGTAACAAGATGACGTGAATGTCATAACGGTAAAATGATTTCCTCTGACAATTACACGTCCGGCTTCGATTGCGGTGGATGGAGTCGGCTGTGGCAGGTGCAGCGGCAGCGGCGGCATTGAATTAATTCGATCTGAAATGTGCTGCATCAATAACATCCTTCAACAGCATCCATTCGGTTGCTGGCAGGTTAACGAATCTAATACAAAATTGCGAAATTGCATTAGAGAGCATTACCTACAACACCGCAAGCCCTCTTCCCAGCCGCCCGGATACGTCAGAGTTGCCACCGTCAACCTAAAAACAACCACTCTGCACTCTATAATCTACTTGATGGCTCGCTGCAGGACTTCACAATCGCTGACCCCACCCTGTTCGACCTCTTTTCAAATGCACAGACTGTGTCACGTGTGATGATATACGTCACAAAGTTGAACCCATCAGCTTCAGTTGCCAAACAATCACCCATCAAACAATCCATCCAGCGTCGAACAGCGTCCATAATCTAACAACCTATCCAGAAAACCGTAAACTCATCCGCCCCTCTGCTCCATCATCCACCACCATCCACCGCCATCCCTCATCCACCCACTCCCCCTCTATCCCTCATCCACCCACTCCCCCCGAAAGCTCTTCACGCTGCCGTAAAATTGTCAGCCATAAAATGACAAATGAATGAATTTCGGTAGCCAAAGTAGTGGCCTGTGCCATCGGTTGGTTTCCATTCGGTAGCTGCTTGTCACTGTCCTCAGACCAGCACCGCCACTCCGATGTGGGGCACCACTTCATTATTTCCGTTTCCGATGGCTTTGATTGCTAGCCATTCAGGCCATTCAAGCGATTCAGGAATTTTGCATTAACTTCGAGTGCATCTACTTTTGATGAGTTGATGGGTGAGCAGATTCGATGTCCAGTCGGGGGAGGCGGAGGATTGGTAGACTCATACTGCAGTGGATATCTATCCATGTCGAAGGGAGCTTAGAGGAATTTCCGGCGAGTTAATGAACAACTTAAGTGTGGCATACGGAGGACACGTAATTTTTTTTGTATATTTGCTACACAACACAACGCTTTGATTGGAACAATTTTTCATTAGCAAAAACTCAAAATAGACAGAGCTAAAATAGGACCAGAGATAATTAGAAAACAGAGGGGGGAGAGAGAGGGTTGAGAGGTCAGAGAGGTCAGGGTTCTAAGAAAGAGGAATCCGAGGGAGACATATGATGGATGTGTCAGAATAACGGTGAGTTAGAGAGACAGGGAGAGAGAGAGAGAGAGAGAGAGAGATCTAAAGATAGAGATCTAGAGACAGAGTTCTGGAGACAGAGAATCGGAAATTCAGAGAGTTAGAGAACCAAAGACCCAGCTTTTCAAAGTTGCCAAGAGATAAATTTAAATACAACTTAGTAAAAAAACTGTTAAGGAATATTTATTTATTTTTCCATGTAAATAAGTGACTAGTAGAGTGGTAATGTATATGTTTGTATGGTTGTGTGTGTGATAATATGTACGTGTCTGTATTTATTTAGTTATTTGTGTAAATTTACGTATATTCTTGTGTGAGCTCTCGGAGCTCATATCGTGGAACAAAATAAAGGAAATCCTTTAATAAAGGATAAAAGCGCGCGTTCTTGTAAAAACACTAGAACAACAACGACAACAAACAATACCATAGTCACAATAACACAACAACAATTATAACAACAACTGCAAGACCACAATCACACCACCAACAATAAAAGCATCAACTAAAACAACAACAACAGTAACAACAATGAGATTGACTTTAACTGGATCCACAACAGCAGCGGAAACAACAAAGGCAAGGACAACAATAATAGCAACAACAACAAAGGCAACGACAACAAAAACAGCAACAACAACAACAGCAACGACAACCATAACAGCAACAACAACAAAACAGCGACAGCAAGAGGAGCATCAAAATATCAACAACAGCTACTGCAATATAATCAGCGAAACAAAGTTTGCTATTGTGAATAATATTCTGTGAAAGCATTGATATTAGTTTTACTATACATGTGTGTGTCTGTATGTGTCTGTCTGTGTCTATGTGTGTATGTGTTTGTATGTGGGTTAGTATTAGAATGTGTGTCAGTGTGTCGCTTGTTTGTGTTTGTAAATAAACGTGTCGTTTGATTATCTGCTCGCTTAAGCGCTTTTATGTTGCTTGCTATGAATTGTCTATGCTGTTGTTGTTGTTGCTGTTGTGGGTTAGATTTTGGTTTTTAGTTCTGGTTGCTCCTTTTCAATATTTTACTTTAATAATTTTAACTTTTTTAACTTTAACGAAAAACCTTTCATTTTACACAAAACTTAAATAATAAGAATAATAATAATAATACTAAAATAACAAAAAATTAAAAATAAACAAAACTAAAAGTTTTCGAACAACTTAAAAGTTTAAGTTTTCAGTTCCCGGAAAACTTCGCAATGCAACGCAACGAGTTCAGAACGAAAATATTAATAAGAAAACAGAAAGGAAAGTACTAGAAAGAGTGGAGGAGAAGACCATGTAATAAAGTGAAAGAAAGAGCGAAGAGAGAGAGGAAAGTCGACAAAGAAAAACTGAAAGAAACCTAAAATTAATGTCGTCAGTTTGTCTGCAAGAAAGAGCGCAACGTAAATATTTTATGGCTCCGGGAAATAAAACAACAACAGCCACAACTACAACAGCAACAACAACAGCCACAACTACAACAGCAACAACAACTACTGCCAATCCCACCAAAAAAGGGGTGAATAAATATCCGGGAAATTCTATTGTGCGATAAAAAATTCTTCGTTTCGAATGTAAATCATTTTGATTGCGTTGCTTGAGGGACTGCCTAAAAGTGTGCTATACAAATAATTCGGCGAACTGAATAACAAACATCCACACAAATACACATACACTCACATGCTCTTACACGTATACGAACACAAACATAGGCCACATTCATTTGTTTATGGGAACCACATCCATTCATTCATGTCTGAAAAAGTATACCTAAAAGCGTGACGCTACGCTTTGACAAACAATCTCACATCCAGCGATAAAGTAAATCTGCGTTCTTCTTCTTTTTAGTTCTATACTCCTCTTTGGCTTCAGATTTGCTAAGCAGATTTTAGATTTCCTCTACTCTCCTGCCTTTTTTTCTTACCTTTCTTCCCTTCTTACCTTTTCTTAACTTCTAACCATCGACTATTAAAATATTAAATATTATAGTCACTTGATTTGTATATCTGTTTTAGATGGAACGAAATGCGTCGGTTTACACTTGAATAATGGAGGGAAATACTGAAAACTTGGTTCCAGAATGAGTGTTGATTGTTTCAGACAAGAAACCAGTCGATGGCCACCCTTTATTAATGGTTTGGGTCGTGTTTCTGATTTGAGAGTTTTAGTTAGTTATAAATTCCTCACTATTACCATACCTTTCCTTACTACTGTCAGTTTCAGGTGTTCCGAGAATTACGTTTGAACATATTAAAGTAGTTCCGCTCAAACTTTAGAATGATGACACTGGAGTGAAAATTCATCATGTGCATTGAGTGTAATATTAGGAAGAACCATTTTCTTAAAGATAGCAGGAAAGCAAAACGAAGAGGAAGCGGAAAACAGATGAAGGATTGACATTTTAATTGGGGAAGAGAGGAACAACGAAACCGTGGGTCTTCAAGTTTTTTAAGGGTTTCTGTGGTCTGGAGGTGCATAAAGTAACGAAATCAGGAAAAACGGGTTCAGATAGAATCCTTCATTTGGAACCGACTTCCGAAATACACATTAAAACACAGGATTCACATTAAGGATTCTTTCCCAATCTTTTTTAGATATTCGATCTTTGCACATCTCTAAATAAATATAGAATAGCAAATATAGAAATATAGAGCAGAGTCGACTCATTAGACTCTTTAAGGAAGACTCTTTAGACTCTTTATGTATTTTGTATATGTATATTATTTTTCGTTTTTTTTATGTTGGCTTCTCTTCATCACTTCAATTTAATTATCACGTTTGCGACGTTTTGCATTTTAATCACCTTTTAATTGTCGAAGAGTTTTGTGCTGAAACCGTTTGTTGATTACACACACATGGTTGAGAAATTAATTGCTTTAAGTTAACGAGCAACGAGTGAAATGCAACTAGGATCAAGGATATCAAGGATATTATTGACGCTTCGCTGCCAGTGTGTGGATGTGTGTTTAACTCAAAAGCAGTGAATTCTTTGAGGGATTCAATGAATTTCGCACAAAAAACGGAAACAAAAGGAAGGAAAGCAACATAACTAAAAAATCGCAAAAAGGAGAATGAAAAGGAAAAGAAGAGAAGATAAGAGAGGGAAGGAAAAAGCAAGAAGAACACAATATATACGACCATATGTAGAAAAAGAGAGCCAAAGATGGAGATGGTGGCATGCAAGCACACGAACGAAGGGCCTCAAAAAGATGTCGGGGTGGGCTGCTCAATGGGGGACCTATGAGCCTCTTTGTGTGTATATGTGAGTGTGTGCGTGTGTGTGATTGTGTGGGTATGTGTGGATGTGTGTCTCATCTGTGAGTCTTTGTTTAAGCGAAGGGAAAAGCTTGTTCTATTGATTGCTGCTTTTAATATCAAAGAGAAAGAGAGAGAGAGACAGAGAGAGCAGCTTTAAAAGGTGCCCGATGGATGGCTAAAACGGTGTCGGGAGAGGAAGAGGGAAAGAGGGAGGGGAGCTGTTAGGAATTCGCAATTTAATATCGTTTATTACTGATAACAATGCAATTGTCATTGTGTGTGTGTGTGTGTGCGTGTGTGAGTGCATCTCTTGTCATATGTGTGTGTGTGTGTCTTTTGACTTGACGCCAGCTTCAAACCACGAGCATTTTAATTACAAAGAAAGTGTTGCCAATTCATGTGGAAACTTTTATTCACCGATTTTCGGTTGACGAGATTCTAATTACGATTGCGATTGCTGTATTTTTTTTGGAGGGAGAAAAGAGAAATTTTCACGAAGATCTGAAATAAGAATTCCTCCAAAAGGAATTTCTTTGAGTGAGGGCAAAAATATTCACAACAAAATTTCTGTAAAATTTAATTAAATTCACTCGAATAAACACACCAAAAGAGAGATAAAAGTAGAGTGTGAGAGAGTAAAGCCAAAGTATTGAAACCAAGAGGGAGAAGTGGAGAGGAAAAGAGGGAGAAAGAGTGACAGAAAGAGAGAGATTAAAGTTTCTTTTTGTATTTAATATGGTATAAATTTTCAATTTTATGCTTGGCAGCACTTCTTTCGAAAACGAATGCGGCAACAATGCTCTGTGCATGTGTGTGTGACTTTATGTGTCTATACACATGCGCACACACATACACACAAGTATGCTATTTTTTCCTCAATATCCGTTCAACCTATTTTCATTCTTTCTTTTTCACTTTTTTCCTTTGTTTCTTATGTTGTTTTAAAATGAAATCCATAAGTTCTCTGTTCCTTTTTTCTTTATTTAATTCTTTATATATACATATGAGCACACATGCACACACAACCACACTCACACTGAAAAAGGATCTCACACTGACAGCCGAACAAAGGATCTGCACTGCATACCTATTCTGACACACTGACAGCGGCTGTCATGTGCCGAAAGGAAGCCAATTTTAGGTACTCAGGATATTGCCAAAGTTTCAGCTTTCGTTGCTGCGACGACGCTGCTTCTGCTTCTGCCACCGTCGCTGTCGCTGTCGCTGGCGCTGTTGTTCGAAGCTTATTTCGTTTCCTGAAAATATTTCATCAACTTTCTGTCATCAACGTCTTTTGATCGGTCGCTTTGTTGCTCAACCACTCAACCGTTTTTTATTCTGCTTTTGTTCTGGAGCTGAACAACAGAACTCTTTGTTTCTCCACTTCCTCAGTTCTCACTCGACCTTCTCTCTCTCACCCTCTTTCTCTCTCTCTCTCTCTTTCGCTTTCTCTCTATTTTTCATTCAATAGCTTGATCTGTACTTGAACCAAAAAATACACTTCGGTTTTTTTAACGTACTTTACACAACATAGTATAATACACAATATCGCTGTCCCATGTACTTATAGGTGACTTCAATACCATGACTATTTATATTTATTGTTTATTTAGTTTGTTATTTTTAACGTATACATTTTATGGGGCGTGGCTACTACTGTTTTCAGAAATAATATTGATTTATAGTTCTTCTTTTTCTTTTTTGCTTTTATTTCATTTGTGATGTTTCTGAATTTGCACTTTATAACTTCTCTTTTATTATTTGAAGAATGAAGGAAGGAAGAAAGATTCAAGTAATATAGAGCAATCATATTATATATTGTAGTAAAATTCGAAAAATCTAATGAACCTTGAAGAGGATGAAAAACTAAATAAAAGTCTAGATGATTATCCACTTTTTTAATATTAATATTTATATTTACTAAAAGCTTACCAGCTCACAAACTCACACACACATTCACAACTACACACATACACTCTAATACATACACATATAAGGATTATTGCAGAATTATTGCTGATTCATGTCCCACTTTTATTGAGAATGATGAGTATTTGCTCTCGATAACTTCAGGAGACTCTCCTTCATTTTCTATTCTAATAACTAATATATTAGTTATGAATGCTGATGGTGCAAATGTGAAAGTAACAACAACAACAGCATCAATAAAACTAAAAATGAGGACAAAAAGGGGGCGGTTGTGCGAATAATCGAGAGATGAGTGATGAGAGACGAGAAAATATGGAATAGAAGGTTGTTGTGGGTGTCGTTGTTATTTTTGTCCCAGGAATATATAGTATTTACTGTTAGAAAAAAGTAAACATACACACAGACAGACATACATGACACAATGATGATGACGATGGGGATGACGATGATGTTGGGGATGACGATGATGTTGGGGATGACGATGATGTTGGGGATGACGATGATGAATTATTGTTGTCTGATTTGTTCTTTTTTGTACTATTTTTATTACTATATTATTTGCCAATAGCCTATACGCCATTACTATCTCTATCTCTCACTCTCTCTCTTTGTTTCCTTTTAAGTTTGGTGCCAGTCATGGGACCGCACCCCATCCCTCCCTTTCAGGGCCCTTTTTAATGTACGTTACTTATTATCAAGAAAACGAGTACCAACGACGAGGGAAACTGAGAGTTATTAAGATGCTTGGTTTCTCACTCTCTCTCTCTCTCTGTTTCTCTCCTCTGGTATCTGTTTACATATTTGTTAACCTGGTAAGAAGAGGGCACTCGTACCTATCTGTCATGAAGGGTTGGTTGTCCGGGTGTCCGGGGCAGGACACAATGTTTTATAGTCATTAAATTCATTTTATGTCAAGTACTGAGAACACTTTTAATGGGGGGCAAACAATAAGCTAGGAAAAGGAGACAAAATTATAGAAAGAGAGAAAAGGAAAAATAGAGAGAGAGGGAAGGAAAGTATGTGAGAAAGAGAGATAGAAAGAGTGACAAATTGAATTACTGTAGAATGAGTGAAACCGAATTAAAGACTTTGCGACATCGAAATGGAAGTCGTGTGTGTTGCCTTTTTCTGTCATTTGATGAGTGGAACAAATTAAGTAGTACATATTTCGAAAAAAGTACAACGGAAATTTAGAGTAACACCACTTTTTATTTTTATGTACTTTTTCACTATAGTTCTTTTGTTTCTCGTGATAAAATGATTTGAAGAAGAATAAAACACTTTGTTTTTTACTGACTTTGAGAAAAATAGCTTAATTTTAGAATTAGGTTAGCAGAAAACACAATGAAGTTATAAAATACTGGATGTTCAAAGAAATGTGAACATTTTCCAAACAAAAATTTATAACCGAAGGACGATCATAAATTTGCGGTTTCAGGCAGAAATGAAACATAAAACACTGAAAAAGGCACAAAAACACACAAACATAAACGTACACAGACACACATTCTTACATTCACACATGCACATGATGCCTTCTCTCTCTCTCTCTCTCTCTCTTTCTTTCATCGTTCAGTTGCTGCTCTGCAATAAATACAGTCATAAATAATAACTTAGCAAATAAAATAAAAATCAATGCTAAAGAAAGGCACACAAACACCGATCCAAATACAAAAGCAAACAAGACCAATTTTTAGTAATAAATTTTAAAATTTATAATCGCATCGCAGTTAAGTGGTGGAGCAGCGGAGGCAGAGATACAAGCAGAGGATCGGGCAGAGACAGGAGCAGAGACAGGAGCAGAGGCAGGAGCAGAGGCAGAGTAGCGAGATCCTTCATCGCAAAAACAAAGATAACGAAAAAAAAATAAACTTTCAATTATATTATATGTTGTACATAGATTATTATAATGCCTCTGATCATACTCCGGCTCAAAGCGATATAAACTGAATATTATTAGCCCATGTTTAAGCTCTCTGAAGCCATCAAAATCAGTTGTTACCATGAACCATTCACAATAGCTGCAGCAATCGTTAGGGAAACGAACGCAACTAATTTATACACCCAATAAAAAAAGTTGACCTTTAAGCTTCTAGAAAGCGTGTATTTAGCTATAAACGAGGGTTGTGTGAAAGTTCTTTGAAATATCAGCCAAGTTGCTTAAGAAACATTTTTTATTTTGTAATAATTAATTAGTTTTTTCTTTTCTCATGTAAATAGAAAAGAACAACACCGAATAAATGGCAGAAATACATTTTTCGTATTGTTAATAATAAGAGAAAAACTCATAATAAAAAGGAAGGAAAATTGAAAGAAGAAAACTTTGTTTCTTGTTTATTTTCTGTTCTGTGGGCGAAATAAATTTTCTTAGATAATCGAAGAGAAGCAATTAAGTTTTGCTTCTTCAAAATAAAGTTTCGTTTCTTTGATTTGTTGTAGTTTGGATTTCTTTTAGTTGTTGTACTTATTTTAGTTGTTGTATTTATTGTAGTTGTTGTATTTGTTGTAGGTGTTGTATTTATTGTAGATTTTCCTGTGTGTGTATGCAATTATTTTAACTTTTTAGCCATACTTTTCTAGAAAACTTTGCTTTATTGGAATTATTATTCTGCTTTTGGTTTTAGTATAGTATAGTATAGTATAGAATAGCGGGTTTAAATGTAATAACTATACAATAAATAATTATCTACAATATACAACACGATAAAATTATAAATAAATAACTAGTCTATATTATAAGGAATAAATAAAGTTTTAAAAAGAAATAAAAATAAAACCGGATGCATTTTTAAAGTACAAAGGGAGAAAAATGCAAAAGAAATAAAACAAGTTCAAAATACAAAAATAACAAGGAAAGTAAGAAGAAGAAAATACAAAACGAAACAAAAAAAGAACAAAGAACACATTATAAAAAATTTAAGGTAAAAATAAATCACGTTTCTGGGTCAAATTATGTGCACACAAATAAATACATTCTACGAGGCAACACACAGATATATACACATACATGTACACACACACACAAACACTCTCAATGTATGCCCTCAACAATGCGTTGCTCTACTGTGGAAGGATTTCATGAAAAACTGAATAAAAAAAACAATGTAAACTATTCGAGATTGTCGAAGGGGGCGGGAGGAGGTAAGGGAGGAAGAGACAACAACATGCACATTAAAAGAGCACTAGTAAAACAACCTGAACTGAAACTTCAACTCAATATTGACGTCATCACCATCACAAAATCTCATCGTCAACAACCACGGAAATTAAGAGTAAATGAGGAGTGAGTGAGGAGGGTAGCGTAGAGTAGTGAGTGAGTGAAACTCCAGCCGTTGTAATAAAAAAGAAAGCACAAAATCACTGCATTGACTGGTAAAACCTGATTTTATTGGCGCAATCGCTTTTGTGATTCCTTTTCATCCAAAAAAAGGAGAAGAAAAGTAAAAAAAAATGTTGTCCACTTCATCGCATCACATTTCAGGCAAAAAAGTTGGTTACATTTTTTCGGCCATAATTGATGCAGGTTTAAATTTCGGTCTGGACCGAACGCAGACACAAGCAGGCTCATGTTTGTGGTCAGAAACAACTACATTCTCTTATATTGCATAAAAGGAACATAGAGAGAAATCAGTCTCTCTCTCTTTCCGTAACCTCTCTCTCTCTTCATCGATCCTTTTTACTAGAAAAATACTCTTGAAAGCAATTCATTCTTTTCTCTTTATTTAACTGATTCCTTTATAATTCAAATAATTTTCTTTGTTATTCAAATTCTTTCTTTTTGGCTCAAATGCTATTTTATGCTTTTAGTCCTAAGTTATAATATGTTAATCTCTTATATTGGGTTATTTGGTCTCTTATGTTAAGTTATCTCTTAATGTCAATTATTATTATTTTTCTCAGTCTCTTCTTTAATGTAAGCTCTGAAAATTATCTGTATTTTAAGCATATTTACTATAATACAGAGATGATAAATGATTCTTCATGATGATGGTTTTATCTATCGCTTCAGTTCTTTCTCTCTCTCTCTCTTTATCTTTCTCTTTTTTATACAAACTTGAGAAATCATCATTAATTTTTTTTTTAGATTTTCCAATTTCTCTTCATTATATGAATGCATTAGGTCTCTCTTCTCTTAACGCCTCTCTTAGTTTAAATCTTAGCATTTTAAATGATCAAAAAATTGCTTTTAAATTTTATTACTCTTCTCTTTATTACACTCCGCTCTTCTCTACTATACTATCCCTGTTCTATACTCTTTATTTCCACAGATTTTTGTTTAATGTTTTGGATGCTCTGAAGTCCGAGATGCTCAGGTAACTAAGAGGTCTTTATAGTTCTTTCCTTCCCACTGCCTCAAGTGATCTCTTAGGTTCAACCTTTAACATCTCTTTAATATTCTTCAACTATTTCGCTCTGACTCTCTCTATCTTTCCTTCTCTCTCATTGTACTCTGTGTATATCGTATATTGTTTTTATTTATTGAGCCTACACGATGATTCTGTTTTTTTTTTCTACTTTGCTTTAAATGTTAACAGCATCTACGCATTTTTTGACCCGGTCCAGGTAATCAACAGAAATTTTGTTTTATTATTGACCATTTTTCGTGATTATTTTTCCATTGAATTTCTTCAATACCGAAGAATTTATTTACGAAGGCAGTCGAAATGATTGTAACCAGTTTTTATTATGTGTGGAAGGCTTTGAAATGTTGATTTTAATAATAAAATCCCCGTGCTTTATTAATAGCAATTAAATTCTATATGTAAGTAATACGAATTCGTGTAGTTGTTGATTAAACAACTAGCAGCGTCTTAAAGAGTATATAAATAATACTTTAATGACTTTAATAATGGTTATTTATCTATTGTAAATCTATACTTTAATTTAACAATTTTAATAAATGTAACTTCATTATTTAGGTCAGCTTTTCAAAGGTTATTGATTTTAAAAATTGTATTATTAGTTATTCATTATTTTATTTTTAACAATTCTTTTATTCAATATATTCAAATATATTACTTTTTCTTTTCGATTATTTGAGATGTAAATTAATTTGAGATGTTAAAATTTATAAAACTTAACTGCATTTAGCTAGAAAAATTTTGAATAATTGGTTCCGAGAAATGGTCGAAAAGGTTCTGAAATGCTTTGAGTCGTTGTGGATGATTTCCGTATACATATATAGAGTATATTTTTACATTATCTGCAAATCTTTGAATGCCTTAAGTGATTCAGAGAAAATGATGAAATGCTTTTTTGAGGGGTTTCTGAAAGAGCCTTCTAATCATAAGGATTCGTAGGATTTCCGAATGATTTTAAGTAATTTTGTGCGGTAGGTTGCTTTAATATTAAAGATTATTTTAAGGTGGTTATTAAAGGTGGTCTTTATTATTACTTGGGGTGGCTTATAAAAGTTTTCATTATTTTATTGAAGGTCTGAGTCTATTCTGACAACTTTGTTCTTAGGTCAACATAAGATATGGTCATAAATTCTGAATAGTTTTTAAGTTTCACAAGTTTTTCTAGAGAAGCTCTACGAGTGTTTAGGATATTTCAAAAAAAACTTTTAAGTATTCTAAGAGATTGAGAGAAATTGAAATGTCTTTGCAAATAAGCACAAGAACAATAACCAAAAACAGCATCAAATACTACTGCATCCCGAAATGCATATCGAAAGTCTAGAAATTTGTCATGCGAACGTTTTTCTGTATCTCACAGACTCACCGACGTTTCGAAAACAATAAATGTTGGCAACTACTTAAAAAGCAATAAATCTTCGAGAAAGTGTTCCTAATCCAAGAGCTTACGATAGAAATTGGAAAATCAATGGAAATACAGTTGAAAAGCAAAACAAAAAAAAAAACCAAAACCAAAAACAACCGGGTTACAAATGCTGGTGGCCATTAATCATTATTAACAATTTGTAGAATCTGTAGAATTTCACTGGGAGGAGATGAGATGAGATAAAAAGGTTGCCACAAGACCATGGAACGCAGTGGAATGCATTCGAAAAATGTGATAAGAACTATAATAATAGCAACTATAATAATATTAATAATAATACTGGTGGCACTAACGGAGATATAAAGAAAGTTTTTATTAGAGTTGGCAAAAGAGACACGAGAAAGATTCTGATAGACATTAATAACATAAGAAAGATGTTAAAAGAGAGTGACACTAGAAAAGATATTTACAGAGATATCAGAGTCAGAAATATCAACAGAGGCACTAAGGGGTGTACTAACGAACAGATGACATTCGGACTAGTAGGGACTCAAATAGATTTCCAATCCTAACACTTAAGTTACCTAAAGTGACAGTAACTGAGACTTTAATAGAAACTAAGATAGATAGCAAGAACACTCTAGAGACTCTAATATAGACAAGTGTACAGATAAATTAACAGAATACTAAAAACAATCTAAAACAATCAGATATCACAACACCTGACATTATCATCAGTAGTAGAAAACTAACAGTAGTGTCAGTATTCATGTCATGTCATGTGTCATGGTTGTTTAAAGGGCAGAAGTAGGCGATGGGTGAGGGTTTAACACATGTACCGACAGTGTACCGATGAGTATGGAAATTTGTTGTGGTGTTGGTCTGGCGGTTGTAGAATTAAAATTGATTTACTGCGATATAGCAAAGTGTTGCGGTATTTTGGCAGCCGATTGAGTGATTGTGATTGCTTGAGTGCAGCGGATAACACACGCACACATACACAGATGTATACGATATATATACATATAACACACCCACAGATAACACACACAAACAACCGCATACATTTTTACAGTTCTACAAGGAAAAGTGAGGTATTTTCACAGAGCAGCTTGGCTCTGTTGTGGCATCCGCCTGTCTGTCCGCCTGTCTGTCTGTCCGTTTGTGCGTCCTTCCAGCTAACGATTGAGTTGTGGCTTTACATGTATGCGTGTTCATGTGTCTATGAGCCTCGCTTGGTTCGTTTCTTTGTGCCAGTTGCATTGAAATACAATTAATCTTGCTGTCTCTGTCATGCTGAGCTTCTATACAGCGCTTCAAATTGCATTCTGAATACAATCCAAGCTTGCTGAATTCATGTAGGTGTGTGTGTGTATGTGTGTGTGAATGTTTGTATGTGTGAATGTTTGTGCATATATCTACATACATATGCATGTTGCAAAACTATTACAAGCTTAATCAGGATAGAGTATAAAAGCCTTTCGTATCTTTTAATGGTATTTCGATTTTTTCGTATTGCAGCAGAGTTACTATCTATTCTATAATTTTAGTAGAAAGGGTACTTGAGTATTCACCTCATAGAAGAGTAGGAGTTCAAAAGAATCCTCATTGAATCCTATAAATAAATCTTTATTTCTTTAATACTATTCAATGGTCTTAAATACTAACCTTTGTTTGACAAACATTATCCAACATTTGAGCCAATCAAACGGTGAGCAGGATATTCTTCAAAACAACCGAAAGCGTCAGCACGCACCAAAGCAACACAACAAATTTTGCCTTAAATATTTTTGATTGATTGAAAAACAACACTTCGCACTTCGAGTTGAGAGCCGATTTGTTATCCTTGAAACGCAGACGGAGGGGGGTGGGTGGGGGTGCGTGAGCTGGCGTTGATATACGATTCACAGAACACTTAGCAACACATCGACACCATTGACACTGAGACGATTTTTTTGAATTGTTTTCTTTTCTTTTTTGTGATTTCTTTTCAGTAGCAGGAAAGCAGAAAAAACGATGACTCTGTGTTAATTAAGATTGACGTTTTAAATGCGTTAAACCATGAACCGAAAAAAGCTAAAAATTAGAAACGAATTAAAAAATCAGTGGCATCGACTTTGAAATCAATTCAAAAGCAGAATCAATGATTAAGCGAAGTGAAGAATAAATGCGAATGAGTGTGAAGTACTCTGTTATTGCTGTTGTTGAGAATTACTTGTATAAGTTACTAAATGAGGGGAGGGGAGGTTCACGTGTGTGGGAGTGAGTGTAGTTGAATTGGTGTTGAACACAAGCACGTCCTTTAATTGTCCTTCTCGCAGTATTCATTACTTTTCATTTAACATTTCGACTTCATATTAAAATAAATCAAACTACTTGAAAATCCCGAAAAAATCAGTTGAATTTTATAACAAAAAATGAAAGCAGCTGAATTTTAGTCACACTAACTTTTTCAGCACATGCACGCCCACTTTTTCAGTTCGAATTTAATTTCCGTTACACGAACCGAGCAGCACGTGATGTCCTTTCGTTTGAATTCTATTGCAGTTCACTTTCTGCATTTGCATTTGAAAAAAGCACTGGAAAAATGCACGGATTTTTTAAGGTTGTTTTTAATTTATTCGCTATCTTTTTCAGGCACAGCACTCAGCTTCGTCGGTCGCTCGGTCGGTCGATTGGTCAATCGGTCAGTCGATGCCAAAAAACATCCTTTCGTTCGTTTTCACATACGAGTAAATAGCAAAAGTGTAAAAAGCAGCAGCACACACACACACGCACACTCACTCGCACACACTCTGAACTGCCTGCGCTCCGCTTCGCTTCGTCAGTGTGCTTGGCTTCAGCGTGTTTGCCAAAAATAAGACTGCGATTTTTCACAAGCCACACAAAACGAGTGCGGCGACGACTGGAAGTTTTGCAGAAAACTGCTCTCAGTACTCAGTTCTCATCCTTCTCATCCGACCCGACCTCATCCACCCCCCTTCGAAACCTGCTCGATTTAGAGTACATGTACTCGTATATTGAAAGTCTGCGCTGAGAATGTGGCTTTTGCTTTGCTGAAAGCTGTGAGCATTCGAAATTCTTCCCCAAGAGAAATTCTGAATGAAAATCAAAATTTCCCAAAGCGGGAAGTTTTCAAAAACTGGTAAAACGACATCAGTTATGGATATTTTAAGAAAAATTTAAATATTTTGGGAAATTTTTGACCATTGTCTAATAATTCTTTTTATTCTTTATTTTTTATTTAATAAAAAAGGGATTTTTTCAGTACCGAAGATATTGAAATGGTAAATTCGAGGTGAAGTGAAAATCTCCCTCTTCGAAGGGTTGGTAATACACTGGATATCTATATTTATCTATGACAACTACAATAAAATAATCATTTTTGAATCCTTTTCGATTTCAGTTTGATGCTTGTGAGTGGGGGATTTTTATTGATAAGGAGGACATTTTGCTCGAGGGAAATTCGTGAAAATTCGACAGACAATCTTTCAGATTCGATGCGATTATTTGTTGCTTGTGGAAAGCGGGCGGAGGAGGGGGTGTGACTGAGGGTTGGTAGCGAGAGATACGCTTTTTGACACATAAAGTGGTGAAGTTGACGTTTCTCTTTGGCGAAGTTCTGCCGAATGCTGGCCGATTCTCGTGCGCTTTGCTGCGAAACTGGAAAACCGCCGTCGGGGAAGACACCGAAACCTGTGCAGGCGCGCGGGTGTGGTCCAGACACACATACACATCGACAGCCAGTGCAGAGCCCTCGCAGGCTTGCGTGCGAAAAACGAACCACCAGGAATGCCAAATAATTGACGGAACGAGTATTTGTCGAGAAACAACACTGTTAATTGATCGAAATTAATAAAAACTGAAGCAAAAAGCGATTCAAATTTAAGGTGATTTCTTTGTGTGTAAAATTTATGCATTTATGGCTTCTTCTTTATAGAACGCGCCCTGTTTACACTCGATTCCTACTTTTCGCACATCCTACTCAATGACATCGAGACAGCCAGTCACCCGTTCCCTCCCTTCGACCCACACACCGACCAACACAAAGAATGTAATGGATTTTCAACACTTCGATGATTGCAACCTTTTCTATCCTGCACTTCGATTGTGGATTTTTCACTTCGCGATTCTTCTGCTCCTTCACTTTTGCTTTTCCCACTTTTTGGTGGCTTGGCTTCACAGGTTCACATGAAAAACTTTCCGTCGCTACGCAGCACACACGTTCGACATTCGAGCACAACAACTGAGAACTGAATTCGTGAGTGGCGAGAGCTGCCACAGGAACCTGCCTGCCTGCTGTCTGCTGTCTGCTGCCTCCGCGGACGGACAGCTCGGGCGAATTCCATACGCACAGACCCACCGAGCAACCGAGCAACCGAACGACCGACCGCCCAAGCGACGAGCAACCGGTCAGCAGTCCGGGTTCTTGCCGTGGAATCTGAACGAAGATGAAGAGAGAGAGAGAGAGTTAGTGAGAGAGCGAGAGTAGCCGTTGACAGAGAGTCGAGGATGTTCACTATGAGAGGCTGTCATAGTGAAGCGTACAGCGCATGCGCGCCTACTTTGCGCTCTCCTGGTGACGCGTCTTTAACACTCACTCAACAGCAAACTCTTATACACGGAATTTCATAGGAAAACCCTTTCACCGACTTCAGTAGTGAGCCCGCTAAGTGACGTCTTGTCGATGCAGCCCGCTCACACCCGTGCTCGCCTCTTCCATTACGATGCACCTCTCCGGCTTCTTGATTCTGTTCTTTTTTTGGTTTTTTCTGCCGCTGCACCTTTTTAACGTGGCTCTTTATTGTGGCTCATGTTTTGTGACCTTTTTTCTACTCTGCCATCTGCCATGATTTTTTCTGATCTTGCTTCAAACCCTTTCTGGTTCATTCATTAATTATTCCCCTACCTCTGCAACACAGAACCCAGCACAGAGCTCACCATAGAATCGGGTTCTTACACGGTGTCAAACCTGTTTTTAAGTGGTTTTTCCTGGAGTTTTTCCAGTGATTTTTTTGTTAATTGCAGTGTCGTTCTTGTCGCTTGCTTTTGGCTTAAATATGATGTGTGTGTGTGTGGTCGAATGGTCGTTAATGGTCCCTGACAGGAAGTTGATCTGGTGTTAAATACTTAGTTTAATTAGTTCAACTCATTGTTTTATGACATTCAGATTAAGTTTAGAAATTAAGTGATTTAAGAATAAAACCGAAGCAAGTGAGAATAAAACCGAAGCGAGTGAGAATAAAATCAAAAACTTCAACGATGTTGCAATGATTTCATATTTTCCATGAAACATCAAACTATAAAAAATTTCCCATAATTTGTCTTCAAATAAAAACCCCAAGAAATTGATTTAAAATTGCGATGAAGAGGAAATGCAAAGACGAAGAATTGTTTCGCAAGTAAATAAGTGAACAACCCTGAAGACATCACAGTAATGATAACAACAGTACTACAACAACAACAACAACAACAAGAACAACGACAACAAAAGCAATAGTACAACAACAACAACAGTACAACAACAACAACAACAATATTCCCAGTCACAGAACTTTAGTCCGCTCTAACGTAAAAACGTGCACAAAAAGGGTCTCAATGGCTCTGAATGACCGCCTCTTTTCTTTGACGTAACTTCGTTCGTTCGTTTGTCTGAAATGCACTCACAGCAGCATTTCGGACACTCGTCATGATCAGCCAAGAATTCCCACGTTTTGTGTTGCAAACACACGCAGGCTCAACTGCGGGCTCAGTGCTGAGACCATCGGCAGTGGCGGCAGCGACAGAATGGGGCGGGGCGTGGCGGGACGAGACGATCGAACAAAAGAAAGACAATGAGACGCGCTCGTGCAGCGGGTAACCATTTCACAGAATCATTGAATTCTCACGGTGCGTTTGATGCGCCGTGCACCGCGCTGGGAAGAGACAAAAGATTTGTCGCCGATGACCCGATGAAATGAGCTCACGAGGAAGTGATGCAGGGAATTCCTACTGAGACCCAGTGTTCGAAGGTGTACTTTATCTCAGGTATTATATACCATGTAGTTATTGTATACCTTGTAGTTATTATATACCTGGTAGTTATTATATACCTGGTAGTTATTATATACCTGGTAGTTATTATATGCACAAGTTTCTTCTACATGAGACTTCAATATGATTTACTTTAAGCGATGATTCGTAAATGATTCTAGCTTTCTCTAGAAAAAAAGTGTTATTTTTAGATATGAACATGAGATTTTAACGCTTATTTAGTGCTTTAATTTCGAAAGAACTCTCAAAGAAATAAAAATAAGAGCCTTTTTTAAAATGTCCCTTCGAAGGACATTTTACTGACCTCTTCAATACGAAATGCCGCAAATTTCCTCGTCAATGAAACCGAAACAATTGAGTTCACCTGCAAACAAGGGAATTTATTTTATTATCGTTTCGCATGAAATAACAGATTGTGGGGATTTCCCAGAGCGGCGCTCTCTGCCATCTGCACAACGATTGGAAGAGAGCGAGCGGTTCCAGGAGAGCGCATGCCCCGTGCGGCGTACAGCAGGAGAGCGCAAGGAGCGTGAATCAGGCGCATCTCCGTGACAGAACAGAGACAGGACAATTGAAGGACTCGTGTTCGTGTTGCTCAGTTAGTAAAACCTAACGAAAGCCTGAAGGCAACCCTTCATGGAAACAAAAAACAAAAAAAAAAGAAAAACTCACAGCAATTCGCCGCAATCAACTCGTTCTCTCTCTTTCGCTCTTTTGTTCTTTCGCTCTCGAAAAGTTCCCATGCAAGGTTTTTGCTTTGGCCTCATCCATCATGATAAACGAACGAAAAACGACTACAAATAAATGTTCATGTTTTGAGCACAGGCACAGGAAACAATAATAATAAAAAAACAATAACAACAACACCAACAGCAAGGAGAGCAACAACACCAACACAAGATTTAAGAAGCTTAAAAATACGAATTATTTATTGGACAAAAATAAAGCAAATGTCGAAAAAAGGACAACAATGACAAAAATACGGTTTTTCCCCCCCTTACGGCGAATTCGTTCGTACATTCAAAATGCAGACCGTAGCGCCGCAGCTTGTTTTTGTCGCTTTTTTTTTGGTCCCTTCTTTCCATGTGTTGGTGTCGTTGCGAGGACGACGACTTTAAATGAGCGTGCATGATAAACGCTCACCTGCAGACGCAGTTGCAGCTCACGATGGAGTTCGCGATGGAGATCGAGTTCTAGCAGCAGCAGCAGCAGCAAGAAATCGTAGCGCATTTTTAGGTGAATAACGATGACAGCCGCCATCGTTTTGTTGGCGGTGATTTAAGTCCTTGTTGTTCATGTTGTCGTCGTCGTCGTCGCTGTTGTTGTTGTTGTTGTTCTGTTTGTTGTTGTCATCGCCATATCGAGATGTTGCAAGGATGCGTTGGCTGCCTGGCGGATGTTTGAGTATCTTAGTTTTTGGCGCCTGATGATATTTGTTCCTTTTATTGCCATAATAAAAACAGTGAATAAAATACGTTCTCAGATATAAGCAAACATACACGCAGACACACACACACACACATGCTCACATTCACACACCCCCATCCACACACAAACTCATATTAAAATTAAAATTATAGCGCCATCGTGGCCATTCTTGTAATTTAATGAGTTTCCGTTTTATTATCGGTCGGAGTTGAGTTGAGTTGACAATAAACACTTAATTTTTCATCGATATTTATTCAGAATTTTCGTTGAGGTCAGATGTCATGTCAATTACGGGGGTTTATTCACGTATTTCATGCTTCATGGTAGTTTTTATGAAGATTCTTAAGTCTCAAGTCTGTCTCTCAGGATTAAAACTCCTGTGAATGATGATCAGGCAAAAATAATTATAATAATAATGTTATAAAGTTTCAATGCGAGGACCGCTTAAAAAAATTAAGGAATTAATGGCCTATACAGTCTAATGTCGTTGATAAATGACCCCTCTTTAGTTGGGTAGCAAAAAAGGGTAACGAAAAAGAAAACAAAAAGATTGGTGATTCAGGTGTATTTCTCTACAATAAATTCCAAAAATGTCCTAATTTTAACCCTAAAAAGATTATGTGAACATTTAGGTGGAGGAGGGAAGGTGGGGGGAGGTGGTGCTGGGGTGATTTGGTATATGGGTGGTAATGGATCCCAGGTGGGTTCAAAAGGGGAAGGAGATGGAGTTACGAGGAAATAAAAAGTATAAGTACAAATATCGTAATATCGTAAATTCTGCTTCTGATCTTAAGATTAATAACTAAACTCAAATAAAAATTCTTTAACTAATTGTTTACATAATCATTTAAATAAGATTTCAGCAATAAACATATGAATAATTTCACTTTCTTGAAGAATTTAAAGAATTTTCATATCATTAAACTTTTTCTCTCAATGTTTTTATTGTTAGTTTTCTCCTTTGTATTGTTTATCTATCTTAAATCACAAAATTCTCAAATTATCCAGCTTCTCAAGTTGGAATGAAACTCTTTTCCATTCTAGTGTCGATACAGTTTCTAGATTCGCCTCGCTTGCTAAGCTGTAGAATGTTTTTGTACTGTCGATATGATGGCAACCCTGATCCAAAGTGGCACACGCTCCAAGTCAGGGCGTCTGTCAAAACAAGCAAACAAAGTAAGCAAGATGAGACCCAGCGCCAGCGTCCGACGGTTACAGAACCCGAGACGGTGCATTTGAGCAGTGCGCGGAGGGTGCAGGAGGTCAGAGGATGTGAGACGATAAACAGTGTTGAGTAGATTGCCTCCAGCAGCATTGGCAACAACAGCAGCAGCAGCAGCAACAACAGTAACAACAACAACAGCAGCAACAACAACAGCAGCAGCAACAACAGCAACAACAGCAGCTGGTAAGGTTGGCATGTGCCGCGCCTGACTGGCTGGATATCGGGCTGGATGGATGGATGGATGGATGGATGGCTGGCTGGCGGTTGGTTGGCAGTGTGGCTGGCTGGCCTCGAGGTTGAGTGACCTGTTTATGCAGGGTCGCCTCGCTGTTTGTCTGCCTGTTCGTATGTCTGTCAATCAGGTCGTTCGTTTGTTTGTTTGTTTGCTCGATGGATTGTTTGTACATATTTGAATGCGAACATCAAATCCAATTGGAAATCGTCTTTGTTCGCCGGCTGTGTTTTGGTTTTATACACATTTAATTTTTATGTTGATGCCTCTTGTTTACACGAGGCATTGACGCAGGCGGGCGGCACAGAATCCGTACGGACGACGCTCTGTGTATAGCTTGTGTTACTGTTGCCAGAATAAACAACACACTGGACACACTAGGAAATAGAAGAGATATAAATAAAGTCAACACCAACAGCAACAACAACAACAACAATGACATGAATTTTATACGTCTCGAGGGCAAAGTCCTTGCCCATGCTTGTTTATTATAGAAACTGGAATTAAAGAGAGACAACGAGAAACGGCACTTTAGTGAGGATTAAAGGAATATCCTAGAATATACATCGTAGGTATAAAAAACTCCTTCGAAATCTGACTCAGAAGACTTCAGGAGGACTTCATGATGATTAAATGATGAAGAAGAATTTCGGAAATGGGATTAAAAAGAGTGTTGATGGAAGACGGTCGAATTCCAAGAGGGTGGTAAATGAAAAGGTGTGTAGATGGAGGAATGCTATAAATAACATGGATGTAAAACAAATAAAAATAACATAAATCTAAGATATCATATCTACGTAGTATTTAGAACAGAAGAAGATAGACGGAATGGGAGAAAGAGTGAAACAGGGAAACAGGGAACCCGAGAAAAACGGAATCCGTGAAACAGGCAACCAGAGAAACATGGAACCGAGGAAACAGGGAACCAAAGAGCCAAGGAACCGGGGAAACGCAGAACCAGAGAAACACTCAACTGTTTATTAATTAAGTTACTTTATAATTTCGCTTCGGCACCTTTAAACCCTCACATCTAATCTGAACTGAAGCCTTCATTGAAATACTGAAGTCCTTAATTTAGTTTTTGATGCTGATTACAAATCCTAATTACTTCAAATCTACTTCAGAACGGATCTAAGATAAATCAGGTGACAGGAGAGAATGAGAGAGAGAGAGAGCGAGCGCGAGAGAGAGTAAGAGAGAGAATTGACTCTTATAGACGACTGCAAAATTAAGAAAACCGATTCGTTAGTCGTGATTTGTTTCATTATCGTCTGTCGTGAATGCAAGCACATCAGCAGCAAATGACGCACGTGCGTCACACATTCGCGAGGCCAGCCTGGTTAACTCCCGAGTGTTGTTGTTGTTGGGTGCGTGAACGGTATTCCGTTAGGTTTTCGCAACGTGTGAAAATATTCTTCCGTTAGCGTCACAGCGACTGGCGTTAATTATTGTTCATCAACAGACTTATTATGAGTACATTAAAAGGATATGAAAAGGATCGCACACAAACGCAGTCGAAACTGCATTAAAACTACATCAAGCGACGCAAAAACAACAACAGCGACAATCACAGTGCTGACATCAGTCATCACAGTAACAAGAACAACAAACACAACAGCAACAACAAATACAGCAAAAGCAGCAGTAATAATTAAGTGACTAACACGGACTTGGAAAAGCTCAGCCATGGCTTGGGTCAGGCGGCTGGAAAGAAAGTGAGAGAGAAAGAGAGAAAGAGAGAAAGAGAGGAAGAGAGAGAGAGAGAGAGAGAGAGAGAGAGAGAGAGAAGGAAAGAAAAAGAGGAAGACGGAAAACAAGGCAATTAGAATGTTCATGATTGGACATTATAATGAAGTTACGCGAGAAATGCGAAAAATTGCAGAAATTACAAATTTTCCCACCTTTTAAACGAGGTTTCGTCTTCACTTTTCTCAACTTCTCCCTCTTGTTTTTCTGAGTTGAAAGTCTTTATATCCTAACTTCTGTGTAGGAAAAACCCTCATAAATTAATAAATGAACTTCAAACTTAAATCCATTAGAATTTCATCGTTTTCACACTGCCTGCGGCGCGACGGTATCCTTCCCCAGCCACCATTCTACCCGATCAACATTCTCACCATCATCATTTACGATACACCATATATCCTTAATCCTTGTTTAGCTATTCCACTGCAGGAAGTATTTAATTCCGCTTCAGAAATGTTTTTCCTGCCTCGTAGTTCCATTTACTAAGCTGCCTGAAGAAATCTCATTATATGCCAATTTTTTCCTACATTAATTTTCGATTATGCCACCGAAGGAAGAGCACCAGAAAGGGGGTGGTATAAAAGGAGAAGAGGAAAATAAAAATTTGTCAAAATGGCCGCCTTTAATTCTGGCAAAACATTTTCATTAACAATTCTGTTCTCCTCTCGTTGACGACATTTTAATATTTCGTTCGTCGCATGGCTTAATTACTGTCATTTGAATTGAGTTCAGGGAAGGTGATGAAGTGGGCAGGAATTCGAAAGCCCTGGGCTGAATGTGGGAAGCTTATAGACAGAAACAGCAAAAAAAAAACAACATCATAAATGATAAAAATAACACATCAGTTAGCATGAGAGAGTGAGCGAGATGAAAAGCATTTCTTAGGCACCACCACCAACACCCTCAACCCGCTCTCATCCGCACCAAGTATCCTTGCTGTGAAGCCTTACATTGGCACGCTCACCAAAAAATGAAGTGAGTTTTTTTTGTTAATCTTATATAAAGACATAAACGACAAGATATTAACAAAAAAAATGTTTAAGCGACAGCGAAGCACTGGATACAACAACAACAACAACAAGAAATACAACAAAAAAGAGGGAAAACAACAACAATATCATTTCCAGCAACATTTACATCATACATTATTTACTGTCAAAGTGTGGCTGTTGAGGAAAACGCAAATAAAATGTAATAAAACAAAACGAAAATGAACGAAAGTAAAATAATAAACTTGGGAAGGAACAACAGCAACAACCATATACTGAGGCATCGTAATCCTGGCGAATCCACTGTTGAGACTCATCTCAACTCGCGTCCCATCCACCCTCCCATTCTGCCCCATTCGATGCCATCACATCGCAGCCGTTCCATTGGATTGTTGCTTCTCGTACGTTGATGAGTTTCTGACAGGAAGCAGCAAAGGTCCTGTGGTAATTATTTATTTAAGCCTGAAGCAAAACCAAACACGCCAAAATGAAAAAGATTTGTTTTGCAGCAACAACAACAACAACAATATATCTACTCTGCACTTCACTTTGCTGTACTGCTAACAGACTCTCATCTCTCTTCATCGGGCTCTCTTCGTGTTCCTGTTCGCGTATTGCGTCTCCTGCTTCTGGTCCTGCTCCTGATCGTTCTTATCACGTTGTACATCAGTGTCAGCTTCATCATCTTCATGTTGTTGGCGTTCGTTGTGTTGAAGGATTTGTTGTTATCCATCGTTTTTTACGCGCTTCCAAGTCATAATCCTTGCTGTAATTTTCAGCTTATTGTGTGGGAGGGGGCAAGGAGCTGGTTGACGATACTGCTGCTCAAACTGCTCCTGTGCATGCTTCTTGGTCGCATCTTTGGTCGCGATTGTTTTGGTCGTCGACTTTACTTGTTATTGCATTTTTTCTTTCAGTTCCTCTTAAAGAATGCCCTTCATCACGGTAATCATGCTGACATTTTTATGGGTCCCGAACCCAGAGATGGTTTAAGTAATGGGTTCATCTTAAGGCTTCAGTGGATGACTGGTTACTCTCCGAATAGACACGCAGGTGGCAGGAACTCCGCCACATGTCAGCAGGCGAAGTTGTTCATTAAAAAACCATATCCTAGGAGGGCAGTAGACTGCTCTATTGCGAACGATACAATCTCAGCTGATTTAGTGATAGTACCATCTTCTTTAAAAAAGAATTCCTTCAAAAAATTCTATTAAAATGCCAAAGAATACCAATATTCCTCCCGTATTCAAATCAAAGAACATCCATAAAATACTAGAGTCAAGATTTTATGAAAGAAGCTTCTTTTATTCTTATGAAATATGAAGGACATCGATATTGATGGCAAGGATAGTTACACATGATAGCAACCTAATTTATATCTGAACCTATTTATGGCAAAATTCAAAGCCTACAAAACTCAATCTGAGATGGTATGGATATAGAAATTCTCTGGTATATATTAACCCATAACCAAATTCTTAGTCTAAACAAACGTTCGCATAAAAAACAGCCTTAAAAAATGCCGTTATAACGGTAGATGTTTATAGTGTCAACACGACGTAAAACATGCATAAGCTAAGCAAGTTTATTAAGTAAATAGAATGGGGTGAATACTAAAAAATGATAAGAAAAAAATGGCCTGGGACAGAGGAGGTGAAGGGGGAGGGGGAGGGGGGGAGAAAGTAAACAAAACCGCAAACGTTTAATAAATTAGGCCAAGAAGGTTGGTGAGGCACTTAAATTATAATACTTCAAAGAAATATTATTAATTTGATTCTGGGTGGACACTCGACTCGAAGGAGAACGCAAGAAAGGACAACTGTAACGGCAGTTCTGCCAGAAGTGATGCGTGATGAAGATTGAAGCGTGTTAAGCGTCGTTTTTGTGGATGTGTGTGTGTGTTGTTTATGAGTGCTCCTTAATGGGTTTGTGGCGTGTCCTTAAAGGGTGTCGCATCAGCACCAGCAAAAGCAACATTAAAGTAGTTGAGCTGTAAAAAGCTCACAGTGAGGGTGAGAGACAGAGAGATAAAGATAGAGAGAGAGAGAGAGAGAGAGAGGGAGAGGCTAAGAAACCATCCATCTGAAGCTGGGCGAAAGTCGGTTATCAACGGAAATCTTTCTATTCTATTGTATTTTTTTCTTCTTCCATCCCTTCCGCAGTTCTTGAATCTTGAATAAAAATGAAGTTAACTAAAAAGGTTTCAAGAGGATTTTAATCTGTGGAAAGGAATGCGAAGGACTGTATTGTTGTCTAGGGCATCATGGGTCGTCGACGGAGTGGCTGCTACTCTGAGAAGTGAAGGGAACACATGCTGTATCTGCATCATTAAATTCGGTTATAATTTCGATGGGATAAAACATTCTTAATGTTCTTTCGTCCTATCGTCCTTTCGTTTCTACTTGGGCGCAACTTCTTAGCCAAAGTACCCGTAGTCTATAACCACTCAACATTACTTTCGTCCTTTGTTCCGTAAAGTAACCGTTCTTAAATTGTTTGATCATTCTATTTCTTAAAATTGTGAAAGAAAGTTTAATATTATATGTTCAGGTTAATAAATATTTAGTTTTTCCCCAAAAGAAGACGGAAAAAGAATTAAAACTCTAATGGCACTTGAAACGTGTTCCAACAACTACAACAACGAATTTTCCTCGAAGTCACAACATCGCCGAATATTCTGAGTGTCTACAAAATAAAGTAGTTTGGATGAAGGACGTTGTTAACATTCTGTAATGCGTTGTTTGGAAACTTAACTGGCGGATTTCGTAGCGCGACGACGATGAAGACGATGACGCCCACTGCTTGGGAGTGGCCGCAACTTACTAAAGTCCTTGAAACATTAATAATTGCAAGCATCTAAAAGCAGTTCATGTTGATGTTGTTGTTGTTGCCGGTGGTCTTGTTAGAATAGTTAATGTTGTAAGGATAGTTTATGGTTTTGACGTTGTTGTTGTTTACACACTTAGAGCTTACAGTGGTTTGTGTCCTCTCTACGTTGTGCACCGAAAGAGCTGAAGATGTGTAGCAGCAGTCCAACCATCCGTTTGAGGCACTTTAAAGCAAGCAAGTAACAACAACAAGTACAACAACAATAACGAGGGGATGAACAGGAACAACAACAAGCAACTTCAACGTCAACTGCTAACAAAACCGACACCGACAACAACAACAGTAGCAGCGGCAGCGGCAGAAAATTGAAGATCATAATTTATACTCAACAAAATTACGATTTATACACAGCCACATAAACATATACACATAAACGCGTAGACAAAACACACATACATACAAATCCACGCACACATGAGCACACAATGAACAATAAATAATACAGTATAAACTTTTGTTGTTGTTTGAGCGTTCGTAGTTCGGTTTGAGCGCTCGCTCAAGAATGTCCTTTTAGTGAGTCATGCTGTTCATGCTTGCTTAAGCTTCATGTAATCACGCAAACGAATCACACGCTACACCTGAACTGAAAGACAGACAAACAAACACTGAAAGACAGACTGACAAACACTGAAAGACTGTGTTATTAATTTAGTTTAACACTTCAGTTTGTGTTGTTGAGAAGCTCGAATTAAACATAAAGTTAAAAACGTGTCAATATATAAATACATACCATATATCGTATATACCTATAATTGAACCTATAAAATTAGAGCTTCTAAATTTGTCTATGGAATATATCTGAATATTGTATCATATCATCTGTATTCAAGTTGATCACGTGACAAACACTCGAATGAAGGAATTATAATAAAGGACAAATTCAGAGGATAACACAGCAGTTTAAGGAACTTCAATATATAAAGATAGATTCAGTTGTGATACTGAGGGAGAGGATACCATGGGACTCGAAGGAAAAAGATTGGATACGAAGGTATATAAGAATATGAAGGTTAAGGGATGGGATGGAATAGAATGAGATAATGTGAGATACGATGGCATATAATGGGCAACAATAAAACACGATGGGATATGAAGAGATATAATCGAATACGATGCGATACGATGGACAACGATAGGATGTAAAGAGTTATATAGGGAAATGAAGGGATAAGCAGAGGTACGTTGGGATAGGGATCGAATTTGTTAAGATGAGGAACGCGGCGTAGAATCGGCAATGATAGAATACGATGGGATATGAACAACTACGATAGGACGCGAAGGATTATGAAGCAATATAGTAGGATAGAATAGCATGTGATACACCCGGATACGATGGGCTATGAAGTGATATTGGGTGATTATGGGCTATGAAAGGATAAGATGGTATACGATAAGTTGGGATAGAGTGTGATAGAATGAATCTGTTCCTTCCTTTTCATATTTGACCTTGATTTTTGTTCTGTGCAAAATTTCAATTTGTAGATATTTAAACCTTCTTCTTCTGCACCATCTTCCTTTAACCTCTATGAATATTTAATGTCTTGTGCTTTTTGTGAATTCTATGAACATTTTTCACTTTGCTAAATTAAACAACAAACTGAATGAATGTCTTTTATCTTTTTCTAGCGAGACATTTCATCAGATTTCGGGATGACCTCGTAAACTTTTCTTGATCTTCTTCTTTCGGGTGAAATTAAAGGATTTGAGTCTCATTCAGTGAAAGGGAGAAAGAAAGATATGAGAGAAAGAGAGACAGAGAGAGAGAGAGAGAGAGAGAGAGAGAGAGATAGACAGAGAGAGGAGACACATGATAAAGACAGTCAGCGAACGCAGAGAAATCTCTTTGAGGTTTATTCGACTCTGGCCCTCAATTTGGCCCAAATAATTGTATTATTCCAGGCAGCTACAGAAATAACAACAGCAACAAAAACAACAACAAAACAAAATTAGTACAACAACAACAGCAACAACGATATACCAATCTTAACAAGCATAAAAACAACAACCATAAAAAGACCAACAAAAATAACGCCAACACCAACAGCAATCTCTCAAAAAACACCAACAATAATCAGGATAACCCAAAGCTGAGAAGAAGAAGAGGAAAGACATCAAGGATATCAAAAACTTTCCGTATGCTATTCAATTCCGGAAGGAGTAACCGAAGAAGATGAATAAGTTTCGGCCAAAAAATCAAGTGAAGCACAATAAAATGAGGAAAAGGGTGGAGAAACCAACAAAAACAAAAAAAGAAGGAAGAAAAATAAAATACCGATGAAAGAAACGAATGAAATTTTGTGTTTCATTGTATGCTTCAATTGAATGAGTTACTTTTCAGTGCGTTCTGCTTCTACGGTGCTTCCTTCGTCGCTCTTCCAGCTCTCGCTTTGACGCTCTGCTCTGTCGGCATTCGTGGCTTCTTCGTGGTGTGGTTGCTTGACCAAAAGTTTCTGGTTAGATGATGAAATTGCAGCTACTTCAGCTGAATTCGTTCGTCCTGTTCCTCCACTACTTCCCCTTCTCCTTCTTCTCCATCTACTACTTCCACTTCTTTTACTTTTTCTTCTACTTTTCTCCTTTTTTTTCTTCTAGTTTTTCGTTTTTCCACTTCTTCTTGATGAAATGCTATCGCTTCCTCTCCATTCCTTTGCAGCATCGTTACAATTCTTATTTTGCTGCTCCTGATTATTCCTCTTCATCTTTTTGATTGTTTTTCCTCTTTTTCTTCTTCCTTCTCTTCCTCTTCCTCTTCTTCTTTCCCTTCTTCTTCTTCTCCTACTTCTTTTCCTTCGCAGCTTAGTCGTCTTGCTCTCTGACTTGTTTGCTTCAGCTTCGTTATGTTATCTGTTGGAAAACTAAACTTTTTCACTCCCGAACTTTTTAAATTGCATTCTCATTTTATATTTTCTCGCACTTTCTCATTCTTCTCATTCAGCTGCTGCTACTGCTTCTTCTTTATCATCTTCTTCTTCTTCTCCTTTTCATGATTTTGCTCTTTTACTTTAACTTATTTTCTCCACAAGCTTTAATGTTCAATAAGCTTGTTTGATGTTTAATGCTTAAAAAGCAAGCTTTATTATTTGTCCAGAAGCAAAATGAAGGATTAAAAGAAATCCAGATTTATTAGGGTTTCAAAAATAAATTTAATTATATTAATAAAGAAATTTGGGGTAAATATATGAAAAGTTCAAATAATCGAACTCTTTTCTATATAAACTCGGTAGTTATTAGTTTATATTCGACATTTTGAATTTTTTAGATTTTAATCTATTATAATAACACAACACTTTTAAGTACCATATGATAATTTATTATGATACTATAGCTTTATAGTTTTCAGAAGATATACAATATTATGTTGAATTTAAGCTGTATATTTAATTTTCATTTTAATTTATTATATTCCCCTCCTTCCCTTCGTTCTTCCTTAATTTCAGAGAGTGTTTCATTCGTTTCGCATTTCTCTCAGTGAATTAAAATTATTTTAAAATGTTTTTGTTGATATTCGAAAGCTTTTAAAGTTTGTTAGCCTTTTTAAAAGAAAATTAAAACAGCTCAACGGTCTCAGCTTCTGCATCCGCTTGTCTTTCGTTACCTCCATCGTCACCATGCTGACCCTCTTTGAAGGAAGGACTCCAAGCTGGAAGCTGGTGCTGCTGCTGCTGTTTCTGTTTCTGTTTCTGCTGCTTTCATTTTTAATAAAGTTAAAAGCCAAATTTTTGACCATCAACCCATAAAAACAAAGAGAAAAAGCGCTCGAAATAAAAACACTGCAAATGTTTCGTAGCCAAAGTGTTGCCAAATATTTGTACATTTAGAGCAGCAGCGCAACCGGACTCTGACTCGGTTACTAGTTTTGTTGCTACTTTTTATGTTGTCTTTTGTGTTTCCTTTTTGGTGTTTTTGTGTTTCTTTTTTGGTGTTTTTTGTGTTTCTTTTTTGGTGTTTTTTTGTTTTCTTTTGTTGTTGTTTTTGGTGTTTTTTTTTGTTGTTTTTTGTGTTTCTTTTTATGTGTTTTTTCCGTCTTTTGATTGGTGTTTTTTCCCTTCTTTTGATTGGGTTGCTTTTGGATTGGGTGCTCCTTAGGTATGGTTTTTTCCCCAGAAGCTACTGAATTGATATTTTGGGTGTTCTGCTGTGAGAGGGGTGGTAAGGGGGGCTCACTGCTCCCAAAATGAGCGTCACACGTTTCTGTGTCGCGTCCTCGTCTGTTGTCCAGTTGCAGTGCCTCTTCAACTGTCGTTTGCATTGCATTGCAAGTCCGAGCGGAAGGAATGCTTACATTTTCCTGGCAGGAAATGCATTTTCCTTTCGGCTAAAAGCAAATATGATGCCAGCAATCTTTTAGGCGTTTTCTGTTTTTTATTGTATGATTTTTTTTTTCTATTTGTTGTATTTTATATTCGTTTTTATATTTTCGACGTTGTTGTTTATTCCTCTTTTGGTTTTATTGTAGTTTTTGGTTTTTTCACTTGAGAGCATTTTTTCGAGTTTTTTTTCTGACTACTTTATTGTGTGTTTGTGTGTTTTTCAGGCATTTTTAAGTGAACAATTTCTCTGTTTTTAGAGTGCTTCTCTTTTTTTTCACCACCGAGACATTAAAACGATATGTCGTGGTGTAAAAATCGTGCAGGAACAAAATTTTAAAATATACCATATCCAGAATTTTGAGGTTGAGTATTTGAGGCACCTTTGAAGCCATCTAAAAAGAAGAAAAAAAAAAAATATCCATTTGCATAACTTCAAAATGCTGCTGTGGATTTCCATTTAAAATGTCACCTTCACCTTCACCGAACGTGGAACTTAATTGGATGAAATTTATACAAAATTTATTCAAATTAATGAATTTTGGCTGCCGAAAAATTGTGCAGCTTCCAGAAGAAATCCAGCCATTTTTGTGATGGTGTCGATGGCGGTGGATTGAGATCACGTGCGTTACGTGACCAAATAAAAGAGAGTGAGAGAGAGACAGAGAGAGACAGAGAGAAAGAGAGAGAAAGGGAAAGACCGAGAGAAAGAGAATGAGAGAGACAGAGAGAAAGACAGCGTGAGAAAGTGGAAGCCAGGGAATGTGAGTGGTTAAGAATTGAAACAACTTTGAACATAAATTTGAGGGGTCGAGCAAAAGATAAGCAGCAAAAAGATTAGCAAAAAATATAAAGAAAAACTGCACGTAAGTAAAATCAGAAAAATACTATATAGTAAAAAAAAAAATAAGAAAAGAAATTCGCCGGTTTTCCTTATGTTGTGGTCATGAGAGCAAACAACCTCTCGGGAGATGTGGCGAAATTGAGTTATCGACGTACGTGTTTCTGGCATCGACTTCTTTATGACACGCTCATCGATGTTCGAGATTTTCTAAAGAAATTGATTCGAAATGTAAACAGAAATTTCAAGAAAATTCTAAAGTTCTAAAAGTTTGGAACTATCAATTGAGAAAAAAGAAATGCAATAAATATTTGAAATTTCTTGAATGTTTTCTGAAAAATTCGAATAAAATTTCTGTTGTTTTTTTCTGCCCCGTTTTTCGACATGTCATTTAATGGAATACGATGTATCACTTTCACTCGTCAGTAAATTGAAGAAAGCGTATATATGGCAACGCTATTTTTAACCTTATTCCGGCTCTGAATTTACGATTGTCAGTTTTGCGTGAGTGAAATAAATCGATGGTTAATTTTTTTCTGTCCTTCATTTCGGAAATTCATATCCATCACATCTGCTCTCATTCAGTCTTTCATTCAGTAATTCTTTTATTTATTTATTGGCAGTTTGTTTCTTTTTCCCTTGATTCGTAATTGTTTCCTTTTCTCTTGGTTCCTTTTGTTTCCTTTCTTTTCCTTCCTCTCTCTCCCCCCCTCCCCCTTCTCTTCTCCTCATTTTTCTGTTGTTTACTGCTATTAATTGCATATTCAATGAGCAATGAGTACTGTAATGAAATGCGAACGCATGTCAAAGTCGCTTGTGGCCCCCAATTGATTGAGGTATCGATTTATTTTTATAGTATCGGCGATTAACTATTGAATCGGTCAAGCAGTCGGGTCAAAGTTATCGTTTTCTTTATTATTAGCATTAGAAACACGCCAACAAACTGAAGTATTTATTGTTTCCTTGAAGTGAAGTGAAAAGAAACGCAAAACACACCGTAAAAGGAAAACTGTGAAGGAGTCGCCGAGAAATAGAGTCAAAATAATCATTACAGGAGTTCTTTAGAAATTTGAATAAAAAACTTGAAAATATATAATTTTTTTCGATTTAAACCAGAGCTTCAAACTTCAAAGAAAACTTCAAGAAAATTTCAAAGGGTTTAAAGAAGGGGGTGAGGGTGGTTGGGGGTGGTTACAATTATTCGCTATCATCTGCACTCGTATCCGCAAGCGCTTTAGTTTTTGGGGTCTGTGCTACATCATTTCTTTGAAGATGATGATGAGTCTTTGATAAATTAGATCCCTGTTTCATGTTCTGTTTTAATGTGGAAATGCACCGGAAATACGCACAAACCACAGACCTCTGAAGGTCGTGCGTTTAACGAATTCGTTCAGTTGGTTCATTTGTTCATTCATTCATTTGGTCTCCCATTCAATCCCTCGTTCATTCCTTTTGTTGGGTCCTTCATTCATTTGTTCGTTTACTGCTTCAATTCCGTTCCCGTTACGTTCGTTAGTGCGGTTTCATTGATTGTTTCGTTTCCGTTTCCGCTTTCATTTATTTTTCTTGCTGGCGGCAAATCTTTCATGTTGCACGCTGGCTGCACGGTTCATTGCTATCGCTTTAATAAATAAAAAATATTTCTAGGATTCGCTTTCGCACACGTTGACGTGATGGTGTTTGGTGTCAGATTAGCGTTGTACTGACAGCTCAGTGAGTTAGCGAGTCTGTCAATTAAGCTGTCACTTAGTCTCTGTATCTCTCTCTCTCTCTCTCTCTCTCTCTCTCTCTTCTTACTCTGCTCGTCTCTTTCCTCTTGGGTGATTCCAGGTCTCTGAGTGGTTCTTATTTGTTGCTGTAGCGTGTGCATGAAAATATTATTTACTATGAAAGGAAAGTCTTTTATTCTACGCTGTCTTATACTCTCCTTTTCTCATACTTTCCTTCCCTTCACTTACTTATTGACAATTGCTTTTTGTTCTTTCTTTTATTTTAAGTACATTTTATCGTAATTCGAAAGAAATTTTAAAACTTAAACCTTAAAAGAAAAGAAAAGAAAGGAAAGAAAACAAAAGAAAAGAAAAGAAAAGAAAAGAAAAGAAAAGAAAAGAAAAGAAAAGAAAAGAAAAGAAAAGAAAAGAAAAGAAAATAAAAGAAAATAAAAGAAAGGAATAGAAAAGAAAGAAAGGAATAGAAAAGAAAATAAAAGAAAATAAAAGAAAGGAATAGAAACGAAAAGAAAAGAAAAGAAAAGAAAAGAAAAGAAAAGAAAAGAAAAGAAAAGAAGAGAAAAGAAAAGAAAAGAAAAGAAAAGAAAACAAAAGAAAAGAAAAGAAAAGAAAAGAAAAGAAAAGAAAAGAAAACAAAAGAAAAGAAAAGAAAAAAAAGAAAAGAAAAGAAAAGAAGAGAAAAGAAAAGAAAAGAAAAGAAAAGAAAAGAAAAGAAAAGAAAAGAAAAGAAAACAAAAGAAAAGAAAAGAAAAGAAAAGAAAAGAAAAGAAAAGAAAACAAAAGAAAAGAAAAGAAAAGAAAAGAAAAGAAAAGAAAAGAAAAGAGAAGAAAAGAAAAGAAAAGAAAAGAAACGAAAATAAAAGAACAGAGCCGAATAAGAAAAACAGGATCCACGTAAAATTAATAACAGGTTCCTTCGGTGATCGATTGATACCAAGAGAACCGCATGACACACACGAAAGCCGCTGGGGGTCGAAAGAAGGAGGAAATAAAATCACAAAAAAAAAAAAAAACAACCAACCAATAAACGACCAACCAGCTGAAATACCGCGCCGCATGTTGCCGCAAATCCTTTCGGAACACATCCAACGCTCCTTCGAGCTCGCAAAAATTTATTGGCTTCCGAAAGCAGCGAAACTTGAGATATTTAATGCGTTGCTGCTTCTGCTCGAGACATGCGGCTGCTGCTGCTCGCGTAGCTTCCACTGAATGCTGCGCTGATTTCGTGCTCCAGCTGCTTCGGCTGCTGCTGGTGGTGTTGCTCCTGTAGTTGTTGTTGCTGATTCTCTGTGGTTCCGTTGGTAAGAAAAGTGCTTGTATCAAAGTGAATGTGTGTGTGTGTATTTGTGTGGGTGTGGGTGTGTTTGTGTTTCTGTGTGCCGAGTGACACCCCGCTTACAAGTGACGCAAAACTTCCTTCGCCGATTTATTAATTAAAATCAAATTAAGCGTGAAACTGTAGCTGCTGCTGCTACTTTTGCTCCTTCATTTTCCTCCTATTCTTCTTCTTCTTCAGGCTTCCCTTTTTTGCTTCTTCCCCTTCAGCTTCTCTCCTTGCGTCTTAGCTGCTTTTTTGCGGTTTCTTTGGTGTCTTTGCTTTGATGCTGAACTGAAACGTAAGGAAAACTTTCCGCCCCCCCCTCTCCTTCCGCAAAACATCCAACCTTCAACCAAGGACATGTTATTGCTTTTGTTGTTGTTGTTGTTATTGCTGTTATTGTAGTTCCTAGTTTTATTCAAGATGTGAATACCATGAATTCCTTCAACGCTTATCTTGGAAATCGTTATCGCCCCAAAAATATTTCAATTAACTTCGATTGCGGCTCAAAGTTAGAATTTATTTTTAATTTTCGGCTCGCGTTTTTCATGGATCTTTGTTTTTACATTTTATGTTTTTTTACATGTTTTTTTACGATATCATTTTTGTCACTGTTCTGTTTACGACGAAGATAAAAGAGTGATGATATCATCACCTGCTTCAGTTTTCTTCTCTCTCTCAACCTCCATTCTCACTTTTCATCTTTTTTTATCCCATCCCGGCCCATCCCGTCCCATTCCGCCCCGTACCGTTCACCTACTCTGATGACGAATCACTTTCAGCTGCTTTTCGACAAAATTTTCCCATAAACTTGTCATGCATTAATTTTATTTCATGCAACCGTCAAACACGAGCAACGCCAGCAACAACACCAGCAACAAGAACACCAACAGCAACAACATCACCAACAACAACACCATCACCATCACCAACCACAACAACAACACCATCCTTTTCCTGCCAAAAACACTCCATTCGGCTGAACAACAGAATTGGTCACATTTTTCAATGCAGATGGATTTAAGTTCCGTTGTTGTTGTGATTGTTGTTGCTCATGTTATTGTTGTTGTTTCGGTTGCTGGTTTTATTGCCGAAGAGATCAATCTCCGTTTTCCGCTTATCGTTGAATGCTGTTCACTAAACTGATGTATGAGAAACTGGCGTGTATACAGTGTGTGTGGATTTTCAGGTGCCCTCATGAGTTCCTGTGTTTTTGCTAGTATTATTGTTGTTGTTGTTGTTGTTGGTATTGAGAGATAAAACTAAGAAACGAAAGGAACCTCTGATTGATTGTCTGTATGCAGGTGTCACTTTTATTGATGACATTACATCGTTTTATTGTTTTCACAACTTTCGGTAACTCGAACAACCAATCTTTTCTCCCTTCCGCTTCTCTCTCTCCCTCCCTCATCACTTCACCATCGGTTAAAAACTGTCTGCTATCAACATTTCGCCTTTTTAATCAAAAATTCCGTTGGCATTAAAAACTTTTAGTGTCGAGCGTCGAGTCTTCGATGTGCAGCAACAGCAGCGGCAGCATCGATTGCCGCTTCACCCACGCAATTGAACTTTAGACGTTTATGGCGGCAGCGGTGTAAAACGCCGTCGCTTCACGCGTCGGATGTGATTTATTACGGGTACAAAGTTGGCAAGGATGCACGGATGGATGCATACGTCGTTCATTCTGCTGATGCATGTGAACTTCGCACTCGTCATCATGTTGAGGAGGTATTAAAAAAAACCCTGTTGCTGTTACTGCGACATCATCAAAGGATCAAGAATTATCGTGAGTATTCCCATCATTGGTACAGCGGGTTCGGAAAGAGCACCGGAGTGACTGTGCTTGAATTGAAGAGGATTATTAAACTAACAGCGAGAAACAAAAACATAGAATGAATGCTGACTTTTATTTTTTCCAGCTGATGGAATTAATTTCCATTCTGCATTTTTGGTGAATAGAAATACGGAAAGAAAGACGGAAAGAAAGAAAAAGAAAGCTAAATATTAACGGAAGTTTCAGGAATTATATTGAGAATTGCGGAAGCGAGGAATGGAGAAAGTGTGGAAATGAGAAAAGGAAATCATTTATTAACTGCTATTAAAATTAACAATTCAATTAACTTTTGATTATAAATGAAATTTCTATCATTGAATAATTTCGGGGTTAAACCCAGAATTATTTAATATTCGTAATAAAGTGTATGAATTACAAGGACAACTGAATGGCTGAATGGACAAAATATGACAGATATTTATCTTAATTTATTAACACACACCACCGAAAAACAGCAACAAAAGCAACATCTTGGATCATCGAGTCGCATTAATTATTCTATATTAAAACTGAAGACATTCGTTCCGTGAAATAATAAAATTAATGAAAAAATCGACAACAAAAGTTAAAGGAACCAATAAAAGGAACAATTAAAAAAGAAGAATAAAAAATTCAATTATAAAAGGCAGACATTTGAATATATGCTGTTTAATAAACTCTTTCGGCATTTTTAATGAGATATTAATTGGGTTTTCTATATCATGTGAGTATAACGATGTGTTTTCTGTAATAATGTTTATGTGAGAGTATGTGTGCATGTGTGTATGAGTATTTGTGCACGTGTGTGTGTTTATTTGAATGCACATTTAAGCATGATCTCAAATTTAGCTTTGTATTTGAGCTCATGCTAATAAATTGTATTTGCTCGTTAGAGTTCCAGTGGAGAAAGACACACACGGTGAGAGGAAGAGAGTGAGAGAGGGAGAGGCAGTGAGTGCAGACGCAGAGTGGTTCCACGGCCACCAACATCACCACCAGCAGCTGTTCACTCGGAATTTCGGTGGATTTCCAACAAATTAGCTGGTTTCCAATTAAATATTTTGCATTGATTCGTGTTGCCGTGCACGAAGCTAAGCTTATTTTATGGCTGATTGTATTTGGAGGGGTGGAGGGTGGGGGGGTGCGCAGGGAGGAGGCAGTGGGGTAGCCAGGCGGACAAACACTCACAGCCAATAACGAGATAAATGAGTATAAAACGCGGCTGTGGTGCATCAGTGCGTATGAGCAACGATAATTCGAATGAATTCATTTATAATAAAATGCATTTACAACTAAAATTGGGGGTTTTTAAACATTTATTTTGTAATTAAGTACTTGTGAAAAAATTCGAAATTTCCAAAAGATGGTAAAAAATCTTATAAATTTAAAAATTATTATAAAAACTTGCATTTAAAGATTATAAAAATATAATATAAAAGTTACAGACTTTTATACCCTTTATACCCTATTCCTTGATTATATTGCACTATTCGAAGAAATGCAAGTTTTAAACTTTTAGTATTCTACCGCAAAAAACTGAATAACGTTGTTGCATACTTTCGGGCATGAAACAATGTTTTCCGTGGAAACCGCTCAACAATACCATGTTGCAATCTACTTCAGAAATTCTAATTCAAATAAGTTGTAGCAGAACACAATAAAAACAGCATCAAAGCAACAACAACAACAACAAATTAAATGTTCCCGCGTGCAGTTCTTTGAACATGCAGTGTACTCGCTGTCATGCAGAGTTGTCAACGAGTTCCGTTTTTCTGGAAAAGAAGGGAACGAAGTGGAGCACAGGTGGAAGGGTGAGTGTGGTAAGGGGAGAAGGATTAGGGAGGATGGATAAAGTGGAGAGATAACGCGAAAGAGACTGCAGAAAGGAACATCACTCTTGCGGCGATGCAGCTGAAAGTATCACGCGATTTAAGTGAAAACAAAAGCGGGAATTTGAAGTGTGGAAAAAGGCGTTAAGAGGCGGGGGGGGGGGGGAGGGGGGGGTGGGGGGGGGGAGGGGAAAATGGAGGTGGGAGGGCTGCCAGTAGTCGTCTCTTCTTGCACACTCTTCAGCATGTCGATGAGATGAAACTAATGCGATTAACTTAAACTACAAAGTAACTAAAGCGCGAATGTTTAGTGAATCACGAATCATTGTTGTGGATAACAACACGAACTGAAGTTTCCTCTTAAGTCACTCGTTTTGTGTTACATTTAAATGAATTCACATTATTTTCTAATTGAATTTACCTTGAAATGGCATAAAAATCAATGCACTGCTTTTATAGATCCATATTTTTAGCCTTCCGTCCTTTCGGGTGCCTCTGATTCTTGAATCGATTTTTTGATAAAGTAAAATAAAATAAAATACAAGAAAGAAATGAAGGTATTGTAGTTTTATAATAATTATTATCAAGGCTTCGATATTTCGCTGCTATAACTACAGAAATCTCCACTCTCTCTCTCACACACACACACACATAGGTACACACACACAAACACTAACATACTTACATACCTGTTCGCTTACATATGCGATTACACAATTTATCAAAAGCTTATCTTACCGCAAGAGCACAACGTAAGTGGATTAAATTCGCCACTCATTAAATCATATTTAAACGGACCATCGAAGCCGCACACATGCTCAGACATCAAGACACAATCACACACACAAACACACACACACAGGTACAGTGTAGCTGTAATTAGAGTTACTGTAGTAATACGAGTAACGTACATGCGAAAAATCTACTGAGATTTGTTGTTACTGAGTAAAAATGCACTGAATCAATAAAAATACACTGTAACAAAATCCAGGAATAAAAATTTAAAAAGCTTTTGATATCCTTTCCTCAGCATTTATCGAAATTTAGTCAATATTTTAGCCAATATATAAACATTATAAATTCGCATTAAACATGCATTCAAATATAAATCAATTGTTATTGTATTGTGTTGAATTTCTAGTAATTCCATTGAACAAAACACGAATTGTTTTATGATCAAACAAACTAAAACTATTTAGTTGTTGTTGTTGTTTTTATCTTTTATTTTAATCCATACTTTAATGACTTGTTTATTATATCAGTTCAATTATTAATTTTTTCCCATTAGCAGTGAACAGTCTGTGGTTCTTCGAGCCAGATGTGTGTTATTTTAGAATCATTTATTATTTACGTAAATATACATAAGTGAAGTTTTTGCATTTGTAGAATTTTTAATGCAAAATCAATTTACAATATTAGTAGGAATTCTGTGCTATAACAAATACTCGTACTTTCTAAATTAATGATGATGCAGATGCCGATATATTTTAGATTCGTATATGCAACTCTTATGTTCGATTAAATGTCAATTTCGTCAATAAAAATATGCATTTCTGTCCCAGGATGAATTATATGATCAGCTTTCATCGGAATTGACTCTATAATTAAATTAATTAGAACCACAGAATGCAAATTTAGTCAACACAAAGAGGCTTGAATAGTTGAAAATTGTAACTACAATAAATATTATTATTGCATTTATGAGAACCACATACAAACCCGTGACCACACAAAAAACCCATATATAATTAAAGGAGTATTTATACATTGCTAATGTGTGTGTTTCATGTATGTGAATGTACACTTCTATGTGAATGTGTATATGTATATGTATGTGTATGTCTTCTAAGTACGCCATTAATTTATGCCGATAAATGAGGCTTTGCTGCTGTGCATGTGAATTGGCCGTAAATGATGCCGATTTCACATGCAACACCGACATTTAATGATTGCTGTATGCCACATGAATTTAACTACAGAATCGGTTAGCTGTCGGTAATGCTAACGGTAAACAGTACACAGTAAACTGTGTAAGTGTTTAATTTCGCTTGTATTTCGATTGCCTTTTGGTGCCCGTCATGATTGACGTTTACATATCTTGTTAACATTTAATGTCAGCCTGCCGGCGATTCATTTTAAATTTAGTATTTTCCCTCAATAATTTTAAGTTGTTACTGTTATTTAGTGTTAACTGAATAACGAATAAGTAGTGGACACTTTTGTAATAATAATAATTATCAATTACGAGTAATTCTAAGCAATTCACATTTTATGGTCCTTCGAGCCAGATTCTTCAGGGTTCCTCTGTGTTTTATTTTTTAGGTTATAAAAATTAATTCTTTCGTTGGAATAAAATACTCAAAATTACCTGTTAAATAACCTAAATAAGTCAGAATAAATACAATGTTATTTCATTGAATTATTTTCATATGAATTTCATTTATCCCAATAATTTACGGTAATCATTTATGTATATTTTATAACTGAGTTGCAAGTAAATTCCTCGTAATTTAACGAAAACTCTTTGCATTCCATTTCTTTATTTCACAAAGTGCACAGTGCATTCTACAGTAAATTTTCTCAGAAACGTTTTCAGTTGCATGTGAAGTGCTGCTGTTTTCCGGCGAAAAGCGTGCAAAAATGTTTGCTGCAGCCAATTAAAGTGGCATTTAACAGAAAAGAGATTGTTTTCTCTTGTGTATGAATTCTATTTTCATGAATGGGTGAATGAAATAAAAGGACCTTCCGTAGAAGTAAGAATTCACTTAACTTCTTGACTGGGGGAAAAAAACTCCGGGAATTTATGAAGTTGTTTTGTTTTGCTTTGCAATAAGAAAAACTCTTAAAAGAAATAAAAAAAATTATGAAATGATATGAAATAAAGTCACGATATTGGGGACGGTGAAAAGAATTAAAGGAAAAAATTCACTCTGATTTTATTTACAATAAATGCAGCTCAGTAATTTGAAATGCTTATCTAGTTACTGAAGTGTGTCCTGCGGCAAACGAAGGAGTCTAGATTTCTCAGGAAACAGGGAGGTTAAACAGGTAGAAACATAAATGAAAATGTATGAATGCAGCAAATAAAGGATACAAACATAGCACCAATAAAAGGTAGTTAGTTACGTAGTAAAACAGTACAAATCACTGGCAGGAAAACAGCTTTAAAGAGGCACTAATTTAGCACTAAAATAACAGAGCAGTGAAATGCCAGTTGAGCAGTTTGAAAGTTGTAAATTTTATACTACTGAGGATCTTGCAAAAGTAGCATACTTAAACTTAAAAATATTTACTGAGCTACAAAATGCTGTACAAGGACATGTACACGGTAGGACTGCATTGCGGAAAGAGGAGGGACAACTGTCTATCCGACAGTGCTTTAGATTTATATATATTTCAGATTTATAGAACCTTTTCTACATTTTTAATATTGTATAAATATTTCTGTTCTCATAAATTATTGGACACGATAATAAATTGTAGAAGAAATCAAGTGAAAAGTGTATAGAATAACAATAAAATTTTCCCTTTCTTAAAAGCTACCTTCTATAATTTTTGTAAATATTGCATTGTGATTACTATAATATTGTTCTTATATTAATTCCTTTTATATTACCATTAATTTTCTTTTGTGTTACTGTGTGTTATTGTGAGTGGCTTTTTGTTTATTTTTAGTTCTCATTTATGTGTACTTTTATAGAACTTGTGTGTTTATGTATTAATTGAAAGCATGTGATTAAAATTCTATTTAAACACACATCAAATTGATCCAAATTCAAGTCAAATAGAAAAGCTTTAAAGTGGATGCTTTGCCGTTGCTGTTGCTGCATGTTGTGGTCCATGTTAGGCGCTGCTAAAATCTATTATTTTGTTTTTGTACTCAACGTTGACTATCATCGAGTGAACTGAAATTAATAGCATGCTAAATCATGTGGTGTTTAATCACTTGAAAACTAAATTCTCTGTACAAACGATTTTCAAGCTGCCCGTTTATTAAACTTAAATTTTGGGTCGAGTTTTTCGATTATTAAAGAGAAAACGAATTTAATGGCATTTTGCTAACTTTGAGAACGGCTCTTTTTCGTGACTATCATTAAAATTCGTCATATAATTTGACATCCTTTTCGTATTGAAAATTTCTAGAATCACGTTTCTGTTTCGTTGCTAATTTTGAGTGTGTGAGTAACTTTTTGAAGTGAATAATATTCGTGGTCGTAATAAGAAATTAAAATAAACACGTCCACAGCACAGTTTTAGCCATTAGGCACTGCTGCTTATTCAGGCTTTTCGCAGCTGTTTGGCGAGAAGCATATTTAATGCTGCTGACAACATCAAAAATGTAAATTGCTTCCCGAAAAATTGTAATTGCAGTTGTCTCTGACTCGCAGTGGCGGCGGCGGCTCCTCTTCTGGCCATCTAATGCGGGCGGCAGGCCCTCTCATTGTCACCATTCCGCTTAATGCTTGTGCATGTCCTTTCGCAATTATGCAGCTGCATTTCATAACTCATTAAAAATTGCTTACTTGTGTCTGCCGATGCAGCACTTTTCACATCCTTCTGCTAATACTGCTGGTGCTTCTGTTGCTGCTTCTGTTGCTGCTGCTGCTGCTGCTTCTGTTGCTGCTGCTTCTGTTGCTGCTGCTGCTGCTCCAAATATAAGGACTTCAGTGGCTCGAGTGCACCATGTTGCTGTGCTGGTATGTATATCTGTGTTGTAGGTGAAGTCGCTTGGTAACTTCTTGCCGCTGGCCTTGTTGCCACCCGTCCACGGAACGACCTCACGCTCCGTGCCGCGTTTTGTTGCAGTGTTGCACTGCTGCATTGTTGCAAAGTTTATATGAATTATAAATTTCGCCGTACCTACTTTTCAACAATGCATTTAATTAACGTTTTGTGCCAACTTCTGTGCGCTGTTAGAAGCGAACAACGTGCACGAGATTCTTCCCGAAAGCACAGAATGAAACATTAACTATTTTTCAATTAAATAAAATGCATGCCAAAATGTGCCCCAGAAATGTTAGTTTTCTAAATGGTGCATATTTAATGTGTACGTATTTAGAGTAAATTGAGGAACTACAATAAAGCATGAAATGAAGGCAATTTAACGCTCTCACGGGACTTAAAAAGACTGAATATCTAATTTGAACCGTGGAAAAATTCAGATAGAAGAAGATAATAGAGATTTGCAGATAGTTTTTGGAATGTTTTTGAATGAAAATTAGACTTAATTTCGAAAAATTTGCCAGAAAGTTCAAATATTAAATCTCAGTGAGCATTTTCTAAGCATCTACATTCTTCTTTTCATATAAATTCCACATCATTTCCGAAATATCGGAAGACTTAAATAATGTGGTCTCATTAGAGCTCTTTAATTGATGGCACAATCATTCCCAGGTTGGTACTCTTAAAAAGTTGTACGTGTATCGATTTTTTTTTGTTTTCCTTCTTTAATGCGACCATAATTTTTGTTGGCACCTCATTTGGACCCCAATCCGCTGCCAAAATGACCACGCCCCAGCAATTTGTGCCATCAACAATGGACTGCACTTCATTATCCTGAATTCTTGCCTTTCATTTACATCTCTCGGTCCCAGGTTAATTTTGACAAATGACTTTGATTCCCCTGATGTATCGAAGTAGTTTAGCAGAATTAATGCCGTAATTAATCAGGGCATCCACGATATGCACGCCCTCGCCGCTACTCTTGACCGAGCTCATCGATAGTGGAAATTGCTTTTTCCGTTCGAAGGTCCTTGAAAATTGTTGGCTCTTGACGATTAGCAGCAGACTGCAAAGACATCTTTTTGTGGAGCTTCGCCTCAAGTGGCACGTGAATCAGGTGCAGAGAGGTCGGATTATACTATAAATTCTATGAACGCCGGGGCAAACAATGAAATAATGAAAGCGTGGAAAGCGTGCCAACTCCATGTACATCGTTGGAAATCCCAGAGCGGCAAAGCAGCCCGGAATGGAGTAGATGTGGGTGTGCGTAGAGACGGCTTTCGGTTAGAATGAGCCAATCAGTCTAAAAGTACATAAATTATTTGCAGAGCATTTTTTATTCGACGACGTGGTATTGTTTGAGCTCTCGTCAGGAACGAGCCGTTTGCCGTAAGGACGTGCAAACTCACACTTTTTATGTGACTTTAAGTGAAATTTATGTGTGTCCATGAGTTGAGGGGATTTTTAAGGACAACGAAACCAATAGAAATAAAAAACGGAAAAAGAAAAGCTTGTTGTTTCCGCTTATCTTCCGCTTGTTTCTTGGATTTATAATAAATGCTCTGTCGATATTCTGTTCTCTGTATTAGCATAAAAGTACTTATCGTTTGTTAGGATGTCAAAATCTACAAATTTTATTGCTTACTTATGCGCCATCAATTAGGGTGGCGGGGTGCGAGAAGGGGGCGGGAGGGGGGCTTGCTTCCTCTAATTTGAATAAGTAGCGTTCGCGTGCCTGCCTTCGTCCTGGCTCCATCCCCCTCATCCTTGAACGGGGCTGCATATCGACATCGTTGTGCTGCTCGCGCTGCTTAATGCTAAAATGACAAAATGGCGGCAAACATGGAGTGTCATATCGATATCCTTGATCTAAATTGTTCATAACCGCAACCAATCAACTTGCAGCCTACGCTTTTTTGTCCTTTTTTCGTGCTCTGCACTGCGAACACTTCATTTTAGTGGACGAAGTGTGAGTAAGTGATGTGTTGTTGTTGTTGTTGTTGTTGCTGCTGTTGCCTTAATAGATATTGCAACAGCAACGAGTGTTGTTAGTGCTCCTGTTGTTGTTGTTGTTGTTGCAATTTGAAGTGATGTTTGTGTGCACTCTTGTCGTTGCTGTTGTTGTCGTTCTTGCTTTTACGGCCGCAGCTGTTATGTCGTCGTTGTTGTTGTTTTTGTTGTTTGTGGTGTTGTTGTTAAGTAGTGATAACGTTTAGAAGCGCGAAAACAGCAAACTAAGCAAAAATGGATCTGAAGTATGCTTCATGTCATGGTGCTTTGTTGTTGTTGTTTAAGTTTTTCCTCCCGTTGTTGTTGCTGTTGTTGTTATTGTTGTTGTTGCTATTGATGTAGATGATAGCGAAAAAATAAAGTTGTTTGCATGTTTTGAGCTTCCAGAGCAAACAATTTCGAAAAATAGTGAAAAATTATTATTGAAATTAATATCGATTGTAGTTCTATGCTGATACAAACATATGTCGATACATAATTGTTTAGCCAACTAATAGGTTCAAAATATATAGCAACAACAAACTCCCTGCAATATCCTTAAATGCTGTTCGAAGTTGTTCCATATGTTGAAATGTGGAAAAACTTATTCAAGAAGCTATAAGAACCGGAATATCAACTGCAATATCAAAATCTTAGCTATTTTCATCCTTGACGAAAGCGAATATAAACTTTTCACTTTGCATTCGATGACGTGAAAAAGTTGCAGGCGAAAAGTTCTGCCAAACCGGTGAAAAATTTCGAGGCACTTGAAAGTGAATGGAAGAAGAAGAAGAAGAAGTAGAATAAGAAGAAGAAGAAGAAAAAGAAGAAGAAGAAAAAGTAGCTCTATCATTAAACATGCTTCACAAAATTGCTGTCTCTCTTTTCTGTCCTTCTCTGGCTGCTGTTGCTTTCGGTATTCCTTTCAATCTATACTTTAGATGAGAGGAGAAGACAAGAACAACAACAACCAGAACAAGGAGACGATCACATAATTTGTGGTGTGTAGTGTTAAGTATCAGAGTCTGTACAACAACAAATTTTGGAAAAGAAGCAGAATATATCTTCATATAAGCAATACCAAGCATGTATATGTTTGTGTGTGTGTATGTGTGTCACATTTAGTTTGTGAAAAGTGACAAAAACCTCGGCAGCAAGGATACACGGCAGCCGTGTTGAAGAACTCTTGAGAGTTGCTTCCGCTCGTTGCTTGCGTCGGTTTCGCTGCGAATGTGTCAAAGTTTCAGCAAGCATTTCCACTTGAACATGACAGTGAATCGTTGTTGTCGTCGCTGCGTCATCGTTTCGTTTCCTATCTGGGTTCTATAAAAGTCTTTCACAGGACAGAAAACATTGAAACAACCTCCAATAATAAGAAAACACGTGCGAAATTCCTCGGTTACCGATTCGACACGGATGTTGTTATTGTGTTTTAGGAATCATCTTCAGCTAGTCTACTCCTTTCTCTTCTTCTTCTTCCTCTTCCTCTTCCCCTTCCTCCCCGTTGCCTTCCTCTGTTCCTCACAAAGTGAACAACGTACAGAGATCAGTTCTCTTGACACTCCTCAGAACAAAACTTAATATCAAAGTTTCAATAATTCGATGAGTGGCAGCATTTCAGAAACTATTGCGTTGTTGTTGCTACAAACACCTACAACAACAACAACAACCAAACAAAACAACAACAACAACATCTATAAAACACGGTTGATGTCAAACGGTAAAAGCAACGACAACAACAACATTTAAACAGGGAAAAACTTGCAATGACAGCAAATCGTGCAGCGGATTATCAGCAAAAAGTGTAGAAAAACTAATATTGCACTCCTTTGAGAATGCATTCGTAAATCGAAACAGAAATCAAATCAGAAGAAATATAAAATAGTAGAGAAATATATACCGTCAAAGAAAATTGCATTTTATCGATACTCTTTTATGTGTCAATTCTTTCAAAGAGCAAAGCAGTTATTTTTTAATCTGCATTAAAATAATAACTTTGCAAAGCTTTTTGATTGCACAAGTCTAAGACGATGATCCTGTATCACTTCATTTAAAGCAGGTCATTTAAAAAATTAAGTTAAATTAAGTTCTTGAGAAGAAAATAAAAGAATGTAGAATGTGATACACTTGAATAAACCATGAACTAGCCTTAAGTAGTAATTTATTACTTATTTATTAGTTCATAAATTTGGAATAAATAAACAAATAAAAGTATTAATAAATTCTCGGGAAACTAGAAATAACAGTGTTTATACTAACTCATTTCTAATTATTTTGTATACGATAGAAACTTCTCTTAAATATTTTCACAGGAATAGTTAAGAAAATATTTAACATGGTTGGCATAACTTGCATAATCAACTCCACTTTATGTAGTGTTTCATGGAGTTATTATTTTTTCTCTGAAAGAGTTTCAAAAGAGTTTTTCTTGGCGGCGTCGTTGTCTTCGTTGATTTTTCTTTGCCTTACTTTATACTAATGAGTTAACATTACTTTAGTTCTCTGCTTCGTGCCAAGGACCAAATCCTCTCGTTTTCGTTTTCTCCTCACCACAGCTTAATTGTTGTTGGTCCATCTTTGACATCTTTTCTTACGGAGGTACAGGAACTGTCCTCAGTGTTGCTATTTATCTCAGACTCTGTGAAGGAGTGGTATGAATGCCACTCTTCTGTTCTCTTGTCTGTCGTCTGCCGTCAGTCGGCTGTCTTCTTCTCTTTCATTCTTTACATTCTCTGGTCCTGCGGTTGTCTCCGTCTCTCTCTTTTCTTGTCATTTAGTGTGTTAAACAATGTTAATGAAGCAACATTAATTAGTTGCACTGCGTCATGCATCATGAAAATATTCTTGTCATATTTTTCATTTCATCCTTGTAGCCTTTTTTTGTCCCAACCATTTTTTGCTTGCTGTTGTTGTACTTTGTTACAACTTTATTATCCTTCCTTTTGGGAGGCAGCGGCTGTTTCTCTTCTGGTTAACATCGTTTTACCAGTGTTAATTATGATTAAACTACAGAATTACATTATAGTTGTTGTTGTTGTCATTAATATTTGTCATAATTAAAAGTGCTGTTATGAATAGGAATGAAAACAACAAGGAAAAGGACAAGGAAAAGGACAACGTAATAATCATAAATAGAGAAGGTATAAAAAGGGTCTTCCTACAAATAAGAGTACCGAAGAAAAGCATTTGCTTGCCTTTAATTTACTTAATTTATATGTCAAGAAGTGGGAAATATCAGTGAACAGAGAGAAGGACGAGAAGAGAGCACATGTGAGTCATGTCCTTTGTTGAACGTTGAAATATTTATGGAACATTTTAATGCCGGAGTAAAAACCTCCTTCGAAGAAGTAACTAAAAAGCACTTCAGTTTTAATATATGACAAGAAGACGCACTCCTATGATTTGGCCATCATTTCGATGCTTTTTATGCTGCTCTGGAAGGATTTCCATGTGATGTCATCGCATGCGTTGTGAAGTCAAGTCATCTGCTCTGATGTGAGCTATAAAATATTTTATTTCTCTCATTGACGCTGATTTTTAATGTCTTCAATTATCAAAGACTAAAATTCCGTAAATTATGAAAGACTAACTTAATACTTAGCAGGATATAATGAAAGGAACTCCTCCTGTTGGATCCTTTTCACATCCAAGGAGCAGATTTTAATATTTGTAGAACAAAAAGCAAAAAAAATACCGAAAAATTTTTGTTGCTGTACGTATTGTTGCGGTCGAGCCATTGTTCCTGCAATAATGTTGCTGTTCCTGTATGATTTCTTGCTTACTTTGTGGTAAATAACTACAGAGTCCTTGAGAAGGACTTCGAGCACAGCGCCAGCTAGAGTCATTCATGCCAGGAATTCATTACGAAGATCTACCGCCAGAAAAAACGTGCCCGAGAATAATTGCCACAAAAGAATTGTTCTACGCATCCATCCAGAGTACAGAGAGACAGAGTAAGAGAGGAGAACAGAGGAGAACAGAGGCGAACAGAAGAGAACAGAGGAGAACAGAGGAGAACAGAGGAGAACAGAGTAAAACAGATGAAACAGAAGCCGAGAGTATATTTCCTTTCTCTATTCATGGCTTTCCTTTTGTTTCCTTTCCTTGTGTGTGTTTTCGAAAGTATTGCCCAGTGTTACCGACGCTCTCCAAGTTAACGAGCCGGAAGCTCTTAAGCAATTAACTTTCCTCCTTCATTTAAATGCAAACACAAAAATCCTTTTCGTTCTCTTCCTATTCCTGGAATTATTTGGTTACGTTTCGTTGTCTGAAACGCTTCAACTTCCGGTTCAACGAAAGAGTGATGTTGACAACTTTGCTCGGTGCTTCTGTAACCCAGCAAACAGTGCGGAATGCAGTTCTTCGGGGACACCTTAAAAGCGACTCCAGTGGCACCGTCTGGCATTCGAATCAGTCTTCAGACTGCGAATGAGTGCGTTGTTCTGTTGCAGTTTTAAAGGTGTGACTTCTGTGATTTAAGGATCATGTCATCAGCCAAAAAACGTCCGATATCAGGGCCGATGAGTCAAAGTAACTCTGAAATCCGCGTCCGAAATCTTAATCATAGGACTCTTGTAGAAAACCTTGAAAAGCAGATGATATCTCTTGAGCCAGTGTCATGATTCCCGAAGATGAAAGATCTTGCATCGTAAGAAGACGATCCATGATGTCAAATGATAGACTTCGGGGGCTTTAAGAGGGTCTGTCGAGGATAGCAATCAATGGGTAGAGGTATCGATGAAAGCCAAAAAGATTTGTTCCTTGTTTTCTTTCCCTCGATTCAACTCTCTTCATATTTGTTCTATCGATTCGAATCTTTTTCTCAATCCTTGTCTACTGGGTCGCTGGTGTCGTTAGTGGTTTCTGTGTGTTGATTTCCTTTCGGTTCTCTGACTCGGACGGCTGTAACTCTGCTTGTTGTATCGCGCATCATTTCATACTCTACTCTGTTTGTGGTTTACTTCATTCTCTTCTCTTTGTTGTTGTTTACTTCTGATATGCATGCGGCTGAATAAAATTCCAGCCACTTGGGTGAGGGTGCTGCTGTTGCCATTATTGTCGTTGTTGTTGTCGTTGTTGTCGTTGTTAAGAGCACAATAAAACCGGAAGTTGTTGGTTTAGTTTAAAATGACCACAAAGTAGATTTCCTCACATTTACAATGCACCGCAAATAAATGAAGTTGCTTTTAATCATTAAACGATGCAATTTTAAATGCAATGAAAAATTAAGGAAATTACAATAAAAAAAAAATCTCTGAAAAATAAAAGCAAAATAAAAATGTAAAGAAAATTAAAACAATACAATTATTAAACCTGAAGAAAAATGACAGGAACATAAAGTATGGTATTTAATGTCCTTTTTCTCGAAAGTAGAACGAAACATTAAACAGAAAAGCTATTAAAAACTTTCCACTCAAAAGTTGGCACATAAATGCGAAGGAAATATACAACAACAACAAGCGGAGGATAACGAAAACCGAAGATAGAGAAGAACAACGACATGGAAGTAAGTAGCAACAACAGCGACAACGCAGAGTACGAAAGTGTAACCGGAAATAAAGCAACAACAATCAAAGCGAACAACACATTCAGCGAGTCAGTTTTTATATCCTGTTGTAGAGGGATGTTTTCTCGTTTTTATGTCCTTGCTGTGTTGTATCGCTGTCGTTATTGCTTTTTACCTCCTTCGCTTGTCTTCGACGTTGCCGACGCCGACGCTGCAGCCGACGCCGTTGTTGTTGTCGCTGTCGTTATTGTTATCGTTATTGTTATCGTCTTCCTTTGGAGCCAATTTTGGGAAAAGCCAAAAACAAGGAGAGCAAAAAGTGGCCCGGAACAAAATGTGCTCAAGTGAAAACATGACGGAAACTTTTGCACATTTGCACATTCCAATAAAAGGATTGGGAGCAGCCAATCCTTCTTCGACGGGATTCGGTTTGTCTTTTGCGTTAAGAAGTTGCTGAGGCTGCTGTAAGTCTGCCATCTGTTGTTGTTGTCGCTATTCGATTTCAAACTTTGCAGCACTTGTAGTGTGGCTGGAGAATGTGTGTGCGTGTGTGTGTGTGCTTGTGCGAGAGTCTGTCCGGACACCCACCGTGTAACACTCTGTTCCTGAATTCATATCAAACGATCTGTCGTTGCTTTTCGATTCTTTCTTTACGTTTTCTCGTTTCTTTTCATTTCGAAGTTTTCCACCGAAAATATTGAAAAAACTTTTCGTATTATGTTTAAAGCACGTCGCGATATACGAATGTAAGTGATACCACGCCTGGTTGTTGGCCCGGAGTTGTGGAGTGTATCGTTGTTGTTGTTGTTGTGTTGCTCCACTTAACGCTGGAGCGTCCTGTAGACCGATTGTACATGAATTCATCGTGTGTTTTTAGGTTTGTCTTCAAGTAAAAGCATTTATTTTGTCTGTATGATTGTCTATATGAATGTGTGAGTGTCTAAACTGCGTCTGTATCTGTATGAAGCATAAAGTTTTGTGAGAATTTGATGAGTTCAAGTTTTTAATGCAAAAGTTTTTAAGTAGCAGCAGCAACAACCACCTGAATTTACACTCAAGCGAATATAAACATAGACATGAACCTACATACCTCTCTCTCTCTCTCTCTCTCTCTCTCTCCCTCCTTTCATCTCTCTTTTACCCAGCTTAACGTGACATAATTTAAAGACTGTCCTTTAATATTTAGGGAACCTTTTTCTTCAATCTTAACTTTTAAGCTTCCGCACACACACACACACACATATGTACACCCAAGAAAACCACATTCATGGTTCATATACCACATATAAACCCTCACCTACGCAACCACGTCAAGGAATTCGTTTAGGAAAATTCGAAAAATTCCATGCATTCAGGAGCGGCAGGATCTCACGCCGCAGCCGCACCGTCAAAAGCAGCTGCCATGAATTCCTGTCGAATTCCATGCTCAAGAAAGGATGAGAATAAAGCAGAAGAAAAGGCGAACATCAAAAAACGATTACTAGGTTAAAGTTGAAGCATAGAAGAAGCGTTTTGAGGGGAACATTTTCACTTTTATTGGCAAGTTTTTAAGTGGAAAAAACAACAGAAAATCTATTGAAATCGAAACGAATTTGTAAGAAATGGAAAACGGAAAATCATACATTTTGCATGGCTTTTTTTATAGTTTGTCATACCTTTGATCCTTTTCAAAATCTTTTAAAGTTGTCCCGTACTTTTGGCACAATTCACTGTACTTTTAAGGATTAAAACGGATGAGTCGATGGATTGATGTTAAGTTGTGCAATTTAGAGAAATGACGATATTGAGACTGTAAAAAGTAATGAATTTCATTGCGCTTAATAAAAATTCCCGGTTAATTTTACGCTTTTTGAACGCTCCAAGCTACACGTTGAAGCGTTTATTTACGTTGTACTGGCGAGTATCCTTTGCAGATACGTAGGAATCCTTACGAATACAATCCATGAAAGACATTTCATATTTGAACACACACACACAAACAGTTGGTCGTCCTGTCAGTCAGAGTGCGCTGCTTGTTGGATGGGCATCGCTGCAGTCGGTGTCAACGTTTCACAACATTTCACTCAAATCCTTTGGCACGTCCTCTTTGTTGTTGCTTTCACTGCAGTCATCATCATCATCGTCGCACAGTGGCCGGTTTTTCAACTTAGCGGTCAAAAATCCATATCTTTTGACTCTCTTGGAATTTTTTATTCCGGTTTTTTTTGTTGGATTCTTCTAATCTTTAGCTTTAATGTGAGACTAAAATCATAAAAATCGATCGATAAAAACCAGAGATATGAGAGTTTCAATCAAGGTACCTATTAAAATTTTCTTAAAAGCCTAAAAGAGAGATTATAAAAATAATACGTTTCTTTTTATTTAATGATTAAAGACTTTTTTATTATCAATAACGAACATACTAATAAAATAGATTAATAAAAATAAGGTAATAAGTAAGGAACTAATGAAAATTAAACAATTTTTTCAAAACATTCATTGATAGAATTCTGCTCATCTAGTAGTAAACTTTGTGCATCACTATCTAACTCGATTGAGCTAGATTTCCATTTTTGGCGGATATTTGAAATATATGGATCCGATGTGCACAGCAAAACTGCAAGCAGATCCTCATTGGTACAATATCTTGAAAGTTTCCTTGTGTTGTGTTCACGAAAGAATCTGTAATCCTTGTTTCTTTTTTCTTGTGCTTCTTCAGAAAGATCACCAAGTGGAAGTAGACTATTTTCAATAATTTGCTCGCCATGATAAAGAATTTTATTTCTCGTCATAACTTGGAAACACGTTGCATTTCTTTGAATTAGTTCGTTTGCGTAATTCTTTGTATTGGTTTTTTGTTAATTTCAAAGCAAATGCTTCCTCAGGAGTAAACTTCTTTTCATCAGTCGGAGTTGGAACACTGCTCAGTACCCTTTTGACGCGTCTGGGGCTCGCTTTTATTATTTTCTCAATTACTTCTATCTTGTCCTTTTTATTTCTTGATGGACCTACTTGATGAAGGAATGCATTTTGTATATTCTCATGAGATATTTCGTCATTGATGTCGCCAAGTTTACGCCTTCTAGATCGTTCACTGCATTCGTCCATCGATTTCCATGGTCTACCCTTTCCTTCGCTGCCTTTATCAGTCATGGTTTCTTCTTCAAAAACGAGCTCAGTTTTCATCCATTCTGTGTTGCGTTGGTACAGTTTCTCCTTATTTCGATTCACATCTGTGTAACGTTTTTTTAAATGCGATAAAAAGTTAGATATTTTCTTTTTATATGTTTCTTCTTGATCGCATGAGTCAAAAAAAGGATCACTTAGAATATGCGAAGTAACATCTTCGTCGTCTTTTCGTAAGAAGTAAATATCTGCCAAATTTTTATAAGTGAACTTAGCCATGTTTTTGCCAAGAATATGGAAACTCGAGGAACGCAACTCTTTAAATACTCTTTCCGTCACGGATTTTTTACCTATGCACATGTAATACTTACCTGTTACCCATTTATGAGATATTTTTATGTGCCTAAATTTTCCATTTTACAGGTAAAATATATTACGACAGGTACTTTTACAGTACGTATGTAATAAGAGCTAATTACCTGATAATTAAAAAAACCTAATTAGTGCAAATATACATATAATTTGAAAGAAAAGTATGACACTAACAAAAAAAAAAATAACGGAAAACATGTTAAAAACGTTTGCAGTGTGTGGCTTTGACTCATATAATGGGCTCTAGCGCCCGGTGGGGCAAACCGATGCAAAAAAAATTGGTATGGGCTTTTAGAGGAAACTTCCAGCTTTACAATGGTGTAAAATTTGTTTTGGAGCATTCTGGAGCGCAAAAGTCCTGCTCCAAAATACGACGAAATTTAACCAAATTTGGAGCATTTCTGGAATTCTTGTTACGTAATAACTATACCACAGTTTTCCTCAATTGTAACAACATTTGACAACGAATATATCCAAGAATTTAATAAAAAAAACCGGAACTCAATATCTGAAATATTGACAGAGATATAAGATATCTAAATCTGTGAAAAGTTTAAAAAATGTGTTTATTTTAGTTGAAAATAAAAAGTGCTGTCTTTTATTGCATAGTTACTAATGAAATAATCAAGATAAAGCTGTAATTTTTTGGCTCCCTAGGTTCTCAGGTTTCTACTTTCATATGACCTAACCCATTTTGAAATCGGGGACATTGAAAAAAATGACTTTTGGCCGCTAAGTTGAAAAACCGGCCACTGTGCGTCGCCATCTTCACCACGTTCTCGTGGCTGTCCTCGTCACTGGCCCGACGTGGCGTGGCGTCGTTATCGTTAGCAATTCAGAGCAACATCCACGCAACGCACAGCAGCGATTGTAACCGATCGTCTTAGCAAGTGTTCAAGTCATTCGTCCGTGCCTCCGTCCATCTGGATGCCTGTCTGTCCTTCTGGCTGCTTCTACTCTGCGTGCCTTTCTTTTTGCCACATTCTCTGTTTCTGTCTCAGTCTGCGTCTCCGTCTCTGTTTCTGTTTCTGTCTCTGTTTCTGGTTCTGTCTCTGTCTGCGTCTCTTTTTTTGTCTCTCTCTCTCTCTCCCTCTGCACTTTCTTCTGTTTCAATCCAAATAAGCGTCTGTTTCTTTTGTTTCTGTTTGGTTACGTTAATCTTTCTTCTCCTTTCGGTTTGTCGCTCTATCTTTGTGCCTGCCTTCTGTCTGTCTGTCTGTCTTTGTCTGTCTGTCTCCTTGTCCACTTGCCTGTCTCTGTCGCTTTGTACCCTTGCCTGTCTCTGTCTGGTCCTTGGGTTTGTCTATCTGACGGCCTGTCTGTCTGCCTGTGCGACTGTTTATCTGTCTGCCTTTTGTCTTTAATATGTCTTTATTTCTCGCTTCACTATCTACTGTCTGTGTGTCTGTCTGTCTGTTTGGCTGTGTGTGTGTTTTTGTGTTTGTGTGTATCATGTTTATATGATTCTGGGAGCGTCATCAACACTTCCCGCAGCAGGCGGAGTCAACGTCGTCAACGTTCCTTGCTGTGCTGTTGATCCTTGTGGATTAGTTTACTTTGCTTAAAAGTCATTCAACGTTTGACGCTTCCGCTTCGGCTCGTTTTTCCGTTTGCCACAATTTTTTTCTATTTTCTTTTTATTTTATATTTTATTTGTCAGATATGCAGCCGTATCCATCCTGTGGGATATGCTTGTGTATCCTTGGAAATGGCAAAATTATGAAAAATTTAACAGGGCACATCAACGCCACGCAGTCAGTCGGTGGATCAGTCATTCGGTCAGTCAGTCAGTCGGTGAATCAGTCATTCGGTCAATCATTCAGTCAGTCATTCAGTCAGTTTGTTGTTTTTAAGCCCCACCATCGTTATCATCATCATCATCGTGCGCATCTCCATCATCATCATCACTCTATTCTTCCGCTTTCACTGTATCTGTATCCGTATCTGTGTCTCTTGTGCGGCTTTTAATAATTGATATCTTGTTCAGTGCAGAAAATTTCGCCCTTTTTTTGTTGTTGTTGCTCACGTTTCCGAGATAAGCGAAGCGATGCCCGGAAACGAGCATTCATACTTTTCTTTGTAGCGCCAGCATGAATTTTTAAGGGTGTTAGAATTTTTAAGTGAATGCAGTTGAGTGAAAAGTATAAATTTATAATCAAAGTTCCTCCACGGGGGAGGGCAACAATTTTAAATGCTTTTAAAATTATTGTGGAAAAATTTCCTGTGTTTCCTATGGTGAAAATTTAAAGAAATCCTCTCACTCACTCACACAAAAAGTGTTACTCTCGAGCGTTTACTGTAGCGTGTAATAACAACAACACACACACATGTAAGCAACAACATGTGAGAAGCAGCTGCTGCTGCTGCTGCTGAGAAACAAAACGATGCAAAATATTGTAGGCGTTAAAATTGCAACATATTTTGTGCTGCCGACTACAAAGTGTTGGTACTCGCAGAGCAACATGACGATGAGCCACACATTTTCGACCAGCAACAGCAGCCAAAGCAGCAGCAGCATCTGCTGGAACACTAACTAAAGTAGAGTTAAAGTTTTAACAACAACAACCCAACAACAACACCCTACAACGACTCAACAACAACCCAACAACAACACCTTACAACGACCCTACAACAACGCCACCACAGCAACAACACTAATAAAAATAACGCTGTGCTAGCCTAAAAAAGCAACAACATCAATAGCGGTAACAAAAACAACAACAACAACAATAACAACAACAGCAGCAGCCACCAACAGTTACCAACTCAAACTAATAAAATGGCAGCCACAACCGAAAACCGTACTTGAAACGCTTTCATATCTGGATTTGGGCAAAATTGAGACCTCGTGTGTGTGTGTGTAGCTACTAGTGTAGTGTATAATGTTGATGTGTGTGTATGTGTATGTGTTTCTATTCTTGTGTTGGTGAAAGTGTGCTAACGCAAAAGTAACCAACATTTTAGTTCAGTACTTTAAATCGGCCCTAAATAAATAACATGCCAAAAAAATGAAACATTTACAAAGTGTTTTAAAATTATATCATATGATAAAAACTCTTTATTTAAAGTGTTTACTACAAAGTATAATGGATTTATAAAGAATACCTTCAGAAGGAGCTTCCTCACTGTAAAGAATCGACGTATTTAATGCCAATGTTGATATAAAGCCAACGTGAATTATACGCCTCAATGACGAGCGAAAATTATTTGTATAAACTATACAAATAATAAGCTTGTCATCAATATTGTTGTTGTTGTTCTCGGAAGGCATACGGAACCAAATAAAGAGAGCACAGCTTTGATGCTGCAATATTTTGATATTCGAAGTATTTCAATATTTTGATGTTCGAAGGGCAGTAAAATTGTTGTTTTTGGTGTTGCTGTTGTTCGGCAGCGATATAATATTGCTGCTGTTATTGTCAATCTTTTATTTGTTGTTGTTGTTGTTGTTGTTGTTTTCTAGTATCTGAATTACTGCTGCAGCAATAATTTAAACTCGTTGTGTCGAAATGAAAACAGCAACAACATTAATAGCATCAACAACAAACGGGGCAACTTTGTTGCATGTATTTTTGCAGCTTTTGCCGAACACACACACTCATATGAACACATCCACACGAAACACACACAAAGACACAAAGACACAAACATTTATACATTTACATGTTAAACGTTTTCATGTCTTTCAGCGGCTGATGCTGCTGTTGCTGCTGTTGCTGCTGCCCTGGCTTCATTTTACAGATAGAGCGCCATTCGTAACGGAAACAGTGTTGCCAACGTAACGATGCAGAATATATTGCAGCTGATATCCTTGCTCTTTGTTGCCATTCAGCCATCGTAGACATACAGCGTCATTGCTGGCGGATGTTGCTGATGCTGCTGGTGGAAAATGATGACCGAACATTAAATAAGGAGCGATGCGGGGAGTGTATGTGGATAGTATGTGGATAGTATATGAATGTGTTACATGCTCTCAGAGTTGACAACTTAAACGAGTAAAAAGTAGTGAGAAATTATGGCCGGGTGCTTCTTCGTGAGTTTCTGGAGCTTCTAAACAAACAAAAAGAACAAATCAAGGACATCTTTCAAGGTTACGACAGAGAAGAGAAAAATGAAATAAGGAAGAGATAAAACTTCAGTGAAAACTATGAAAGCATAAAGAAAAAATTTAAAGAGAACCAGCAAAGAAGAAGAAGAATGAAAGAAGAAGAATAAAAGAAGGTGAAGCAGAGAAGCAAGCAAAAAAAGAAGCCAAACTAGCATCCTCTCCAAAGTTTCTGTTGTTTTGTGTGTTATGAATGTTTCTGTGCTCTTTTCTTTTTTTCATGCATTTTTTCATATGCATATTTTTCAGTTCCATTATTTCAGCTGTCAAACGTTGGCATTCATTGGGTGGCTGTTACTGCTGTTTTCGTTGCCGTTGTTGTTGTTATTTTGTTGGAGTTTTGCTGATGCTGCTGTCAGAATGAAATATTGAAAATATTTGAAAATGACAAGCAACTCAACGTTGCAGTTGATTATGACAAACCGATGTATGTGGGCAAATACAACTGCGAGTCGAAGTACAACTACAAAAATAACAAAAACAATAAATACTGGTACATGTGACAACAAACACAACCACGACAAGAATGCTGTCTGTGCTTCTCTTGTGTTCAGTCAAATGTTCAAATAACCACATTTTATCACTATTCTCATCACATTTACTCAACCTCTGCCAACCTCTCACCCACTCACCCTCTCACCCACTCATTCACTCCTCCCACATCTCACATTTGCTTGACATTCTTGCATTACAGTTTGCATCTGCTTCGCCATTAGAAAAAAGAAAAGAAAAGAAAATATTTCACAACACAACAGAATTGTGTCTGTACTCAAATCATGTGAGCAAACATTCAAACCTTTTATTGCTTCATTCATTTGTTGGTTGGTCACCACGGTGAAGCAAGGCGCTGGAGAGGACAAGCGGAGAGGAGAGAGTATAAGAACGGGTTCACCAAATATGGTAAATATTCCATAAAAGCAGGGTGCAGAAAATCTCATTACTGATGATTGCAAATGGTATATTTTTCCGAAGAGTTTGATGAGGTGGTGACGATATTTAAAGAGGTATAAAGGAAGATGGATGAAGAGAAGGAGGGCGAGAGAGAGAAGGAGGGCGAGAGCGAAGAGGGAGAGAGATGAGAGGTCAATAGTGGCACTATTAGCGAAGTGTGAATATAATTGGATCAAATTAAGCGGTGACTAGTTTTGTCCGTTCTTTTTATTCTATTTTTTGCTGTTCCTTTTAGTTTAGAGTTCTAGGAATCCACGTAAGTGTGAGTAGTAGATGATTAGTAAGTATTACCCTCTTCTAGTAATCATATCCATATTTATAAATGTAAAAAACATATTTATTTACCTGCATAGAATGTATTTTTACAATAACTAAATATATTTTCTAATTTTAAAGAAAGTGTTTAAAGCTTTAAGTTTCATACTCAATCGCTTGTCTGTCTGACGAAAGAATCCTTAGTCTCCGTTTTCGATTCTTTCTATTAGAATTTCTTGTTAAGTGCAGATACGAGTATCGAGTAATGAATTCAAGAAGAATGAAGGAAGAATGAAATCTTTTATTTTACAGAAATACAGCTTTGGTAATCGGCAAACTGTTGTTGACAGTTTAAAAACTCTCTAAAGTGTTGAATTGCAAGCAATTTCAATTGCAAAGTAAATTCGTTGAATGAGTTATTTCAATGAATTTCAAAATATTCCCCAATTCCATTCAATCGATTCTGTCGGTTTTCATTGTTCTCTCTGCTCGATAAATACGAATCGAAGTGATTGAGTTCGATTAAGTTGAAAACATTAAAACGAAATAAGAAATCATCAACAGTTTTATTGTTGGTATTCGTAGATGGAAAAATCTTGATTCAAAATAAACATCCACCTCAAGTAAATATGTTTTAAAGGCATTTACATTATCTACATGTTTTGAAAGCACTTAAAAATGAAATTTTTTGTTATCAAAAATTAAGTTAAAAATATGTTAGATTAAATTTAGGTTTAAATTCCATTTTTATAAGGATGCATTTTTAATTTACTTGATAATATTCGAGAAAAGCAGGAGAAAAGGAAGGACGAGGACAACAAAAGGATTTCGTGCTCAATATTTTGATGGATGATTGTCAAATTTCGGAAAAATCAGAGCATGATTCAGACATCATGACAGAGTATTCGTCGGTTTAATTATAGTCGTTGTGATTTCGATTCTTCTTTCTTGTGATTCTTCCTTTTTTGTGGTTGTTGTTGTTGTTGTTGTTATTGTCCTGGGTGGTTGTACAGCTCTATTGTTGTTCGGTTTTCTTACTTCTATTGTTATTGTTATTGTTTTGCCCACTGTTATTGTTGTTGTTTTGTTATTGTTTTGTCCACTGTTATGGCTATTGTTGCTGTTATTGTTTCTGATAACCCGATCCGATCTGCCTTTATTATGTAACCACAAAATGAAATATATTTCGTAGATATTCTATAGATTTATCGGGATGTCAGCAACGTCAACTGCAGGCAACTCTATCGAATGCAGAATGCAGAATCCGAACAGAGCTTTGGTCATAGCAAACATAATTCTAGTAGAGTGTGTTTATGTGTGTTTATATGTGTGTGTGAGTGTATGTGTACATGTGTGTGTGCATGTGTGCTGGCGTTATATTGTTAGCGTGCATTGAATCTTATTTGCTACACACTTCTATCTGTCCACAGACTTCGTTTGTAGCTGATGATTAATTGTTTTGTTTTGGGTTTGCTTCTGTGTTGGTGGAGCGTCACTGTTGGTGTTACTGTACGCGTGAATGTGTGCGTGTGTGTGTGTGTGCTTGTGTATGTACGCGTGTGTGCTTGCATATGAATTGCGCTCTAAGCTTGCGAACGACACCAACACGCAAACAGACACGCGACGAGGTTTCAAATTTCGATACATTATAATTTTATGAGACATTGTTTCTGTGTGCGAGTAGAAGAAGCATCTTGCATGTGTGTGTGTGTGTGTGTGAATATGCGCCTGTGTTTACACTCATGATTGATAGTGCAACCGCTCACCGCTTCAATTGTTGTTGTTGCTGGCTGAATATTTAGGTCAGAAGTGCAAATGAATGAACATTAAAGCGCAGGCATCTTTTTTTGTTTACCGAATGAAGAGGATTCACGGTAGATTGCACCGAATCATATCCTTGCACTGATTTCGCTCAACATGTGTCTAGAATCTGGATATCGTATTTACCGAACTCTTCACGAGAACACGTGAGTGCATTCAAGAGTCAAGTCAATCCTTTTAAGTGCACTCTGAGTGTTGAATCCTATGTAATCCTTGTTTTTCAAATGAAATGTCAGAGGTTAACCGTTGCTTAGTCCCGACTTCGAAGTGAAATCGATTGTATTTACTTTTAATTGCAAATTATGAACATTGAACATGAAACTGTGTTTAAAATGCTTGTGCTTTCATTTTAAAGGATTAGAATTTATTTCCTTTAAATTTATTGAGTATCTGTGAAGATACAAAACAACATTTCGAGTCATTGGCTCATAATTTAACCGGATTCCTCTTCAGTGTTTCATTAGAATGCATTAACTATGAACATGTATCCATTTCATTTACACAGATTTCCCATAAATCACTTAAAATCCTGTCCACAGAATTCTCGAATGTCGAACTAACGAGATAAAAGATCTCAGTGTTCTGTGTTTGGAATCAAGAATTGCTTTTATCTTTACACAATTTAACGATTATTAAATATTTTAGATTTAAATTCATCGAAAACCAAATTGAAATACAAATAAAATAAAATAAAAGTACATGAAATGAGCTTAAATAAAATAAAATCGAATAAAGTAAAATAAATTAGAATAAAAATAAAAAAAAATTAATCCAAATAAAATAAAATCGAATAAAATAAAGTAAAGTCAAATAAAATAAAGTCGAATAAAGTAAAATAGTGTAAAATAAAATAAATTAGAATATAAAAAAAAGATTAAAAAAATAATAAAATAAAATCGAATAAAAAAAGATATAAAAAATTAAAATAAACTTATTTTTTCTCATTTCTTCAAATATTTTTAATATTTTTCGAAGTTATTTTATATTTTCAACTTGAGTCGTTGTTGGTACTTCTTCTTCTTAGTGTTGTTATTCTTCGATTTCTTCTCCTTCTTCTTGTTATTTGTCTTCATATATCATGTCATCGCATTTCATTGAATTCTCTCGCATTTTGCAAGAGTTAGAAAAATCCTTCGACAAACAACAAACATTTCATAACCGCGGCCATATTTTTGCAGCGACGAACAGCAGCTGATGCAGGATGTCAAACGAGTGCACTGGAAAGAAATGCAAAAGAAAAATAAAAGGAAAAGAAAAACAAAAGACAAGAAAAAAGTACGGAAAGGAAGAACGGAGAGAGAGAGAGAGAGTGAGAGAGAGCGAGGAAGGAACAAACGAAAAACAAATGCAAAGCAAAGAAATATGAATGCGAAATGCTTTTAGCTTTTATGGGCTTAATGGAGTTTTATGGATGTCGGCGATGGAATTATTATTGCTGCCAACCTGAGAATAAAAATGCAGGAAAATAGAAATAGAAATAGAAGAAGAGTAGAGGAGAAAAAAACAACATTGACGGAAGAGTAGGAAACTGAGGAACAACAACAAACTGAAGAACAACAACAAACTGAAGAACAACAACAAACTGAAAAACAAAGAAGCAACTGAAGGAAAAACAAATAACAAGAAGAAATAAAGGCAAAAACTATGAAAATCTGACAAAAGTAGCGACGATATTTTAATATTTTAAACATTTAATTTAAGTGAAATCTTTCCCGAATTCCTTTAGAAGAACGAAGTCATTAAAGAAGTTAAGAGAGTCCTTGAAATGGAACAGAATTGAAATTTCCTCGTTTTCTTTTGAATTCATTTTTGATCTCGTTTGATTATTTCACAAATCGATTGATAGTCAGAGGTTCATCATTATTTATTAAGTGACCACGATTGGAAAACTCCACATCAACCGCTGTGTCAACAAACGTCATCAACAACAACAGCTGCCGTCACCAACAACAACAGCTGCCACAGCAACACCAACAACAACACAGATGCGACATGTTTGCTGCCAACAAAGTGTTTATTTTTCGTTTAATAAACTCAGTGCTCAGGTCGCGCGATTGCTGAGCAACACAAACCGATGCAGCGTCCACCAAAACAGCCTCTAAAAACTCCTCGTACTCTAATCCACCAACATTCTGTCCATCTACCACTCTGTCCTTCTACCACTCTGTCCTTCTAACACTCTGTCCTTCTGTTTGTCTATCTAACATTCTGTCACATTTAACCCTGTCTTTTTCTGTCTTTTTGTCTTTCTGACATTTTGTCAGCTTTTCGCTTTCGATGATTTGATGATGTCGTTTTTACGTGTTGGTTGGCGCCGCTGCTCGGTCGGTGGCATTGATTGTCAATTGAGTCGGTGATAAAATCAGATTAGTAACGAGTAAGCAAGAAAAACAACAACAACAACAACAACAAGAACAGCAACAACCACAAGCAGCATGCCGAAAAGTCAGTGAATTATTTCGCAATTGACACTTGACAGCTTTAAATGACAAATCATATCGCTGCGCAACGCAAATAACACGAAATTAGAGTCACTTCACTTTGGCAGCATTGTAATCGAAAAACGCGGCTGTGGTGATGGTTGGTGGTTTCCTGGAATCCCGTTACAGCGGGAGAGAGTCACTGAGTACCGCTGTACGTCTGCATGCTGGTATCGCTGTAAGTCTGGCTGCTTGGCTGTCTGGCCGGCTCTCGTCGATAGTTGACAGGAGTAGCTTATTGATTAATGATCCGCTGACTGGATTGGAGTGGAATGATAAAGGTAAATCTATACCACAGGATTAACATTTGTACTAGGAAAATACTGTAGTAACTGAAATTATTATTTATTATTATTTATTTTAATGGATTCTATTGAAGTGATCTGAAGACTAATTTTACTTCGACTTGATTTTCTTTCCAAAATAAGATTTCAGATACAAGATTCTTGTATTGATTTTTTTCTGTTGAATAAAAAATATAGCTTATTTTCGTGCCTTAATACAGACCATAAAAATATACGATATAAAAATAGCCAAAGCAGAAGACTGCTAAATCATACACCCGGATACAAACACAAATTTACACACACACACGCAAATTTACACCCACACATATTTGTAGACTTTTTATAGATATTTTTATACATAAATAGACATCTATAAATATTATAAACGTATGTATTCATTCGACTATACACACACATTCATATATACACAATCAGGAAAGGAAGTCAAAAGAGTATTTATAGCATAAACGTGCTTTGATTGTAGATGTCCAACATATTCACGCTCACCAACACGAGAACGCACACCAACACAGGCACGCACACCGATTAAAGCACGCCTCCTGGTTTAACTAACGACTTCTCTAGCAGAGGCAAGCATGTGAGACAGACAGGAACGCATGTTGGTCTGTCGCAAAGACACACACACACACATACGCACCACCACACACATACACACACACTTCCTTCGCTCCTTTCTCCCCGCTTTTCGCATTCACTGAATCGAAACTAAAATATAACAAAAGAAAGGCAAAAATTACACGTTTCCGTTTCCGTTTCTGTGCATGTCGATGGACCATTAAAACTTGGAACGGGTGGTTGGTCGATCGGTTGGCTGTCCTGCTGGACGGTTGGTCTGCTGGTCGTCATTTGATCGGGGTTCCGGTTTTTTTTTTGTTGCTTAAATTTTTCGGGATTTATAGAGTATAGTATCTAATACATGCTTAATACTTACTTGTATGTATATGTATGTATATGTTTGTATGTGTTTGTATGTGTTTGTATATGTTTGTATAGTATGTCTTTGTATGTGTTTGTATGTCCTTTTGGATTCATCAACAATAAAAGAGTGTATTTAAGTTTATGGATCTGGGTCTATGTTCAAAATTGGTACCTTCATCTTATATTAGAGTTTATATATATTTTAGTAATTTTTCCGTATTCTCTTTACTTTTAATATTCCTCTTATTATTGTTGTTGCTGTTGTTGTTCCATTAGTTCAAAGTATGTCTTTTTTTCCATGTATGTATTTCCAATGGCAAGTAGATGAAATGTCCGATAATAAAAAGAGGAAGGAAGGAAAGAATGAAAGAAAAAAGAATCAAAGAAAAAGATTCATTAAAGAAGAAGAAGAAAAAAACGAATTACATTTTTAATTTCTTTTATGTTCTCTGTTGGTAACTAGGCACGCGTACAGGGTGTTAATTACGCCAGAGCTGGAGCATCATAGAGCATCACGAAATGACGCTGGATTCTGCTTGATGCTTCCTTTTAATGACGTGATGATTCAGCTAATTGAACGGGTCGAGAAATCATTTTCATTTCCGCCCTTCTAATTTCGTAAATAATTAAAGGGAAATGATTGAAGGGCAGCTCAGTCTCACGTACTACAAGTCACACACACATACAACACGCCATCACTACCATCAACGCCATTACTATCATCAATGCCATCATCATCATCCACATCATCATCCTCAATCGGTAATCGAGATGGTTCAGATATGTTTCTGAATCTAAGAAGAATCAATAAATTGAGATAAAAACGCAGTAAAGAAGTTGAATTCGAAGAGAAGAGAAGAGCTATCGAATGTCTGTCGTTCTTCACGCTGATTCAATGGCACACCCAGTATACACGAATACTAGCACATACATTTTTACTATACAAACACACACACACCCACACACACAAGTGTGTTATATAACGACTTAAACGTGTCATTCGTTTATTGTACGGGTTGGATTAAAATCTAAACACGTGACTGTCTCCTGTAAACTGAAACTTTAATCACACACACAGCATCACTGTCTGTGTATTTGTTGCTACATTTAAAGCTGCATGCGTGTATGTGTGTGTTTGTGTGAGTGTGAGTGTGATGGGCGTTTAGCTTGTTAGTGTAACGTAGCTAATTACACGGTGCCTGGTATCATCATGTATAAAAGCAGACTAAGAAACTCGAACATACTACAACTAAATGAAGTTGATTCAAGCAAAGCTGCAAGCGATTCAAGAGAATCACGCCTCGAAAGGATAATAAATGAAAGAAATGATTTGGCCACTATTCTTTCCTGAGATATCAAAAAGTTGCATATGCTGAATTTCGATTTTCTTTTACTGATGCATTTAAAATCATCCCCGAAACGTAATGCGCAGGTTTTTCTTAATGAATTTTTAAGAGTTACCTGAAATGGCAAAAAATTCCGTCCAAAGAATGGTGAAGTAGGTAAAAATTACTATATACTTTTCCTTTAATTATATCTCTCAGCAAAATATACGTAAATATAGATGAAATATATATTCAAGTTATCCTTAATATTGTAAATAAATGCCAGTAATGTAGAGGATATAGAATAAATTTAAAAGATTTTTTAAAATCTATGGGTCTTTAATGATACCTGCTGTTCGATGCCACTCCGCTCCTGATATTCACAGCATGGATGAGTATATTCTATCTTCTAACTGAAAACATATCCTCAAACCAGCTGCATTCACAGAATCAGTAAAAATACAGCGGTATCTTTAGTTGTCTGCCCCTAAAAAGCTATAATAAAGAGAAAAAGCCGTAGAAACCTTTGGAATCCTCACCGAGTTTCTGGTTCTGGTTCTGGTAACCAGCACACTGCAACCTTAACTCTTGTAAGAGGCACGTTTTGGGTGCATTTCTCGGCGCAGTATTGAATTTCGTTTGTGCAGAGTAGAAAGTAGAATTCCTGGGCTTCATCTGCTGAAAAAGGATATAAATAAAAACTCAACGCCACTCAACTCAACTAGCAGAAAGTAGTTAAAATAGTAGTAGCGCACTACTACGGTAGTTGCTGCATTTTAAATGCAAAATAATTGGCTGCATTTTTCGACTCTTTCTACATGAAGCAGAAGCTACATGAAACAAAAGTGGATGCAGAAGCAGGAGCTGAAGGAGAGGTGAAAAAGCAGGAGCAGTCGTTTTAGCAGCAGTCGCAGTGTTACAGTTAGAATTGAGTATCGTGTGGGGGAGGGGGGCGGGGGTGGCGGAAGACAGGGTCTCGTAGTGAATCTATATTAAAATCACGTGCAGCTGATAAACTTCTGCTTCTACTCGTACTTTGCTGATGATACCTACAACTCCAATCAGACTGCAGATGTATGAATCTGAATTAAAAGAGAGACAGAGAGGGGAAAAGAGAGAGAGAGTGAGAGAGGAAGAGTGAGAGAGAGAGGAATCGAACGAGATGCAGTGAAAAAGTGTGGCCGAATGTGTGTAAAAGAATCTGCTTCATTTCCACTCTTCGCTTAGAGCAGCACTAAATAAATGAACGTGAGGACTGCTAAATTAAAGTCAGAAAAATTCATCGAAAATTAATTCATTATAAAACTTATTAAAAGTAAGCTTTTAATCAGAACTTTAATAGTTTCAATATAGAAGTTTTTCGCCTTTAATGAGATCGTTTGATGGAATTTAGTAAAAGTTACAAAAATTATTATATTTAAAATTTAACTTCATGCACTTCATGAGAGTAAAATTGTTTACCATAAACCACACGAATAGAGCTGTTTTTGTATAGTTTTTTTATTTCTTACGAGAGAGAAGAGAAATTAAAACAAAAGGATATCAAGTCTTCGCAGGATATCAAGCTGAGTGCTTTTAATAAAAGGATCGGCGAATAGAACGAGCAACACATCATAAATAAAAATTCACAGAAACACACACGAGAAGAAGAACAAGCGCATATATTATTGTAGGCGTGGCGAAATCGTTGCCAAAACACGATGCATGAAAACTAGTATTTTTCTCAGAAGCCATGCTCACAAATCTACACAAACGCACGGAAATCTCCATAAAGCACATGTACCACAGGCAAACATGCCCTCTCTCCAGCCCCCCCCCTCTTCTAACTTCCATAGCACAACGCAAGTTGCTGCAACATTTAAGCACAACATAAACAGGAGAAGTTTTCTTTAAATTTTGTTCGTGTTTATATTTTTCCCCCTCATATTTTTTTCGCAATTCAATTTCTGTTGAATAAGCGAGAAAAATTCTGCGTCACACCCACCAAAGAAGTGAACCGTCGCACAACAACAACAATAACAAAACAACAACAACAACAACAAAAATAACAACAACAGCAATACAGTCTGTTGTTTATTCATCCTGTTAAATTATCAACATAAAAAAGCAACTCAGAAAACAAATAACACGAATTTTATGATTCGCAGGAACGTGAAGGAAATTTTTAAAAATAACGGAAGAATATCACTTAAAGCAAATAAGGAAAAATATAGTATAAAAAACACAAAAAGAATTTCAAAAATATAACATTAAAATAAATACTAAAACAATACTTAAATCATATTTTTAAAGAATATTAAAAATATACTAAAAAGATCCTAAAAAAGAATATAAGAAAACCTCAAAAATGTACTTAGAAACCATATAAAAAATACTAAAAGAAATATAAAAATATTTATATAAAAAGTAGATAAAAAATTGTAAAAATATATAAACTGGCAATAATTAACATGTGCGGAAATAAATATAAAAGTAGAAAAAATAGGATAAGAATATAGAATATCAAATAACAAAAAAGTACTCAAAAACGGTATTAAAGTTCTTCTTCTTCTTTTATCATAGTTTTATAAAGCTTTCTTCTTTATTTCCTTCAAATTCAAATTCGTTTTTCCAAGGAGTTTTGTTTCACTGTGATTCAAAATCATGATTCATTCATAATTCATTCACGATAAATCATATGATTCATTTTCATGATTCATATTCATTATTCATGTTCATGATCACATATCATATTACATGGAATCATATTAATGATTCATGATGATGGATTTACTTTCTTCTTAATTCATTTTCATGATTCATATAAATGATTCATTTTCGTGATTCATTTTCATGATTCATTTTCGTGATTCATGAATCATATTCACCATTCAGATTTCGATTTAATGCTTTTTCCAAGAAGTTCGTCAATGTTTTGTGTATTTATTTTCTTCTTAATTTAAATAATAATAAAAAATGGAATCCACCGTCGAATTTTCGTCCTCATTTCGTTCATCCTTTTTTCGTTCTTTCCCATTCATCTCATTTCGTCTCCTCTCCTCCTCGTCTCCTGTCATAGTTTATACATTTTTCTCAGTTTTGTTATTATTTTTTGTGCTTTTTTTAGAACATCTCTCTGCTGCGCTGCTGCACATTTATTTATGCAGACTTAAAATATCTGAAAGTCGCTGGATGCAGGATTTATGCGCTTTTTGCGCTGTCAGCAAACAATTTATCATGCATAGAATTTTGAGCAAAACGTTTGCAATATTTAATTTTATTTGCTGAAGAGTGGTCGTGGGAGAGGGGAGGGGAGGGGGTGACAGAAAGTGGTGTCCTTCCACAGAAAATGTTGATATTTTAAATAGAAAAAGAATTATCAAGTAAAACGAAGCAAATTTAATTTCTTTAAAGAACTGAGAATGATGGAGATATACTTAAGAGATGATTATGTTGATAGGGATGAAGGAGATGATGATGAGGATGTAAGAGATGATGATGTGGAAGTAAGAGATGATGATGAGAACTTAAGAGCTGATGATGAAGATATAAGAGCTGTTGATGATGACGTGAAACCTTTTAAATGAAGGGCTAAAAACTCACTCACACGTCCTCGTGAACAAGTGGAATGGAAGCTAAGACGAGTACGTTATGAATACAAGATGTCATGGCAACAGTTTTAATGCATTTATTTCACGGAGAACTCATTTATGAAGAAGAATTAATATAAAAGAGGAAAAATGAACTCGTACGATAAGAAAAAAGAAAAAAGAGCATTTATTACACTTAAAACACGAATCATTTCAATCTGGAAAAACGAATTCAAGTGAATCTTGAAAAATGAATTCAATTGAATCTGAAAAACCGAATTTATTTGAATATGAGTGTGCGTGTGTGTGTGTGTGTGCACTCGTGTTCCAACCAAATTCGATGCCAAACATAAATGCAATTACTTCCATTCGTATTGAGCCTGAAACTCGTCCTGTGCTCTGTTTGTTTGTTGTTGTGTCCTTGCCTACTGATCTCATGCTTCATGCTCATGCCTTTTCGTTTCCGTTCTTTTTACTGATCTATTTTTTGAGTATTTTTAGATAGTTTTTTATTTTCCCCGGTTTTCCGATGTTGTTTCTTTTTATTATTATTTTATTTTCGCGACTAGAAGCTTCCTTTCTGTCTTTTATTCAGCCAGAATCAGCTCAGGTTTTATTATCCTGCTGTTCTGCTTCTATTTTTATTGTCTATTTATTTGTATTGCTTTCTGTGTGTATTGCTTGTAGCTCGTGCTCGAAGCGAGATACAGAACACATTCGAATTTCGCATTTCGTGATTGTTCGCTGTTTGTTCCGCAACTCTACTGGGAATGTTTCGAAAAATTGTCATGTTCACCTGACACACAACCTGGTACAACAACAAAGCTCTCGAGTGGTGTGAAATAAATCATGTCATCGGGATCAGAAACAAGCATTCTGTTTCAGTTTCCCTTTTTTTCAGCTTTTCAATAGATAACGACTAACTACTGTTAGTAGTTTTTTTTTTCATCGTCAAAACTGCGAAACAACGGAAGACACACACACACATGTACACTCTACATACACACATACATACAATGTGTGTAAAGTGCAAAAATATTCGTTCTATCAGCGGAATACACGCCCTTCTAAATTGAATAAACGAAATATTAATAAATATCGTGTACAAAACAACTGAATGAGTGAGTGATACTAACATTTTGAATTTTTTAAGAGAAAACAATTGAGAATCATTGAATATTCCCATTCGAATCGAATCGAATTGATACTTAATTTGCTTTCACTTAACTAAAAACTATTGTAGAACTAGAATAAAAACAGAATATAAATAAACAACCCGCATTTCATTTATAAAATTAAATACACAAACATTATTGTATATTAATTGAAATGAAACAGTTTCGATTTGTTGTTTATTGTCACATCTATTGTCACATCTATTATCCAGAAACAATTCATAAATCTTGCATCGTTTAATCAATTCTAAAATGTGAGAAAGGCCAAGAAACCGCATTTAATTGAAATTCATTATTTATATACAATAGATTTGAAGATGCAAGATTTCGATGTTTGGTTTTCAGGTCTCAAAATTGCGGTCATCGGAAAAGAGCAGGAAACAAGCAACAACGATGCCCAGAGTTTCATTTGGGTTGATTAAGTTGAGCTGATGTTAGTCCAGTTGAGTTGAGTGTTAGTTAAATTAAGTAGAATGGTGATTAAGTTCATAACTAAACTTCTTTATAACAACAGCATCACCATAATAAAATAACATCCATCATTCGCTACAACAATCGAATGTAACCATCAACGCAATCGACACTTTTTGAGAGAAGAACAAAAGAAAAACGAATCAATTCAAGAATCAGCAATAACGACGAGGATGTTTAGGGGCGTGGCGGTGCTTCATTCACATCCGTTTGTAGCTGCAGCTGGTCCTTGTAAATCTCTGTTGTATTTCATTTGAATTTTCACTTCGATTTGTTTATTTATTTATTGTTTATTCATCCTGGCTTTTCTTTGCATATCGAGTTATAATTCACTAAATTCGAACTCTCCTCCCATCAACCACTTGCTTTAGCAGTTTACCGTATTTAATATTTGCTTAAATATTTTATTTATATTGACTTCGATCTGCTGGAGACTCTCACTTAACATGCAGAGAACTGTCAATGAGTCGAGTGATTTTGATGACGATGATGATGATGAGGTTGAATCTGTTCAAGCATTCGATGTATTTATGAGCCTGGAGGCATGTGTGTGGGTGTAGGTGTGTATGTATGTGTGTGTATATGCGTGTTCATACTCAAGTTTATTCACTTCTGAGAATTTCAATGTTTCATTCGTTCTTTGATTGATTGCAGGTTGGCTTTTCTCATCAAATTTTCAATCTGAAAACTTTTACTTGCTTCCTTACAATGAGCACATCACTCACATGGTTAGTAATACGAGGACAAACACACACACATACACATAGAAACGGTTGTACATACATGCACATGTACGAGGTGCTTATAAAGTGCTCGACATTTGAAGGCATCAAATAGAAACACTCTTTCTTCGTCTCTCCTTCGTCTCTTCTTCATCTCTTCTTCATCTCTCCTTCATCTCTTCCTCGTCCCTTCTTCATCTCTCCTTCGTCTCTTCTTCACTTCTTCCCCATCTTCTTCTTTCCTCTTTAGTTTTGCTATAATTTTTCTACATCCAGTCAATTCTAATGTAATTTTCTCAGTTCGCAAATGAGTAAAGATTTTCTACGAATATTTGACCTCACTTGAGACTAACTTATGAGTTTCTTGAACCTTTCTTGGTTTCCTCTCACAGTGAAGAGTTGGAAGATTTACAGAGAGTGTTTTAGTGATTAAAATAGAAGAACTTTAATAGCCTTGTACACACAATAGTCACATACATATACCATATATTTATCTACACTTACATCCCTAGAGATGTCTATCTAAAGTGCTATAAAATATATCAAATCTAATCTCAAACTTCATCTCATAATAAAGCAAACTTTTTATTATCCTCTTGTCTCAAGTCAAAGGAAGCTAATGTGAATAATTTAAGCTACTTACAATAGAACTGAAGTGTCTTTAGTGTCCAATAGAACTAAACTTGGGTAAGTAAGTGTTTTTGGAAACATATCTTAGATTTAAACTTCGGAAAAACATCGTATATCTTCATCTATAATAAAAACTTATTTCATGGTAGCAAAAGAATGAAAATGTTGGGCTAGATACACATTTTGAAGTGCATAATTTTAACAGCCTTCATATACTCACTGTAGTGCTCTTTCAATTACCGCTACACACACACATACAAACACACACACACACACACAGTCAAACACACACACACATGTGCGTAGCTTGAGTAGCTTACAGTCGAAAACTTTTTAAGTACCACCACAACAGCAGGAAGAATTAGGAGTCTGTTTTAATATTTATTTTCGTTGTTTTGAAATATCATAGCTCACAAAACATGGCAACGAACGACAAACCTCACAATACTCATAAAACTCATGAAATTCACGAAACTCGGGGAAGTCGGGGAACTCGCGGAACTCGTAACTCGCTTAAAACTCACTCGCACATCGAGTACTCTACACCGGGTACCACCACTAAAAGTGCGCATAAATTCTGAGCAAACTAATAATAACTCATAAAGCTAAAAGTATTGAACAACAAAAACAACAACAACAACACCAGGTAATAACAAAGCTCCAAAAATAGAGGATGTGGGAGAAGAGAAGAGAGAAGGAACAACGCATCAGGTTTGCTGTTTTGCTGTAGTATTGAAGCTTAAAAGGTTTTAATGATGGATGGCGTAGAGCAACAACAACAACAACAACAACGAGCCACAGAAGCTGCTATTAAAACTTGGCGCAAGTTGGCGACTTCTACTTCCGATTTCCGGCATTCATTCTGACGGGTTGCCTGTTCGTTTTACTAGCAACCAGAATGCCAACCTGCCTGTCTACCTGCCTGTCTGCCCGTCCGACAGTCTGTTCGTCCTGGTCGCTGCTTTTTTATGGCTCGTATAAAATGCAATCAATTCTCGCACGTTGATGTTCAAGAAGCTTTGATTTATTCCATAGAAATATTGAAAGCTCAGCGGAAGCGTCCAAAACATCGCCATCTGGCATTTCAGCTTAAATGGGAAAAAACACTTTTTAAATATGAGTGAAAATAGTGAAAAATATTAAAATTTTATTGAACAAATTTAACGAAATCATAACGAAGCCCATAAAAAATTATTATATATTAAAGTCGAAAATAAATAAATTCGTAGATAATTTCTTAATTTTGTAAAATTTCTTAAATTTATTTCATTTTTTTATGACTGATTTCGGTACTATTTATTTTTATGATTGATTTCGTTACTATTTATTTTTATGATTGATTTATTTACTAATTATTTTTATGATTCTTTTATTCACTATTTATTATTATGTTTTATTTATGCATTTATTATTAAGTTTTAGTTATAAAGTTGTAAACTGAGTTACTCTTTAATTACTTTTATTGTTTATTTTTTAATTTTTGTGTTTTGAAATCTGATTTAGCGACACTTTTAAAATTTTATTTTATTTTCTCTTTGCTGTGTTTTCTGTCAAATGCTGTGTTTCTCCCCACTTTTTTATCTTCGAATAATCTGCAAACAAAATCGTCACATGATCCTTACTTATTTCGTAATCGGTAGTATTTGTTGTTGTAGTTGATGTTGTAGTTGTTGTTGTTGTCAAGTTTTAATCACAGCAATTCATGTGATGAGCGCTCATTTAATGTACTTGAGTAACACGACTTGGCTCAGTAGCACGTTGTTGTTGTTGTTATTTTTTATCTGGGTAAAAAGAAGGAAACGGATAAAAAATCAGTCAGATGTTGAAAAAAACTGACAAATCCAAAGAAATGAGAGTGAGAAAAGAGAAAGAGCGAGTTACAGTGAAAGACAGAGTGAGTGACAGAGAGTGAGACAGATACACGAAGAGAGGGAGGGGGCGTCAATAGAGAGAGAGTGAGATGTTGAGACAGAGAAAACTGTGTCAATTGTTAGAGAAGCGCTACAACAATAGCAACAACAACAACAACAGAAGCAAACAATTAGAACGAAATTTATTTGCAACGGGGTTGAGTTGTTGTCTTTGTTAATACTATGTTGTTGTTGGTTTTGTTGTTGTTTAAAATCCACTTCATTGGAAACATTTCATTATGCTTAGCAAGTTATTTATTTAAGTTGTTGTTGTTGTTGTTGCTTTGCTGCACTTACACTTGGTTGCTATTTGAAAGAACCCGGGGACATAAAAACTGCAAAATTAAACAAAGCATCATATTTAACAGTAAAAGAAGAACAACAATAATAACAACAATAACAACCACATCATCATCCTCATCATCATCGTCGTCAAGAAGCAATAATAATAGAAACAGCAACAAAATAACAGTAATAACAACAACAACACGTAGAACACCGCCTCCGGTGCAGGACAAATAAAAATAAATACAAAAACAAACAAAACGCAGAGAAGTGAAAAAGCAATAAAAACAAAGCGATAGCGAGTCCCTGCGAATGCCACGAGCTACGCTGTTATTATAATATAAGCAACAGGAGCAGGAGAAGGAGCAGGAGAAGGAGCAGGAGCAGGAGAAGGAGTAGAAACAGGAGCAGAAGCAGGGGCAGAAGCAAGGGCAGCAGCGAGGGCAGCAGCAACATCGCGTGCCAATGAGATATCCTAGCGTATCCTTGGCTTAAGTACGAAACTTAGTCAGTCTCAAGCTGTGTCTGTCTGCCTGTCTATCTGTCTGTCTCTCTGTCTGTTTCTCTGTCTGTCTCTCTGTCTGTCTCCCTGTCTGTCTATTTATGTATCTGCCTGTCTGCCTGCATGTTTGTCTGTGCTGTTGTCTTCTTTGTTTATTTATATCCTTGCTTCTCATATCCTGTTGTGCTGCTCAAGTTTAAATCAAAACTTCTCTCTTGTTCCTGGCTCTCGCATGAGTTTATTTTTTGTTTTTGTATTTTTTTGGTTTCATTTACACTGCATTTAGTGCAGGTCGTCTGTTCGGGCGTCGAACGTGACAGTCGCTTAGTTGACTGGTTGGTTGGTTGGTTGGTTGGTTGGTTGGTTGGCTGGTTGGTTGACTGGTTGTTTGGTTTCCATTGAATTCATTGGTGAACTCTTTGAGGGTATCCTTTCGGCAATAAAGGAAAGTTTTGATTTAACGGAAGAACAAAAATTTGCTTCTCATTTTTCGGTTGACACGATGAACGATAAACTTTTCCTTTCAATATATTGTCCTATAGTAGCAGAAGTACCATTGTTATGTAGTTGTACGAGTATCTATTGTATATAGCTTACCTATGAAATTTTTGTTCGTTTTCTTTGGTCTTTCTTGGGTTTTCCGTATTCGGTCACTCGATTTGATCCATTCTCCAGACACCGATCTGGTTCCTTTGGCTTTTCACTCTACGATATTGTGTTTTCGTCTGTCTTCGAAGTCTCTCTCCCTTCATTTTCCTTCTCTTCTTGAGCACTATCTTTTTTCTCTTTTCTTTTTTCTCTTCTATCTCTCTGCTCTCTCTCTCTTCTGCTCTTTCTTCTCTGCTCCCTCTTCTCCATCTCTCTTTCTTCCCCTCCTCTTTCTCTTATTTCTTTCTCGATCTGTGTATGTTTTTTAATTTCTTTGAGTTTATTTATTAATTTCACTTGATTTGTTTTTTCTGTTGCGTTTCTGTATCGCGTTGTGTGAAATGATGCCGCAGGTCATCATGGGAATAAAATGAAAACTTATTTATTTTTTTTAATACTCGTATCTGGTAGAATTCACGCATTCTGCAACCGCGAAACCCGGCCACGTCCAGCTGTGCGCCTGTCTGTCTGTCTGTCCGTGCGGATGCTTGGTCTCCCGTCTGCCAGCTGCACCCACCCACACATCATAATTAAGTTTATTTAAAAGGCAAAGGAAACAGAAGCTCGTTGTTTTTTCCGTCTATGTTTTTGTTGTTGATTTTTTTATTGTTTTCATTACTGCGAGAGACGCGTCAAAATGAGGATTTCAATATGCAGCTCATATGTAGAACACACACACACGCACACACACACACACACACACACACACACACATTTACACATGTACTCCACTCTACATACTCGTAGTCTCACGTTTCTCATTAAAAGTAGGCTTGTCTGCGGTTCTGTTTTTGCGGAGTATTTGTTGTTGTTGCTTGACTCTGATCGTACTCCATACTGTATAGCATCCTCCATCTTCAGATTCCGCAGAGTTTTTCCTCGTCCTTTGGTTATGTTTTTTTCTTTTATTGTCCTTTCTTTTTAATGTTTAAATCGACAACAATAAAAGCCATGAAAAATAAAAATCACGCTTATCTTTTTCATAAATATTTTTAAAAGTTTTCACATTTCATTCATCGTTTCTTTCAACTTTAATATTGATTTTAATAAAATGTATAAAGTACGTAAGTATAACTTAATGCTGATTATAATAGTACATACGTGTATGTGTGTGTGTATGAGTGCGTGAATGTGTGTGTGTGTATGTATTTAAGTAAATATCGCCAGATGCCTCAAGATAAACTGAGTAAATCTGTGCTTTTCTCTCGTTTTCTCATTTTTTATTATTAAAATTTTATCAGAAATAAAAATGAATCGCTTTTTTCTCACTCCTTTGAAAGGATTTTCATTTTGTGGATGCTGTTGTTGTTGTTGTTATTTCGTGTCAAGTTGAAAATGAAGAAAATGCGTGGTGAAAATTACGTGCTCGCAATACATGATAAGGGCGATGAGGGTATTCAGGGTTACTCTGGGAGAGAAACACTTCTTAAAGAGTATAAAAAAAAACGAATAACAATAAAAACCAAGTAAATAAATGAGGAAGCAATCGCAATGAATATTTTCTTTCATCAATATAAATGTATTAAAAATAAAGAAGCACGTTCAGTGATGTGCACGTACACCCACACACAGGCACACGCTTGGAAACACACACACAGCAACACATTCGAAATCGCACACACATTCGGAAACACACGTTTTTTCAAAATGTATTTGTTTCATTTTAATAAAAATACCGGGAATTGAAGACTTACAAATGAACTTATACACACACATACTTCAGTATTAAATACACACACACTTACCCACACTTACAGACAAACGGACACATGTACATACTATGAACTGTAAAAACAATCGTTATCATAAATAAAAAATACATTCGAAAGCACTTCTATTAAAATTCGATTGCATTTTAAAACTCTCATTCAGAATTCTTCCCTTCTTCTGTCTTCACTCCTTCACGTTTTCTCTTCCCTTCTTCCTATCTTTCCATCTTCTTCTCTTTCCCTCTTCCAATCTTTCCATCTTCTTCTTCTTTCCATCTTCTTCTCTTTCCTTCTTCTTCTCTTGTTCCTTCTTATCTTCCCTCTCCAATCCTCGTCCTTTTCTTTTATTTTACATCTCATCAGTTAATAATTTCCTCCCATTTTTATACTTCCCCACCCCCTCAAAATCTCCCCCTGGGTCGAATCTTCAAACAAGGTTTTCAAAAAGTTACTGAAACTTGAGTTTCCCTTCTTATTGCTATTATTATTGTTATTATTATTATTTTTATTATTATTATTATTGTTATTGTTTATTTGTGAACTTTATTCTTGTATCTGTGAGTCATGCTCAATTTTTCATTAACCTCGGAATGTAATTTTGGCTTCGTCATGTCCTCGCCCGTTGTTGTTGTTCTTATTGTTGTTCTTATTGTTGTTGTTACAACAAGCAAGGAGACCACCTCGAATCGTTTCCCGAACGAAATTTCCATGGCAACCGCTCAAAGTGACTCCTGCAGATGTATTCAAAGGCATCCTCGGACTCCCTGAATGTGTGTTTAGTTTATAACGTGACGCTCGCAATTTGCGATACTAAAACACATCGTTGTATCAGTGGTAAGCATGTGTGTGTGTGTACATACATGCATGTCATTCATGTATGTGCCTCATGCAAACTCAAAATTGTTTGCTCGTTTGGATGCGGTTACGTTGGATGGCTGCGGTTGCTTAAGCGACAGGATAGTCGCTGAGTCTGAGGTCTGAGGTTGGGTGACTCGGCGGCGATGGCTGGTAGTCGAGGTTCATTTGGCTGGATGGCTGGATGGCTGGCTAGCTGGATGGCTGGCTGGCTCGCTGGTTGCCCCGCTGGTTTGTCAAGTGTTGTGCGCTGTTGATAGTATGTAGCAATGCGTTAATGTAATGTTTAAATGGGGTCCGGTTGCTGTGAATTCCAGCCATGTTCACAACTCTGAGAATACAATTTTACCGAAGTGTTTACGAGGCACAACTCAGGCCCAAGCCACGCGTTCCAACTCCTCAAACTCCTAAGTTTTGTGGTTGTTAGTAGAGCTTTAATTTGACTGCGCTTGAGGACAACGAGAGGGGTGAGGGAAGGTTGGTGGGATAATGAGCGCTTCAAAATATTCTTGAGTTCTTTTAAACTCTTTAATTGTCCATACACTCCATGTTCTTCATTTGAATGGCACTGAATTACAAAATTTCAAACCAGTTTCACGGCAAACTTCGGTGAAGTTTCGTGCTGCAGGATTCGCTCCGTTCCCGCACACGAAATCCACATCCTGCATGTAATCAACGTCCAGACACAAACCAGCAGCTCATTCTAATTAATTTCGAAGTTTTAGCGAGCGTCGCTGGAGGTTTTCGTATTGTTCTCTGTATAGTTAACGGTACACGTAACGGTGGATGATAGCATTTGGTTGTAATAACTCTTGTGGATAGAATTTTATTTGTTTTTTTTTATAATGTTAGGAGGACAACAAAGGATCACTAACAATAACCGTAACAACAATAACAATAATAGTAACAACAAGAACAACAACAATTGAGAAAACAGCCACTAATTACGATCGTCATAAAATTCACTGCAACAACAACAACAACGATGACACCAGTCTATTTTGTTGGTGAGCCTGTGAGCCAAATGCGCGGGTTCTGCTCGAGTTCTGTCCCAGTTCGGCTCGAGTTTTGCACCCGTTTTACTCAAGTTTTTCTCAAGGCTTCCTCTCATAATGAGGCACTACAGAACCGCAGCCGTCTTTCCGCAGTGCTGACCATGAATAAATGAGGCCAATTGAAGCATACTTCAAGGCGCACGATCTCGAGCAACAATTAAAAATCTACAGAAGATGCAACTGAAGTGGCACCAGAAATAAGAACCGAATACCAACAACAAAATTAACCGTAGAAGGAACGCGGCACGACTCACCTGCACCGCTCGATGCTTGATGGTCGCACAAGCGGTTCACTCATCTCAAATAACGGTAATTGTGACGACTGCTGACTGGCGACTTTTTTGCTGCAACATACTTTTTTGCTGCATTCTTTTTGTGTACATTTTGATGACATGCTTTTTTCTCGTCATCGTTTCTGTCGTAATTCGCTAGTTTCGGTACTTAGCTCAGTTCTTAACTGGGCTGGCAGCAGCGTCATCGTCATCATCGTCGTCATCTTCATCATCGTCGTCATCGTCGTCTTCTTTGTAGTTAAGATCCTGACTGATTGCGCTGCGCATGATGGACGCGCCTCTACGCGGAGCAGGTCAACAGCAAGGATAATGAAGACGATAGACATAAAAAATATACTGTATAAAGCAGCACTTGGAAGAAGGCGAAGATGACGAAGGATGCATCCAAGGAAGCATCACCATTGCTGGTGTCGGTGCCAAAAACAAGCAACAAAGACAAAAAGTAAACCACAAAATATTAACAAAGTAGCTGATGCAAAGACGATGAGTTGATGAAGCCGCGTCTATTGCGTCACTTTTGTCTTCTTCATTTTCTCCATGTTCTCCATATTCTCCATGTTCTTTGCCTTCTTCTTGTTTTGAATGAACACACAAATAAAACGGATATTTTTTCTACAGAAGTTCGAGTGTTCTTTTTTATATTTTAGAGTCCTAACCTTCTTATTTGTCTTATTTTAGGTATTTTTATTTTGATACCTATCTATGATTACTTCTCGAATTAATACTTTATTTTCACATAAAGATAGGTGTGGTCCGCCCACTTTTCCACATGCCATACAGCAATGAGGGTGTATTACACTCAATATTGAGGTTCGGCCCTGCCAAGGAATCCGGTTCTTCTTAGTTTCGTGTCCCTGCCAAAGCCCCGGGGATACTCACTGAGTTTATTATTAAATATATACACATACATACACACACACACACATATTGCTGTATGTGTTGTATGTGTAGATGAGTCTTAGTTGCGTGTATCTGTTTGCATGTCGACTTAAAAACGCCTGCAGCACACGCCTTCTCTTCACGTCGTCGCAGATGTTCGAGTATTTTGAACTCTCGGTTGTGCCTCAGCAGACTGCTGGTCCTGTTAGTAGACCAACTAAATTGAATATTTAAGCAAATAAGTTTTATTTGCAATGGCAATTTTACAGCGTTCTGCATTTACAGAGCCCGCAGTAGATTCCATTGAACGTTCAAGTAGTAGCTGCTGGCTGGCAGAACACATACAAACACTGGCATGTCCTTTAAACACACACACACACACACACACAAACTGAGAACCGTTCACCCACTTAACGATACACACACACACTCACAATCACTAGACACATCCATTTATGCTATGCAAATAACTGGCAGGTAGAAATCGCATAATAATAATTTCAAATAAAATTTAATGCACATCCTGGAAGGCACCATAGCAACAAAAACAACAACAACAACAACAACAAGAACAACAACAATAGGAACACCAACACCAACAAAACAGCAACAACCACGATTCATCGCATGAATCTGCAGTCAGCCGAATGACGGCATTGTGTGAATGCGGTTGTTGTTGTTGTTGCTGTTGGTGGTCTGGTTGTTGGCTCTTCTGTTGGTATTCTGCTAAGTGGAACAAAAGTAACCAAAGCAAAGAATAGTTTATAATCCACTCAGCCGAAGGAATATATACATAGATATGCAGTATATAGTTGGTCCTGAGAAGCCAAAAAAAAGGTTCTTCTCGGCAAAATTCTCGTGATTGGAATCGGAACAGAGATTGATTCCTTACATATGTCATTTGTATTCAAAAGATGACAAAATGAATTATGTGGCTATTTCTTTTTAATACAGTAACTAAATTTACTAAAAAAAAAAACTACGTATAGAGAGATTATGTTATAATATTCAGAAAAACAACCAAATCAATCAGTAATTTGTATTCAGTAGAATTCTTGTAATTTTGTGACAAACCTTTTTGCATTAAGCACATAATACACACAACTTTCAGTTACCAAACGCATTTAATAAATCCTTCACTCAAATCCACGCTTACTTTGGAAAAAAGGTCACGTTCGTCACTGTTGTTTGTGTGCTGCATAAAATTGCTGCTTATTGGATGTGGTAAACGTTAGCATCGGCCGGAAAAATGAATGCTTTTCACTGCGAAAACCAACGGATTTTGTGACAAACGAGATGAATAAAAATCTGATGAGGATGTTGGGTCGGATAGGTTAAAAGCTGGAATCTGGAACATTTGAAAAGAAAACTCTTTTTTGGTTTGGGTTTCTAGGGTCCATTGGATGCGTAGAGGAGGAGGAGTAAAAGGATCAGAAAGAGTAGAAGGAGTAAAAGGAGGGGGCAGACGATTTGCACAAAACTCCGAGCAGAGTTTCGACTTAAAACTAAAACTAATGCCATTTAAGTACTCAAGAGCAACGTTGAGTTTATTACTGAAATTCTTTTCTCCGCTCCCCCCCCCCCCCCCCCGCAATGAGTTCAATTGCTTCTAAACGTCAACCGCTGCTCTTATAACGGGACACGCTTGACAGCTTGACAGCGCTTGTCAAAATGAAGAGACATGAAGTCGAAGCTGAACGTCGAGAAATAAGAAAAGAGTACGAGAAGGATTCGAAGTATTCCTTATTCAGCAATAATAATAATAACAGTAAAATTAACTGCATGACTATAGAGTGCTTCATCGTAATTTCCAACATAAAATTGGCAAAAGAGACGAACGTAGAACGAGTCAAGCGACTTAAATGTCAATCAGAAAGACAACATATTAAGTTAAAAGGGCGAAAACTATAGCAACAACAATGCGGGTTGTGAATGTTACGGGTTGTGAATGTTGTTGCTAAATGCAGAATAATAGTACTGAATTATGGAATGATTACTCAGAAATGAAAATGATAATATGAGAAAATGACGTGATGTCTGCTGAATGATGTTCGTAGAATGCTTGATGAATAAAAGCATGAATAAAGTACGAGTATAAGGAGTAAAAACTCATGGAACAGGAATGAATTCTAGACAGAAGATAATAGTAATGAATAATATACAAAGCCAAAAACACCACATAAAATAGAAGAAGAACAACCAGAATTCTCTATGGTTTTGATATGATTATAAAGTACTCTTTTCTTCTTACCAAAACGGGACCCAGAAATATTCGTCCTTCTTAGCATTTATGTATCTGGATTAAGAAAACATTATATAAACATAATCACCATTGTCATTATCATCACTGCAATCACTTTCAATATCGTCATAATCATCTACGTAACTCGCTATCTTTGTTAAGTAGATTTTTATTGGCATCCGAGGAGATGGAATCAAAGAAATAGAAGTAAAAAGAATATAAGTTGGATAAAAAAATAAAATAAAATAGAAAAATTCTTCAGAAATCTTTAAATCATTTATCATCATGCATTCCAGTGGTGCATTTTGCACAACAGTCGTTGCTCCGAATGCGAATGCTGCTGATGTTCGTCTTCTGCAGGATCTCGACTTGGCACTAGTTTTGTGGCAGTCATAAATTATTGCCACATTATTAAACTCGCATTATTTGCACGCGCACATGTTGGCCCACAAAAACCCAGATGATGATGAAGAAGAAGAACAGAAATAGAATAACGATGGAAGATGCAGACGCAGAGATGGTACGGATGGTAAAAGAACAAGAAGAAACGCAGTAATGTTTTATAAAATGTTAAACCAAATCCGAAATACCGAAGGGAGCAGCCACAACAACAGTCACAGTAACAGGAACAGCCACAGCCACAGAACCGGCCACAGTCACAGCTGCATTTCCAGCACGAACACTGAATGACATTCAAGTGGCTTGTGATGTAGCTGCTGTGCTGTTGCTCGCAGCAGCATACCATCACTCATCAGTGCGTTCTGAATGCATACCTTCAAATTGGGGCACAATGCGTCACTACTGCGATGTGTATGCGAAGAGGGGGGACGGGGAGGGCGGTTAGTGAAGGGGTTGGGTGCTTCGAAGGGAGAGCAATAAGAAGACTGAAAACTGTCATATTTTTCATTTGCTTTTCTTCTACTTTCATTTGTGGTCACGCGTCTTTTCTTCACCTTACAGCATCACTACAATACTTTACAATACTCTACACTCTACGAGTCACAGTACACTCACTTACAAAAACCTCATAAATACGGTTCCATAGTAATGAATACGAGTGAATTTCTGGCTTCTTACTTGGTTTCTTCTTCGGTATCGCTCACGTACGTTTTTCCAGCTACAATTTCTATAAATGTCAGTTTTTTAAATGACTTTAACAGCTGTTACAAGATGTACATACTATATAATATCGTCTATGTACATAAATATGACTCTATACTATATGATTTATACTCTCAATATTGTGGCTGCTTTTAAATAACTCTTGATGCAGTTCCACTCAGATTTCTTTGATTTTTTTTTTGCAATATTTTTTTATTATTTTCATTATTCTTATTCTGTTTCTCTTTTTGTATGTTGGTTTTTCTGAAAAGCTGTCAGAATTTTATTCCAGGACAGCGTGTGGACGTCTTCGCCAATATTAAAGCTATTTTGTGGCTGACATTAATAATAAGTGTTGCTGCAACATCGACCGAAAGTATTTTGAGCAAAGCTTCAACTAAATCGCTGCTGTTGGGTACTTTTTTTGGCATTTAAGGTATTTCGGTGTTATTCTTGGTGTTGTTGTTGGTTGTGGTGTTGTTGTTGTTTGTGTTGTTGTTGGTGGTGTTGGTATTGTGGTTGATTTTATACTTGTTGTTGCTGTTGTTAACTTCACCTCACAAGACGTGAATCAACTTTTCAACGTTGGAAGTTTCGCTCCGGTCGACGAAACCTTGGAGGCCAGAGGGGCATGTGGGCGTGGTCGGAGTGATGTTGATGATGTTGTTGATGTGCATATAATAAATAGGAAAAAGCAACAATAATGATCTCATGATGTACATGTAGTTGTTGATGTTGTGTTGCTGTTGCTTAAGTTTAGTTGGTTGCTTATCATTTCTCATCTTCGCTTCTTTTCTTTTCCTTTCTTTTCTTTTCTTTCTTTTCTTTTCTTTTCTTCTCTTTCTTTTCTTTCCTTTTCTTGCTCTTCTTCTGGTATTTATTGTTGTTGTGCCCGTTTTTATCCTGCAATGTGTGAAAATCTAGATTTGCAGAGATTTTTCACTGTACAGCAGTAAGTATATTTTACCGAATTACTTGGCTGTATATTTGTATGTATGGAGTATATCTGAAGTGTATGTGTGTGTGTGTGTATGTGTGTGTGTGTATGTGTGTATGTGTATGTGTGTTTGTGTGTGGTTGAGTGATCCACTTCATCTGTGTTTGAGTGAGAGTTATTGTGTTGAATGGTTGCCATTCTTAACATTCAACTGAATATAAAAATACGAGTTCCCTGTAATTCTCTATAATACCCTGCATTATTTAGTTGACTTTCGATGTCTTTAAATTGTGCAGTTATTTTTGGAGTTCTATTTTCTTCTGTCAAACAGTTTGAAGCCATTTAAGTCAGTTAAGACAGGTTTTTCTTACAATACAAAAACTGTATTGTGCTCTTTATGATGGTGATGTTGTTTTTTATTGTTTATTGGTTGTCTTTTATTGTTTATTATAGTTGCTGTTCCTTGTTACCTCAAGTGACCCAAATATAAGCGAAGCGTAAATAAAATATCAATGACAACAACAACTACAACAACTACAACAACAACAACTACAATGACAACAACAACAAGGGCAAAGACCAGCGGGTACACCGCCAAAAACTATGCAACAATAATTTTGTGGTCACTATCAAGCCGCAGGTGCCTTGACAGTCTTGACAACGCGCCAATACAAAACAAAAACAACAACAACAAAAATAAAGAGAACACGAAGAGACATAAAGAGTGAGAAAGTGAGAGAGAGCGGAAAGAAGCGCACTGTCAACAACAACAACAAGAACAACAACATGAAATATGACACCAAAATATTGTAGTGTAAAAACAAGATACACAAAAAGAAAACAAGCAAAAGAGATGCACTTCAACCAGCAGCGTATGTGTGTGTTAGTGTGTGTGTTTCTGTATATGTGCACTGCAAGGTAGGTGTGTCAGTATACGTGTCACATACATACATAAACACAATTGTACACGTCCATAAATAGAAGGTTTACAGCCTTAACCCATATACTGCGGCATGGAAGCAGGACAGACGGACAGACAAACAGAAGAGTCAGTTGCTTAGAATGTTGTTGCAATTGTTGTTGTTGTTGTTGTTGTTGTCGTTGTTTTTGTTGTTGTTACTGTTACTATTGTCACTGCTACCACGCAATCATGCTGCAGATGTGCCAAAACATTGTTTATTCTAGTGTCTGTGTGTGTGTGTGTTAAGCTTAATTTTTGTTGTTGCTGTTGTTGTTGTCTTTGATGTTTAATTTTATATGTTAGTTTGTTTGTTGTTGTTGTTGTTGGTTGCTTCATTGCTGGTGTTCTTGTGCATTCAGACAATTAAAAATACAGCAACAACACATGTGAAACTGACACTATTGCTGCTGCCGCTGCTGCTGCTGCCGTTGCGCCTAAAAGCAGGCCATGGCATTTGCTAAAACTGCCGTTATGCATTCTCTCAGGCGTTGAAATAACAAAGCCCCATCAACAGCAACAACAACAACAGCAGCCGCTGCAGGTCGACTTCAGCGGTGCAGCGTCAAGCTGTTTGTTGTTGCAATTGTTGTTATTGTTTTGCTTTTTCTGCTTCTGTTTCTGTCTCTGTTACTATTATTGTTGTTTTTATTTTTATTGCTATTGTTCTGTTTTATTTCTCTGCTGTTTCTGTTTTCGTTGTCAGTTCTTCGAAAGGTGAACGAAAATGAGTTCATAAAAAACAACAACAAAAAAGATGCGACACAGAGAAAGACACTCAGAAAGACGCGAGAAGAGAGCAGAGTTTCATATGGATTTGTATGTGTTTATGCATGGTTCTTATGTGTGTGTGAGAGAGAGACAGTATAGTGTGTTAGTGAGTGTTTATGCGCCAGTTTATTTGAGCATTAAAACTGTCAACTTGAAGTGATGTAGTGTTGCCGCTGCGGGCTCCGTTGCAATGACTACGAAATGCTTTCACTTGTTGAGGTCAAAATGTCAAAACAGCACCCAACACGATGACGCAGAAAATCTAGAATTTTTCATTACGAATTCTCATATTTGGTGGAGTTTCATTATATTGAATCTTAAAATTATCTATTATTTACTTAATTTCATCTTATAATTTACTTTATACAATTCACGTAATGCTTTAAAGCACTTCCCCTTCAGTTGTGTCCTGCCACACCCACTCAAACACGCCTTAAGTACATCCTGTGGCATTGTAGTTGTTCCAAGATTAATTAGAGCGCAAATTTAACCTCTTAACTTGAGCATCAATTTAGTTATCACATCAGAAATCATGGAATTACAAGGAATCAAGAAGAAGAAGAAGAAGAAGAGGAGTACCGGGTTTCTACAATTACCTGAAAGTCACAGTCGTAGTTCATGTCACCCAGCCTCGTTATTAATGACCACACTAAATTAGTTAATAAAATGAATGTAGAAAATGCAATAAATAACGAAATTTGTCGAAGTTCTTCAGAGTCTCGGCGGTCGATTAGGAAAATTATGCGAACTTTGAGAACAAACGGAGAAGAAGGAATCCAGAAAAAGTGGCGTCAATGCCCCTCACCTCGGATAGCCTCCTTGGATTGTGGAAAAGTGGGCCAGACTTTGATCAAGAATATGCGATATATACTGCCACGCCTTCGCCGGTTATAAACGAAAGGACAAACTTAATATACCCCTTTATAAAAAACCAAGCAAAATCATTGAATTTACTTGGATCGATAGAATTCTTGACATGTTAATAAAGAAAATTAACTTAAGTAGACAGATTAATTTACCGAATTCAATTTAATTATATTACACTAGTCAACAGCTAACTTTGTTTGGCAGATTCGACTGACAGATGAAATTAATGACAAAGAAACTGACGAGACTGACTAATAGATTGAGTGAGCTACGATCTACAGCTACGCTTCAGAGCTAAGATTGTCCAAGGACTTCAGTGAGAACAGAGCAGAGCGACAGGACAGAAGGACAGAAAAACTATTCTGATCTGTCGCCGAAAAAAAAAACAAAATAAAAGTATTCCTCGTATCTTGCTAATGAATATTTTATTGCCGACTTCTCTGCTTTTCCCAACTGGAGCTGCTTATTGAGGCTGTAACTGAATTCCTTTTTCTTCAATGTTAATAAAGTATTAATTAATCAGCTCGTAATTACTGAGCACTAAAAGCAGCAGCAGTGCCAGCAGCAGCTCAGGAGGTAGTTTGAAAGGGATTTCAAAGGATTCCACACCTCGACTTCATTTCACGTTCCTTCCCTCACTTCGCTGGCAGCATCAACGGCTTCTTTTCTTCTATTTTCATCACAATTAGTGTCGGATTTTCGCAGCAGTGGCAACCCTAAAATTCACAGGATAAAAACAGAACTTAACTATGGAATGAATCAACTTAACTTGAATGAATGACTTAATAACCATGAATAAAAACGGCGAGCAGAATTAAAGTAGACGAAGTCGAAGTTGGAGTCGATTTTTAAGTTAAAATTGAATTTCTTGAAGTTCGATTTCAAGTTGACGATGAAGTTGAAGTAGTATCGGCTGCCAAAGACTTAAAAATAGTGAGCATCGACACCAGCAGCAACTTCAGTGGAAAACAACAACAACAATACAATACAACAGCAAGAAGAGCAGCACAATTTTTGTAAAAAAAAGAAGATGCCACCAACTTTAAGCGGCAAAGTTTACAATTCTTTTCCTTGAACGCAGAATAAAACCACGCGAAGGAATGAAAACCGTAAAAAAGCAGCAAGAAAGAAGTTTAGAAATAAATTAAAATAAGTTACGAGGACGAAAAGGACGAAAAAAGAAAGCGCAAAGAGAAGAAAGAGTAAAAGAAGATAAATAAAGTAGAAATCTGTGGAGAAATTTTAAATAAAAAAAGGAGGAAATCATTTAAAATTTATTCTAAAAAGTGTGAAGTGAAACTAAACAGAAAACTAAAATTAATTAACTACCTTATTCTTGTATTTATTGTGTATTCATTACGTGAAACCTCTGCTGATTGATTTCATTTCTATAATAAAGATTTCCGTATAAAATATTATAACAAATTAGATGTAAGAGTAATTCAATGAAGAATAGACTTGAGTTACATAAGAATGGATGAAATTACATTTGATTCATTACGAGATAGTGGAAAATTTATCCTTTCGTCCTGTTTCAGTTCATGTCTTCAAGTGGAATGGACGCACTCGTCCTTCGTCGCCATTCTACGTTTCGGCCGTACATCACGTGCACTCATCAAGGCTCTAATTTCCGTTACATACTCACACTTGCACAGAAACACACGCATACACGCAAGTGTTTGAAGTTTTGCTGGTTTACTGTTGTTGTTGTTCATGTGGCTGTCTGATGAACTGGAAGAAGAAGAAGCAGCAGCGGCCAGACAAAGACAATGAGTTGGAGCTGCAGTCTTAATTAAAGCAGCTAATGAAGCCGAGGATTACAACGAAAACTTTCCTGGAGAGGATGAAAAACACAGGATGCCAAGAAATTCTGCTTCTCCGCATTACAAGGATGTCTATATCCATTCTCCCCTTCTTTCTAGTCTGTTATCCACCCCTTTCTGGATTATTCTCCACTACTTTCTATTCTCCCCACCTTCTCTCTGTTTTTCTCTGAGTCTTTCGGTTCTCTGGTCGTGTGATTGAGTGTGCTTCCATCTCCTTGCTTGACTTGAAATGATAAATAAAAAAATTATTATTATTAGTAGTATTATGATTATTATAATTATAATTATTATAATTTTTGATATTATTATTATATTATTATAATTACACCATTTGACCTTAAATACGACTCGTAAAAGGCATAAATTCAGTGCCGGAAATTAATTGTCTCTCTCCGATCCATTGCAGGGATCTCAAAAAGTATCAAATAACTAATCGAATTTTCGAAACGAAAGAAAACCAAACGAGAACCAAACAAATAAAAGGCCAATCCAAATAAATTACAATTCAATGAAATGGAACGAAAGAACCACCTAAAAAAGCTAAATGAAATATAAAATAAAGAAAAACAAAGGAAGGAAGTCGTCGAAGTAAAATCGAAATAAAAACAAACGACACAAAAGAAGAAAAAACAAGTCTATAGTAAAGCCAGGTAAAAGGACATCGGATTTACTTGTGAAGAAGAGAAGAGAAGAGAAGAGAAGAGAAGAGACGTGAAGAGAAAGGGAAAGAAACAGAAAAAGAGGAGAGCTGAAGAGAGCAAGGATTCAAAGCTGCATTCAAAGGAACCAACGAATCGAACGCCTGCTCTTCTCAAAAACATTCCTACTCTGAAGGAACGACCAATAAAATAAGGAAAAAAGAAGCACCTGCTGCAAACAAGGATGCATAAATTTTGATAGCACGGTAGAAGAACCGTGATTGAGGTGGTTCTGTCTGAAAAAAAGGAATACATTTAAACAATAAAATGCAGTTTTAAATGTGAACTGATCTGCAAGAAATGTGCATCAAACATGATAAAGTTAAGAAAGACGAAGGAACGAAGGACTACAAGGGGGAAGCAAGAGAGAGAGAGAGAGAGAGAGAGAGAATGAGAGGGAGAGAGGGAGAGAGTGAAAGAGAGAATGAGAGGGAGAGCGATGAGGACACAGATGGATCGGAGTGACTGAGAGTGTATGTGTTCTTATTTCCTGGGTTAAACTTCTGTACGGGACTCAAATACACACTCTCACACACACACACAAAGCGTCCTTAAAACTCAATGAAGCAAAACAAATGCAATTTTCCACAGGATCATTCTAAATAAATAAATTTCAGTGATGCAAAATAAAAGGAAAAGTAAGCAAATGAAAACAACTACACAAACTACAAAGCCACATTAATCCACAGGCATACACAAACACAGACACACACAAACACATACACACACACATCTATACATATATCCTTCCATGGAATGCTTTTCGTAAGTCTTCTCATGGGCGTTACTTTGTTATATATTTGAAGGATTTTAAAGTTAGGACGATGGTTTCTTTTTTTCTTAAATTTCCCGCATCCTTTAAACTCTTCCCCTCCACCCCTTCCCAAATCCATCAGTCATTCACTATCCTCCTCCACCCATAATTTGTATTCACCACCGACCTTGTTTTTTTATTACAAACAACAACAAAGTCGACATTTTGTAAAATATGCACACGTTATAAATTCGAACAATCACAATAACACGAACAACAACAATACCACGAGCCGCAGGAGGAGCAGCAGCACCGGCAGGAGTACCAGGAAGAGGAACATCTCCCGCAGAGGATATGAATTTTTTATTTTTGTTCATATGGTTCTTATTTGTTTTTGGTTTGTTGTTGTACACATATTTTGGTATAACATCCTGTTAAAACGAATTTCGACTGTTTTCTTCCGTTGCTGTTGCTTTGTTGATGTTTCTCTTTCTCTCTCTTTCTTTCTGTCCCTCTCTCTCTTTCTACCTCTTTTATGATTTCCTTGTCTGTTCTTCTATTCTTTGTTTATCTAATTTCTGCAAACATGAATTCGTTTGTTTGTCTTGCATAAAGTTTTACAAAACAAGATCAATAATAATACAACAACAATAATGACAGCAACAGCATACAAGGATAAAAAGGAACAACAACAACAACGCATTGTCTTTTGTTTGTTCATGTACTAGATAAACATATGTACATTCATAAGTATTTTACTATATCTTTATTCGATTTCCCGGTGGTAAACCGAGTGTTTATATACATATAAATAAATAAATATACATACATACATATATGTTTGTATGTATGTGTGTGTATGTGTATTTTATGTTGTTGTATTTTTCTGTTTCTGTATGGCTTTCTATAGCTCTGGATTACCAAGTAATCGTTGCTGTCTTTTGTTCAGTTGACATGCGATTATTCTGAAATTATTACGTTTCTCTGTGGCTTGTGTTTGTGTTGTACTCTAAAGTTTCTATTATATTGAATATCGAATACTAACAACAACTACAACAACAACAACAACAACAACAACAACAATAATAATATCATCCACATTATGTGTATGTACATCAAATATTTGTGCCGAGAGACTCTGATTTCTATGAATCGCAACCGCAGTAATCGCAAAACATCGGCCCGAAGTGTGTCAAGGATTCATTCAACTATTTCATGGTTTATTCATACTTAATTCATTTGAAAAAGGATTAAAAATTGATTAACCTTCTTTTCATAATATTTAAGTAAATGCTTTTGTAATTCACATCCTAATCGTTTCTCTAGTAACTCATACCATTTTATATTCTGATAAGAATCGCCATTAATTTCGACTTAATTGAATTCGTTTTAAGTTTATTAGGTTGTTTCAATTTCATGAAATAAAGTTTAATTGAATTCAACCAAAAAACGAGACGGAAACAGAAGCTGAAACCGAATCTGAAAGAGCAATAGAAGAAGAAGAAGAAGCAGAGACAGAGGCAGATTAGTTGTGCAACTCGCATGATTTACCTACGAGTTGAGCCAATTTTGTTGTGATTGTGTTGTAGTTTTTCTCATTTACGTGAAATCTGAAGTCAGAGTAAACTTTTTCTTCTCTTCTCTCTCTCTCCCTCTCTCTCTCTCTCTGTCTATCTCTCTCTCTCCATTTCTCTGCCACTTAACCTCTCTTCTCTCCTCTCAAACTTAAGCAGGAATTTAATTTTATCCTGTGACTCTTTGTTGTAACTCCTGACGCAGTTGTTGATATCGTCGAAATACTAATATAACTCCGAGAGGGTGTCCTCTTGTCCTCCTCCTTCTCCACCACCTGCCGCTCTCTCGAGAGACGGAGAGCTCTCAAAACCTTCAGACAAAAAAGGAACGTATTTAGAATACCTTCCGCAGGCTGCTTCTAGTTTTTACCCTACGATTCTGCATTAGAAACTCTGTTGTTGTTGCTATTGCAGTTGCTGGCACTAAAAACTCATTAAAAAAACCAAAAAACTTTCCCAAAGGGAAATTAAGCAAATGTAACACATTCACTTATGTAACACAGGACTTCTGCCTCACAGCCTCAACATATTTGGTTTTTGTTGTATTGTTGCCTGAGTCTGAGTTGCTTTTATTGTTGTTGTTATTGTTTTGCATCTCCTGTTGTGAGCTTGTTTCACTGTTGTTGTTGCTCAACAACTCAAACTGAAGCTTCGCACGCTGCTGCTGCTGCTGATGCTTCTTCTTCTTCTGCTACTTCTGCTGTTGCTGCTGATTGCAATTTTATTTGCAGGTATTTCATTTGCTGAACCTGCGAGTGCACTTAATTATTTAGTGCGATGCTCTGCTCCATGCTACCAGAGACGAGGAGGAGGAGACGACGAGAGGCAGAGAAGTACTCCTGAAAAGTAGTGTTTTCATTACAAAATTTAAACTTTGCGAGTATGTTGTTGGTTTTTGTTTTTCTGTAATTCAATTCATTGTTTTTGTTGTTTTCAGTTGTACGATTTTTGTGAAAAGTTCATATTTGTACTGGAAAATGTTTCATTTGTTGTTGTGTTGTTGATGTGCTGCCTGCTTTTAGGCTTTTCGATGTGAGAGAAAGAAGAGAAAAGTGAGAAAAACAAAATCTCACAGATTCATAAATTGGCTTCTGTTTGTCGAACTTTAAATGATGAATTTTTCATGAAATTTTCCATGCATTCCACTTGATTGGATGAGTTTCAATTAAGATTTGGAACAGTAATTTGAATAAATAAACAAATTAAGTAAGAGAAATGAATAGAAGAGGATAGAAATTAAAAAGAAAATTAAAGTAAATCTTTTTATTAATTTTTCTGTTAATGGAATTAAAACAAAACAGAATTAAACGAAAACTGAGAAAAACATAAAACAGAGAACACATGCTATGCATTAGCAAAGCCTGCTTATTTATTTAAAGTTAGTTAAATCTTTCCTAAAATCCTTCCTTTTAGTCCTTTCCTGCTTCCTCCCCTTCTTGCTTCCTTTCTTAGGAAGGAAGTTTAGAAGGAGGCAGAAGAGTGGCGAAGGAGAGACGGAGAGAGGTGAAGGCACACAGAAAGTGAAGTTTAGAAAGCTTAAACATTAAGTTTCGTGCTCGTACTTTAGAAAAACAATTTTTAATGGCATCAACATTAAAATTTTATCACAGCACTGATGAAGTCAGTGTTGTTGTTGTTGCCAGGTACGCGCAAGCACTCTGATGAGAGTCCTGTTTCAGTGTGTTGCCGCTCGCATCAACAACAACAAAGACGTTGTTGCTAACACTGAAGTCGATTCCGATGTTGAATTCAGCTCTAATTAATTTCTAGTGACACAAAGTTACTCAGTTTGCAGCAGAGAGTCTTTCGATGAATTAGTTTTTGATTAGTTTGTAGCAACCAAACAACAACAAAACAAAAATATATGAAAAAACCTGAAGATTATCGAAGAGCTTTTCATTTCAGTTTCCATTTTGTAATGTTTAAATTGCTTTCCCAATTTTTAAATGAATTACTACAAAAACTTAAGTGATTAAGTAAAGTACTCGTAATTGTTTGTAGATATTGTATTCTTTCTTCATCTGCCTCTTTCTTCTTCTTCTTCTTTCTTCTTCTTTTCTGACTCTTCTTCTTTTTTCTTCTTTTCTTCTTTCTTAAATATGAATCTTCTACTCCTTTCTCCTTTAGTTCCTTCCTCGGGATGTGTCGCTGCTTTGAGGTTATGTTCTACAAAAATTCCTCTTCTTTCTTTCAATTTTGAGCGGCTTTGTTTTAAGCCCTCCCAACTCTCGACGTTTCTATTCATCTTTCCAATACGGGTTATATAACTCTCTTAATAACCGTTGTAATTAACAATATTCATTATTTATTTAAGATTTAATTTTGTTAATTGTTACCTTGCAGAAGTTTTACTTTGTTTATTATTTTTTTCACTGACTTTATCACGCGATTTTTCCGTTGAAGGACAGATTTTACAATTTATTTATGAGCTCTAAAATATGTTTTCACCATTTTAACAAAATTGTTATTTAGGTAATGGACTTTATAAAGGAATCATTTGCTTCGATGAACGCTTCGTTTCATTAAAAACAGCAAAACTTAATTTCGTTAATGGATGACCCGGTGTATAAACATCCTTCCCACTCCTTAGCCAAGCGCTATAAATTTAATCACTCGTACTCGAGTAGGATTGAGAAATTCAACATTGATACAGTTAACATTGTTGTCTTCTTGGTGTAGGTTCGGACTTTCAAGAGATCCTCAAAACACGTTATATTGAAGAACGATACTACGATAGTGAAATTTTCTCTGGTCCAAAAGAAAGTAAACTATAAACTTTTTCAATGCAGCAGCAACCGCGAATCTACTACCATCAACAGGAGTTCCTGCAAAAGACGTCCTCGGGAAGCTCTATTTGTAGAGACATAAAACCATTCGTTTTCCTACTTAAGGCTCTCGGTTTGATGCCCATCTACGAGGTGATCTCGAGCTATGAAATCGGACCACCAATCAAGCGCAATGGATTCTACTCCTGCTTCATACGTGGCATAGTTTTCGTGTTGATCGCATTCAACCTCTACAAACTATCCAATCCTCGTTCATCGAAAATATTCTCATCGTACAGTGAAACGGACGACTTATCTCAGTGGATTGAGTTATTGATCACTAATATTACCTTCTCTATTATGGTGTTTATTTGTATAAAGAAGGGCAAATCATCTGTGACTATCATAGAAGATATTCTGCAGGTGGACAAGGAAATCAGTCGTCATTGCGGCGTCACTGTGAAGAACAATTGTAAATTTGTAGTAAAATACTACTACGCAGTTTCTGCACTCCAATTGTATAGCGTGATATTATTTTCATGCTATATAAATCCTACTCTGACTTCTATTATATACTGGGCGTTTCATATTCTGCAATTGGCTCTAACAACAGCTTTTATTGTCTATATATCAGCATTGCTGCGGATTGTAACGGTTCGGTTCGCCTTCTTGAATTCGATCATTAGCGACTACTGGTACAAAAATCAAGGTCACATGGAGTGTTTCCGGGCGCGCCCCATTGATGAGGTGGTCAGTATTGAGTACTTCCCAGTAGACTCGGCGCTTTCATTTCGTCTGCACAAGAAACTGCTGCTCATATACAAGTCGATTAATGATTTCTGCAGCTTCTTTCTAGTCAGTTACATGAGCTTCACTTTGTACACAATCACGAACACAATCTATGCTTTGTTTCTGGAGTTTACAGCACAACCAGATATCTCACTAACTGCCGTACAATGTTATTTAACCTGGTTGATGTCACAGACTGCATTTCTTGTTCTGCTATCCACAAGTTGTGGTCAAGTTACATATGAGGTGAGCTGTTCGATGGCCACGTAATTATTTAGAAGATTGCTTTTATTAATATGTATTTTTTCAAATTACGAATTACGAATTCTCCAACTTTACTCTCCAAAATTGTATCTATAACTGTGTCTATATAATTATCTATATAATTCTATTGTAATTCTGAAAAACCTTTTCTATTCTAGGCTAAAGCAACGGCGCAATCAGTGGCACGAATTTATAGCAGATGCAAGGAAATTCAAGATATTGTAACTGATTTTCTTAATTTTCTCCTTTAGTTTAAATTTGTTGTAACCAATATTATATTCGGTAGGTTGACAGATTTTTGACCAAAAGCATGAAGCAGAAGATAGAGTTTACAGCATGTGGTTTCTTTGTCATTGATGAATCTACACTCTTTAAGGTGATGGCTTTTAAATTAAATACAGTCCAAAAGTTTTTTAATAAAATGTTCAATTGTATAACATTGATATTAAGTTTACTTATCAAATATCTTTAATATCTCAGATGTTCTCCGCCGTCATGAGTTTGGTGCTCATCTTGATACAATTCAAACAGCTGGAGGACTCAAAAGTGGAAAAAGCACGAATTAATTCAGCGCAGAATTAAGCAGCTTAATTTTAAAATGACATAATCTAAAACACTTCAAACATTTGAAACATTTGAATTAAATTAAGAGCTCGTAGAATACCTTATATTTGAAGCTTTTGCTTTATCTACTTTCTGCACTTATTTTTATATTCAACACCAAATATAAAGATTATATTTATTTACAATTTTAATGTACAATTGAATAGTAATATATTAGCTTTTTTCCGACACTAAATTAAAAGTGTGTTTCAAGTTTTTTCATTGCTTCAATTCCATAATAAATAACATCATTTTGTAGCTTATATCGAATTTATTCCGATAGATGTTTATTTTTATATTATATCATTCGACACAACTCGCTGTCCACAATTCGTGTTACCTGAAGTTTCTTATCATACTACACTGGAAGCTGCAGTGACACAATGCACCAATAAGCATGGGACTGGTAGATCCATTCAGACAACTATCCATACACTGTTGCAGTGGTATCTATTACTCAGCCTATTATAGACGAACAAATTGTTCGAAATGCCTTAATGAATATAAAATGCTCATATAAACCTTGTCCAGATAAGATTCCTGCATGCACATTAAAATACTGCGCCGATGAATTCTCAATGCCCTTACAAATTACAAAACTTTTTGAGCAACAGATGTTTAATTAGGAATTATCGAGGTATTATTTAAATTTGGCAAACAAACAGATGTTATTTATACCGATTTTAGTAAAGCCCTTGATGTAGTCAATCATAAGTTACTTCTTGTCAAGTTGCATTTGTTTGGTTTCCCTGAAATTCTTAAACAATGGATATCTTCTTACCTCCAGCATTGCACACAATTGGCACTGTTTAGAAAGGTGACATCAACGAGATTTGCTATCACATCTGGTGTCCGACAAGGAACTCATCTGGAGCCATTTCTTTTTCTAATATTTATAAATGATCATCCAACCTTAATACAAAATGCTCATGTGTTTGCTGATGACGTTAAATTGTTTCTATCATTTAAGTATGAATCAGAGTCAATGCTCTTACAGTCTGACCTGATCATCATGATTCGATGGTGTAGCATAAATTGCATGACTCTGAATTTAAATAATTGTAAGCAAATGACATTCTCTCGTTCACATTCCGTGAATTTAGATTACACTATTAATAATTATACATTGGATAAACTAGAATCGATCAATGATCTTGGAGTTTTGTAATGTAATAAACCTTTGGACTGGTTGACCAGTGGGAATTATAATAGTTTATGCAAGAAAGTAAGAGTTTTTATCTTCGGTATGCCTCTTGAGGTTCCAGCATACATCGGACTAACTGGTCCGGCGTAAGCGGTTGATGAACTAACTGCTCGACTAGCACACGTTCCATTAACCCAGGACATTCAAAAAACGTATGACGAGGATTTCAAACATCAAACTCTATTTCAAACAAACTCTTTCGCTCAAACATCGTGTGCAAATATCGACAGTGTCCATCTGCCTTTATTAGAAGTATCCCAACTTTGCTGCCATTTTTTATAGTATGTGTTGTCTTTAATCTCGTCCTTCTCTAAGGCGAATAATTCTGGAGGTGGAATTTGGGCTATCACCAGTGCAGCTTCACAGGATATTGTCCGGAAACCACTGCAGACCCTCAATGCACTCAAGCGGAAGAGCTGATTGAATATCCTGGCATTCGTTTTCATCTTTAACGCATCTGCATCATTCTTTGGTATGTAAATAAATTAATAAATGTAAATAGCGAAAAACTACATTTTTGCCTTTAAAAAAATAAACTTTTAACCTTCGTTTAAGTTAATAATATTCTTTATTTATTTAGGATTTAATTTTGCTTATTGTTACCTCCCAGAAGTTTAAATTTAATAAGTATTTTTTTTAAAGACCTCATCACGCGATTTTTTCTTGTACGGTGAAGGCCAGATTTTTCAATTTATTAATGGGATGTCTCTAAAATACACTTCCACCATTTTAACGAAATTGTTATTCAACTAATTACTTTAAAAAGTATTCATTCACTTTGTTGATGGCTTCGTTTCATTAAAAAAAGCAAAGTTAATTTCGTTAATGGATGCACCGGTGTATAAACATCCTTCCCACTCTTGGCCAAATAATCACGCTATAAATTTAATCACTCGTACTCGAGTAGGATTGAACTATTCAACATTGATACAGTTAACATTGTTGTCTTCTCGGTGTAGGTTCGGACTTTCAAGAGATCCTCAAAACACGTTATATTGAAGAACGATACTACGATAGTGAAATTTTCTCTGGTCCAAAAGAAAGTAAACTACAACCTTTTTCAATGCAGCAGCAACCGCGAATCTACTACCATCAACAGGAGTTCCTGCAAAAGACGTCCTCGGGAAGCTCTATTTGTAGAGACATAAAACCATTCGTTTTCCTACTTAAGGCTCTCGGTTTGATGCCCATCTACGAGGTGATCTCGAGCCATGAAATCGGACCACCAATCAAGCGCAATGGATTCTACTCCTGCTTCATACGTGGCATAGTTTTCGTGTTGATCGTGTTTAACCTCTACAAACTATCCAACCCTCGTTCATCGAATATATTCTTATCGTACAGTGAAACGGACGGCTTATCTAACTGGATTGAGCTTTCGCTCTGCGGAGTTAACTTCTCTATTATGGTGTTTGTTTGCATAAAGAAGGGCAAATCATCTGTGACTATCATAGAAGATATTCTGCAGGTGGACGAGGAAATCAGTCGTCAGTGCGGGGTCACTGTGAAGAACGACTCTGCATTTGTACTAAAATACTACTACGTTGTTTCTGCACTGCAATTGTATAGCGTAATATTATATTCATGCTATATAAATCCTACTCTGACTTCTATTATATACTGGGCTTTTCGTTTTCTGCAATTGGCTCTAACAACAGCTTTTATTGTCTACATATCGGCTTTGTTGCGGATTATAACGCTTCGATTCGCCTTTTTGAATTCGATCATTCGCGACTACTGGTACAAAAATCAAGGTCACATGGAGTGTTTCCGGGCGCGCCCCATTGATGAGGTGATCAGTATTGAGTACTTCCCAGTAGACTCGGCGCTTTCATTTCGTTTGCACAAGAAACTGCTGCTCATATACAAGTCGATTAATGATTTCTGCAGCTTCTTTCTAGTCAGTTACATGAGTTACACTTTGTACACAATCACGGAAACAATCTATGTTTTGTTTCTGGAGTTCACAGCACAACCAAAAATTTCGGTAACTCTCGTGCAAAGTTACTTAACCTGGTTGATGTCACAGACTGCATTTCTTGTTCTGCTATCCACAAGTTGTGGTCAAGTCACATATGAGGTGAGCTGTTCGATGGCCACGTAATTATTTAGAAGATTGCTTTTGATAATTTATTAATATGCATTTTCTCAATTTACGAACGTTCTGCAAATTTTACTATTGTAATTCTGAAAAAGCGTTTCTCTTCTAGGCTAAATCAATGGCGCAATCAGTGGCACGAATTTATAGCAGATGCAAGGAAATTCAAGATATTGTAACTGATTTTCTTAATTTTCTCCTTTAGTTTAAATTTGTTGTAACCAATATTATATTCGGTAGGTTGACAGATTTTTGACCAAAAGCATGAAGCAGAAGATAGAGTTTACAGCATGTGGTTTCTTTGTCATTGATGAATCTACACTCTTTAAGGTGATGGCTTTTAAATTAAATACAGTCCAAAAGTTTTTTAATAAAATGTTCAATTGTATAACATTGATATCAAGTTTACTTATCAAATATCTTTAATATCTCAGATGTTCTCCGCCGTCATGAGTTTGCTGCTCATCTTGATACAATTCAAACAGCTGGAGGACTCAAAATTGGAAAAAGCACGAGTTAATTCAGCGCAGAATTAAGCAGCTTCATTTTAAAATGACATAATCTAAAACACTTCAAACATTTGAAACATTTGAATTAATTTAAGAGCTCGTAGAATACCTTATATTTGAAGCTTGTGCTCTTATCTACTTTCTGCACTTATTTTTATATTCATCACCAAATATAAAGATTATATTTAGTCACAATTTTAATGTACAATTGAATAGTAATATATTAGCTTTTTTCCGACACTAAATTAAAAGTGTGTTTCAAGTTTTTTCATTCCTTCAATTCGTTTAAGCAGTTTAAGCAGTCAAGTTGTCCTCCACCAGAACGAAATATAAATATTTTGCTGGACTGAAACAGCTGGACAGGGTTTGTACACTGCTGTACTCCAGCCAAAATTATTCAGTTGTTTATAGTTAGAAATATTGTCCAAGATAAGTTTATAGGAGAGTATGAATACTTCCGGATATCCGGTGGTATTGTTATGATCCATGACAGTTGCTGCTACTGATGTTACTGTTGTTGGCATTAGTTTTGCATGCTTTTCTGCGCTTTCTTCGGCAAAAACTTAAGATTCATTTATTTTACTCTCTCGTCTTAGAATTCGTTGTCGTGTATGCTGTTGTATTTGATATTTTATTCCACATTTGTACTTATTATCTCTTGATTATTATCTTCATTTTAAGGTCGATGTTTTCTGTTAATTAATTAGTTCTGGTTACTTCTGGTTATGTTGTTGTTGTTGTTTTTTCTTTATTGTTATTCTTGTTCCTGGCTGTCACTTTTTTATTACTAAAGCTGTTGTTGTTTATCAGTTTGTTATTGTTGTTGTTTTTGTTGTTGTTACTCTTACTATACCTCTTATAAACTTCAGACAACCTGCCACCCAGTTCATTATATTATTTCACTCCTCCCACTCCTCTTCCTCTGATGGTCCATCGGTCTCTGATCCCTCTCCATCTCCCTTGCTCACCATTTCCTTCCCGATCGTACTCTCTCTTTCTTTCTTTCTTTCATTCTCCCTCGCACTTACATCAATTTGTTGAAGCTAATTTGTAACAATTTAAATTCATGTGAAAGACTTCCATCCCATTCCATTGCTTGTGCTTCGTGTTCGCTTCTCCTCGACTGCCACATCAGCATCGCCACCCTCCTCCTCCCGTCTCTCTCTCTCTCAAGGATTAATTAACTTCGAAACATCCACCCGTCCATTCATTTATCCAGGCAAATCTTGTAGCTGCCTCTCCGCCTTCTCATTATTCGATAACCTGAAGACGATGCTGCAAACGCGCCGCTTTGTCTCGGAAGAAATACAGGGTGCTGCAGAAGAGTCGACGCACATGAATGACTATCGTTCGACGTTGCCACAGCGCGCTGTACAGAGTTCGTAATAAAGTGAGTAAATTCGATACATTTGACGAGTCGACTTATTTTCTTCGTCTTCTTCGTCGTTCTAGTGCTTGTTTTTGTTCATCAACTAATCATGTCTTTCCTTTTATCGTTACTCTCTCTCTTCTTGTCTTTCGTTTTATTACAATTTACAATAATATTATTAGAATAATTAATTGTAAGTTCCCAATACAATTTAAATTGATAACCAAGTTAATTCTATCATACTCTAAAACAGAAAAACAAAATGTTTATCCTTCGAAAGTCAAATAGTGTCAATTTATTTTACAATTTATTTTAATTTTTCCCGATTTAAATAGGAAATCCACTGAATAAAAATCATTATTATTCTGCTCTGATGTTATTTCGATGATTGAAAGATTTCATTCTTTCATTTCTTGCTTTTCATTTAAATAATTTTCGTTTGTTCCCGTTTCTCTGTGTAGTTTCTGGGGTTTAAGTTAGCCAGTGTTTTTTTCACATGAACCCCTTTTATTTATTGTTGTTGTAGTGTTACTACTTGCTTGTTGTTGTTGTGAATATTGTTGTTGCCGCTGTTGCTTTTGTTTCTAATTTTTTCTCCAAAGAAACGCAACATTTTCTAAAAATTAAAATATTTAAACACTTCATTCTTTCCATTTTGTTGTTGTTCTTGCTGTTGTTGTTGTTGCTGCTGTTGTTGTTGTTGTTGTGCTTTGTTTCAATAACGCTGCAAGAGTTTTAGATAAACTTTTAGCAAAATGAGGAAAACTATTAGCGAGGAAAATAGTTTCACTTTACTCTTGGTTACTAGTTTTGAGTCTTGTAGAGATCCCTTCCCCCCCCACCCCCCCCTTCCTTACTTCCTTCATTCTCTCTCATTCACTCACCCGACCTTCGCCTCTCTGCGTCATCATCATATTTTTACAGTGTTGTTAAGCGTAAAATTTTGTTATTTGTAAAGTTTTTAGTTTTTATATTTTCCTGTTTTTATTATATTCTGTTGTGCTTTTGCATAACGTTTAAGAAGTTCCCTACAACAACCTTCCTTCCTCCTTCTTCACTGCATTTGATATCGTTTTTATATCTATTTTTAAGTTACTCACAAAAGTGTGAAAAGTTCCCTCAGCTCTGGAGAAAGAGTTCTCCTCGATGGAACGATTAAAACGCTTAAATTAGAGTATATAAAGTTTTGTTGAAACTCAACGCCTGAAGATGAAAAGTGTTAAGAATATCACTCACATCAGTATTTTGGTTGTTGTTGTTGCCCTTATAGTATTCCGTTCCAACAAATCGTTGGAATCCTTGCTGGATTCGGTGCTTCGGTTAATATTTCTAAGAGTCTCCTTGGTTTCTTTTTTTATGACCTCGTCACTGAGTCGGTATTCTGATTGCAGATCTCTTTGTCCTGCAAAAAAAATACTCTGAATTTGTATTTGAATGAAGCTTTAATCAAATCGCGAACCACAAATTTAAAAAATTCAAAACTCAAGAAGACTCCTCGAGAAGACTCCTCTCAAGAAGACTTCTCAACCAAATCCAATCGTTATTATTTATGACTCTTCCGCATGACCGACTTCCCAGAGCTGAAGCGAACGGATTCATTCAGTGAAGCGTATGAAGCGTCAACATTAATCAATGGAAAATAAAATTAACGAGTTAAAACAGAAATAAAACACAGCAACAAAAACAAAAAGTAATCCAGGAAGCAGAGCTACAAGAATAAACAAAGAAAATACAAAGAAAAATAATAAGAAAAATCAAAGAATATAAGTAAGAAAAGAAAATGTAATAAATTATAAAATATTGAGAAATACAAAACAAATCATAAAGGCATATAAATAAAAAAATGTATCAAAGAACAAAGAAAATATACAAAAGTAAATAGTAAGTAGTAAAGAGCAACTAGTTTAGAAAAACTAGTAAAGAGCAACTAGTAAATAATAATTATATAGTAAACAAAAAAGAAAAAGTAATAAATAGTAATTAGTAACTCATAAATAGCATTTCGCGAATACTAAATAGTAAATAGCAACTAGTAAATATTAACATAGTATTTAGCAACATAGTCAAAACAATGAAAACAATAAAATGTCGTTTCATCGGCGTGATAAGAATAGAAAACCTTTTGGAATCTAAATTTTATGCAGCTCTAATTATGTTTGATGTTAAGTATGCTTTACTAAATCCTCAAGCAGAAAGCTTCTGCTCTTAAGTGCTTAAAACTGCAGGAGCCAACGATGGCTTTTGTTCTCTACGCCGCCCACAAAGCAAGTCGGTCATAGCAAACATTATCGTCACCATCGTCATCGTCACTATCAACATCGCCCTCCTCGCGTCCCCCCGCCGCACTCGTTTGTAGCGCCCTGCTGCGCCTCTGGTCTGACTTCTTATTTGACTGCTTTTCTTTATGCGAGTCGAGCGCTTATCATCAGCTTCCAGCTCTTTGCGGTTCATGACTAAGTGAAATGTCAACCGCACCGCTTCTCTCACTCTCTCTCTTTGGCTCTCTTCCTCTGCCGCTTCTGCCCCTCGCCACGCTCTTCGTCTTCAGCTCTTCCTAAGCTGCTGAAGTATTTCCTAATGAGATTACGAGCGAGTTACTTTTATGCACCTCCACTGAAAAACCCGGATTACAAAAAAGTTTTGCCTCTTTATTGATTTGATTTCCGTTTTGTGCGGCCTCCGTTAAGAGGGGCGGCGAGAGGCAGCAACGGTAAATGGGAGAGTGTAATAAAGGCATCGTAAAATGCAAAGATTTAAACAACAGCAAAATTTCGCTTAAAGTTGATATTTCAAAATTCAAGCTTAAAATTTCTATAAGATTTTACCGAAAGATAACCGGAATAAAACGGGGAGAAGGGTACCCCGTTTGCTGACTTCCCAGAAAAAAGAAGAAAAAAAAGGACTCAATAGAATGTTTGTATCCTGGCCGCTTTTTATCATCTTCTTCCTGCTCTCCTTTTTCTTATTTCCCTTTTGATAAAATTGAAGGGATCTTTTTTGCAATTTCTCAGTTGCTGTCAGATGTCCTTTACACTGGTTCCGGTTTCCGGCCACCTGTCAGAGGTCGTCGTTCCGATAATAAAAGGCGAAGGAAACACGAGCGGAATGTCATAAAATAAATTCATTTAATGTATTTTTGATGACAGGTCGAAAGATAAAAGATGGCGATAAAACAACAACAACAACAACAACAGCGAACAGAGGCAACCCTACACATTCAAAGACGTCAGTAAAATCTTTTAGACAGACTTCTTGAGTAGTTGATAAGAGTGTCAGCAGAAAGAAACAACAAGAACAAAACAAGTACAACAAAAGCTGTAGATAAATAAATCAGGATATAAAAAAAAAGTACAAAAAAAGTAATAAATAATAAAATCAAGACAATGAAATCAAGCAGAAGAACAAAATTAAAATAAGAAAATTAAAAAAAGGTAAGAAAAAGAAGATGAGATAAAAAAACAGCAGAAGTAAAAAATACATTAAAAAATAATTGTATTATAAGAAGAGAAAAAATACTCTATAAATAATAAACAGAAGTTTTTTATAAATATTTAAAAGTTGTCACTTATAAATTGTGAAAGCTTTTTCAACATCATCTAATCTAATCTAACACAACAACAGCAACATCAAAATAAATATTTATACTTTAAAAACATTAAAAAGAAAGAAGGACACAAAAAAGAAAAAAGGAAAATTTTAATATTTAATGAAGTCAATGTTGATGGTAATGATTTGCTTTCGGTTGCCTCGATGCTGACCAAGCCTGAGGTGCCACAAAGGAACCACAGCACCGCATTGAAACCTTAGAAGTCAGAGACACTTTCGTCCCATCGAAATTAAATTAAATATTAAAGAAGAAAGTCAACAAAAATAACAAAAAAAGAAAAACAAACCTTTAAAAATGGAGGTTTTGGGGTTTGAGGGGGGAATGAGGGGAGAATGAGAAACATATAGAGGAAGTGAAGAGAGGGAGCGGGAAGGGAGACAGAGAGAGAGAGATGATAGAGAAGAGACCGTAGAGAGAGATCATAAAGACCTCATATACTTTGAAGCTGTACTCTACTGCAGAACTCACAACAGCAACATCAGCTGTTCAGCAGCAAAAACCGACATCCGTTCCTTATTATTACAAAAGTCCTGCGAGAGACATTCGCCACGAAACAGGACAACTGAAATGCATACTCTCGGTGGAAGTATTGGTGTATGTTGTTGTTGTTGTTGTTCTTCAAAGTAGATACGATTACTGCTGTTTCTCTGATCTGCTGGCAAGCGTACAAGAACAATAACAAAAAATACAACAACAGCAACACTTCCTTGTTACGGAGAAAAATTTAAAAATAAAATTATATTTATTATTGTGATTATTTGTATTATTAATATTTCCATAATGTATTATTTTTATTATTACAGTTTACATTGAAGCATAACATTTTCAACCCTTTACAAATGCAATGCAATGCAAAGCAACTACCAACAACAGTTTGACAAAAAAGTACATACAACTAAAATAATAACATATTTTCAGCTTTTAGCCTGCAGCTGAAATGCTTTCAAACAACGTCTCCCAAAAGAATTGAACTCGAATATGCTATGTACTCGTGACAACTCATTTCAGTATCCGATAAATAAATAATGCATAAATTCATGTATTTATACAGTTCAAAGCGGAAATTAGAGCGACCAAATAATAAAATATGAAAGCAATTGTTTGAAAATTGAGAGAGAAGGACAGAAAGAGAGATAGAGAGAGAAAGAGCGATCAAGAGACTAAAAGTTAGATCAAAATAGTACTGACTGAGTAAAATAATAAATTAATCATATAAATAAACTAGCTAATAATCTGCATTCCTATAAATAAATAATCCATGTTTTTATTGTACTCCGTGTATATTATCTAAACTAATTTAATCTCAAGTTCAACTAAGAGTTTACACTATCGTATGTTAGAATTAATCTAGTTTCCATTTGTAAAAAAGCCGAAAAGCACATTTTCAATGCCTCGAGTTTAAAGCTTGAATTGAATGACTTTCTTTACACTAATTTAACTCCGGTAAAAAGTTGAAAAGGTACAAAACTTGTAATAGGAAAAGAAAGAATTAAAAAAAATTAATATTCAATTTTTTACTGATTTGAAATACCGTTCAATTAAAGCGAACTGAAGATGTACTCGCACTCATGATCACTCAAGAAATTGAATTAATAATCACTCATACGCCCCGTAAACTCGGTGGTTTCTTTAACTCAGTGGTTTGTTTTGACGCTTCGCCGTTTTACCATCTCGACGAAAGTGTGTTGTATTGCTTGCCAATAGAGTGCACTGCAAATGCATTAAATATTCGCCACGTTAATTTGTCTCGTTGAAAGCGCTGATAACACATTCGCCAGAGTATGCAGGTGAGTGCGGTGAGCAACACAGCGTAGTTTACACAAGGAAGCGCTGTGAAGGGTGGGTACCCTTGTGTGTTCTATGTTCACCTTAACAACTTAAGTGACAATGACTGCCACAAACCAGGCTCCATGGTGCTTGCGGTTAGACGACGACGCGACTTTGAAATGCGCGTACTTAAATCTGAGCTTTTAATTGCAGTCGAGCATTTATCTTAATTAAGCACAACCGGAGGTGCATAAATATTCACTCTTACAGAATATATTTCAAATGCAGGCGTGTGTATGTTCGCGGAAACATCTTCCTGTGTTTAAGCTAAGAAACTGCATGAGTTTGCCAATTTATGAGGATTTCCTTTTACGTAATGAAGTGTTATGAAGGCATTCGTAAGTTATCAGTGATGTTATTGTCATAGATGATATTTTGTTGAAATTTTGCATTCATTTCACGTTTTGAAGATTGTATTTAAATGAAAGTAGTTCAGTAAACCTCTTATCATCGTAATATTCTCGCGATTCGCCCGATTCAAATGTCCTCCTGGTTTTGTAAGGACATTAAATATGCACTACATACATTTTTTTCTATTTTCTACACTTTCTTCAGCTAGTTCTTTTATTATAGTTGTTTTTGCTCATTCTACATTATTTTTCCACGATCTTCTGTTCTTCTTCTTTGAGAGAACTCTTGTTTTTGTTGTTTTTCTGCTGTCCGAAAGGTCATTCGCTGGCTCATGTCTTGCTTTCCACACGTTTAACTTATTTTCAGGCGTTGATGAAGTCTTGCGACGGCGTTTTGGCTGTTTCTTCTTCAAAATGACTTCAGAATGGAGTATGTTCCCCCATTTTTCCCCTCTCTCCTTCCTTCTACATTCATTCTATTCATGTTTCGCTGTCCTTTCGTGTTATTCATCATATTTAAGTGTCGCTCACCGTATTTTAGTTCACTTGAACCGTGTCTCGGAGTCGCAGCTGCTCCAGCTTCTGATGCTGCTTTTAATGCTGCTGCTTCTGCTGCTGCTTTTGCTGCTACCTCTGATGATGATGATGATGATGTGTGACATGCTCTAAATCACACTGAATATTTTCATGCCAAGCATTTTGATGTCGCATGAAAAATTGCACGATACTTTTTCGTAAGATATTTCAAGGTGATGCTGATGTTGATTCTGATGAATGCGGTCCAAAGAAGTATTTGTTTTCAAGGTTTTATTAATGCTGCGATGCTGGAAGACAAACTGAGTGGTAATTTATTACCGAAAGAAATCCTAAAGATTCTTTTAAAGAGCAAAAATATTTCATTATTTCACCAAAAGTAATCACAAACTTTTATGTTGTTTTTTCTGTAACGCAGTGTGGAAGAAAACTATTCTTATGGGAGTATTTATAAGCTTAAAAATATATTAAGAATCCATTGAGCAGGAAGGAGGAAATAATTTCGATAAAATTAAATTATTGCTCATACGACATGGTGAACAAAAAAAACACGCTTAATAAGCAATTTTATTGGCAATATTTTTTCATTCATGAACACAGTTATACTTACAGACACACACCAATACATACAACACACACACATACACAACACACACTCATATACGTTTGTTTTCTCAAAGCTTTCATTATTTTAACGAAATAAAGTACATATGATGTACGAACGTGAACGATTATATTTCAATTTCATAAAAAAACGAGGCAAAATAAAAGCAACTTGAACAGCGAACAACAGAATACAACAACAATGGCAACACTGTTCGAAAACAATGTCCAACAACTCACAATAATTGTTGTTGCGGCGAAATTAAATCATATTCAATAAATAAACGAAGGCGCCAGGCACGTTTTCCACGCTTCGCTTCAGAGCAGGTCGAATTGATTGCATTTTTAACTGAAATCATTGCAAGAGCAAAATAATGAAGCCACTCCGATACTCGTATCGGCAACAAAATGGCGAAAAATAGCATGCAGAAAAAAAAAACAATGAACAGTAATAATAAAAACAACCACAACAACAACAACAAAATAGGACATGTCAGCTGACGGCTCAAGTAAACAGAGTTAAGGGTATAAATGAAACAGGGATCAATAAGAACGCAAAAAACAAAAAAAAAAAAAATTAATTGCAGAAATAACTACAACATAAAAAAACACCATCCCATTGATAATATTGTTGCAGAAATCATTTAATAATAATAAATGATGATATGAAAAGATTAAACTTAATTTCTTCAGATATTATTATCGAAAACTATGAAGAGTACTTAAGAAATTTTTGTTTTCGATTTGTTTTTCAATATTTTTTGCTTAATTCTCGAAACAACCCAACAATTGTTTGTCTTAAAAACATTTTAATTGTGTTTTTTCTCCGTCAATTAAAACAAGGATTCATTTCAACACAATCAAATGTGATTTAAAGAAAAAATTAAAACAACAACAACAACAAAACATCAACCAAAAATACCATTATTAGAAAAAAATAACAACAACAACAACAATTGTAAATGAAATCGTCTGAATGCAGATGCACCAGCCGATGCACCGCTTTATTTCGATGTTGTACAGGGTGCAATCGATGAAGGAAAAACAACAACAAGAATACAGTCCAATCAATGGCTCATTCATCATTGATTCAGAACTAAAAACCCTTTAAAATGAACCCCTTAAAGAGTACCATTTCAGAATTTCTTCTTTAAAAATATCGAAATTCATTCAAAATACTCCCTGTACAGAAATTCAACAAATTTGCACCATCTGCAAAGCGAACAACGGATGCAGTGCATGGAAAAAAAATAAACGATGAGAAAGAAAAGCAATGAAGTGTAAATAACGGGACCTACAAACAATATTGCTATAAATAACAGAATAAAACAACAAATACAATAAAAACATTAACAAATAAAAACATAAACAAATAAAAACAATAAAAAATAAAAATAAAAACAGCAAAAAAAAAAAAGCAACTACAACAACAAAGGTTACAACAATAAAGTTGAAGCTCAGTCAGCGATGACGATTGAGAGCTGCACTGTTATGAGCTGCACTGTTATGAGCTCCACTCAGACGCAAAGTTGAATGGAGGAACAACAACAACAACAAAAACAACAAAAACAACAACATCAATAATATGAGGCAGACGTAGTGGAAGAGGAAGGAACAGGATCCACAACAACAAAAACAGTAGCACGGCGTCCGCGAGAGCAGACGTCGCCATTCTATCGCTTCACTGGCATCAGCTTAAAACGTAGAACCAGGATGGTGTTGAAACGGGATGGAGGGGGGAAAGGAAATGCTGGATATGAGAAAGCATACGATTAAAGGGTCAATAATCGAATATGCATCGATTCGGTTCATCCAACTTAAAGAATACTTTTGGAAGTTCTCCCAACTCTCTCACACTATCAGCCCCACTCTGTCCGTCGCCATCCCTCTCTCTCTCTCTCTCTCTGCCGCTTTTTCAGTCACTCAGCGCCATCTTTCGTTCCTTGCCAGCAAGCTTGTTGCATGTGCAGCGTTGCATTTCATAAGCAAACACTGTACACCAGAACGCAGGGAGGAAAACAATAACAAATATTTATCAGAAAAAAAAAACGTCAGAGTTTTGATGAACCGGTTGACTGCACTTTTGTTATTTTTATTGCTGCTGTTGTTGTTGTTATTTTTTTTTGCTGCTGTTGTTGTTTTTGTTGCCTTTTCTTCCTTTTCTCCCTCTTTTTTGCGCACAATTGACGATTCTACTCCGGAAATTGCACACTTTAGACGTTCGTTGCTCATGTACGAGTATAGAAGCAACGATTTTATCGCTTTCGAAAAAATAAACCAGACAACAACCAAAAAAAATACGTGATTAAAAAATCGTAATTAAAAAAAAACAAACAAAACCTTGCGCAGTGAACTTTGAACATTGAACGGAGTTCGTTTAATCAATTAACGAAAATTGAAAAAACACACAAATGGTTCATCAATAAAAATTCATTGAACCCAAGCAATTAATTGGGCGATTAGTTGGAAAGTACTATGTTATGATTACTATTTCTAATACTATTTCCCTACTACTATTTTTTTCTATTCTTCTTTCTATTAGTTTTTCCCACTCTATCCCTAACTTTTTTTGGTTTTTTGTTTTTATACCAAAATTTCTATAAATGACGATTATGTTAACTAGAAAAACAGAACAACAACAACAACAATAACTACTAATACAACAATCAATATCGTCATAAACTCCAAAAATATTCTCAATACAAGCGCCGAAGTACTTATTACTAAAAATGTCACTTTCAACCAACAACAACAACAAAAGCAACATCAAAAATCAGAACAAAAAACCTGGTGACTTTTTTCGACAGTAAATAAATGCGAAATCAGCAAAACAAGGAATTCGCTTCGGTTGGGGGGTTTTTCTCTCCCCTTTCCTCAGGTTTAACCAATCTTATCTGTACAAATACAATAACAAATACAATATAAAACGATACAACAGTAGAAACAGTAAAAAAGGGGGCGAAAAAACGAAGCGTCAAGACGGTGGCATGACGATAAAATCTGCTGTCTGCGCGACGGTGTGCCAAAAGAGTCATCAATCTTCACTTCGGTGACAGTCAAACAGACAGAGCAAAGAATAAGACAAATAAACATTCTTCGAAAGACACAAAACATTCCGAGTAGTGGGCGGGGTGGGAGAGCGGCGAACCAGCATCAGCAGCCGCAGCTGCATGCAAGGATTCTTAATCAGAAAAAATATCCTTAAAACCAAAGCAAACAACGGCTGATTTTCAGAGCGCGCGATAAAAGAAGTCAGAGAGAGAGAGAAAGAGAGAGAGAGAGAGAAAAAGAGAGAGTGGTGAAGAGAGAGAAAGTGAGAGAGAGTAAGAATAATTCGATGTGTTTATTCTTTCTTTAAATTCTGTGTTAAATTTATTCAGTTGCATGAAAAGTGTTGCCGACTTTCAGGCGGGTTGTTTTTATAACATTCCGTGTGCTGTTGTTCTGTGTAAAGTATTAAGAATGAATTAAGTAAACACACATCAAGAATAATAAACAACAACTACAATAAACACCACCACAATCACTACAACAACCGCACAATTACTACAACAAAAACAACAACCACAACTACATGCTTTCTTTCACATTAAAGCATCTCTTGATTTAACATTAACTTCATTTAACCTCAAATTTCATCATTTTATATAATATATGTATTTTCTTTTTTTTTATATCCTTTTATTGCTGTGGATTCGCCTTTTCTGTATTAAGATCTCTCCGATGTTTCTTCGGGCGACTGCGATTGCTGACATCTCCAAACAAGTTGTGGACGATATTAAAACAACAACTCAGTTGGAGTTTTTCACGCTTTTATCATGTCTTCTGGTCGAAAAAGTTAACGTGACAAACGTGATGATTTATTATAACAGTGAAAACTAAAGGAAAACACAAAAGAAAACGAAACGAAACAAGCGAATTAACAACAAGCAGATGCTCACAAATTAAGAGTTTATCCTCTGTAAGCCTTCGGGGAAAATAATCCGGAGATCGTAAATTCTGGTCTAAAAGAAACACAATTTAGGAGCAGAAAAATAGAAGGAATAATCGGACATATAAACAAGAATGGAGAAGAAGAGAAAGAAAGAAAGAATGGAGAAGAAGATAGAAAGAAATAATGGAGAAGAAGATAAAGAAGGAATGGAGAAGAAGATAGAAACTAGAAATGAAGAAGAAGATAGAAAGCAAGAATGGAGAAGAAGTTAGAATATGATTCAATTATTGTATTAGAAAATGAAAGCATATGAGATAAGTGATAATGGTTTCAAAAAGAAACCAGCTGATGGCCCACTCTATAATCAATACCGAGAATAACGAAACACATGTGCCGACTCATGTTCATTTAAAAGCATTCCTCGGTACTTCCATATTTTATAATAGAAATTATTTCAGTGAACCACATGGATAGATACAGATATGGATCTATATATGAATATAGAGCCATAGCTAAATCGCTACACAAACTGAACTAAAACTGTTTTAAAACAAAATTTAATGACCCGTAATATAGAAAGAGAACAAAAAGTCAAAACTTATCGAACTCTGGCCAACGTAAATTTCCACAAACAACAATTTTACAACAGCTAATCCAAGTTTTAATAAGATTAACAAGCGTAATTAATTTTAAACTCGAAGTAAACAAAGCAGAGAGAACAACAGAGAAAACAAGACAAAACGAAGAGAAAGAGAGAGAGATAGAGAGTGGGCGAAAGGGAAAGAGAGGGATGAAACTAGAATTTGAACTATCAGAAAAAGTTGCCGGTCAAAATAACAACCATAACAATCCAGAGAGCGAGACGGTAAATAAAATATTCTACATTCCTCTCTTCTTTCACTGAATATCCTTCGCCTTCTTCTGCTTTATATTTTAATTACATTAATGAGGACCTTCTAAGCACAACCAATTATAATTGGTATATATACCATACATATGTATTGCATAAGCACATATGTACATTAGACTGGTCGCAATAATTTTTTTTTGGAAATTTGATTGCCTGCGCTGCTTAAAATATGAGGTTTGGTGTAAGAAATCATGTCCTAATTTTTCAGCTCAAACCGACGGTGCCTAGTCGTGCCTAGTGGGGCCCAAAGTTCCCCATATTATAAAAAACATCTATTCAATCGGATCTTTATAGCTATACTAGTTGAAAAGCCGGTCCCATAGACCGAAAATCAAAAATCTGGCTTCGTTACGATCTTCCGCAGAGAAAGTACTTTAAGTATGCCAAATTTCAGCTTCCTATGTCATCAGATGGCTTCAGAAAGTTGCGGAAAGAATAGGACATACATACAAACATCCGGACATACTAAGAAATTATATATTGTATAGATAGATTAAAGTATTTGGTATTTAATGTTTTAGTATGATACGAACGAAAGATTTTAACTAAAATTTATTTATTATTGGAAGAAATAAAAAATTCGAAGTTCATATTAAAATGTTCAAGCATGTATTTAATTAAAAGGACATCAAAAACATCGGTTGTCTTATCGTCGATGTACGACGTCCTTCTACTCTGCTTGCCAACTACTTACTTCTTCGTCGTTTAATTGTTTGTTTAATTCCGTTTATGTTATTTAGGTGAAATTTCTTCGACCTGAGTTTTACAGTAATATTTTATTTCATGTAAAATTATTCAACAAACGAAATAATTATCAAACCTTTAAAATGTACCACTAACAATGTAAGTAAAACACGATACACGTACTTCATATTGTCTGTAAGCTACTTTTTCTTCCATGTCGCCACCATATAAGTGTTGGTCAAATCTGTATTTGAAATGAATTTTGGGAAAACATCCGGGCCAGAAGTTCTTCTCTTCAACAGATTTGCCAAGTATTGGAAACACATTGAAGCTAGCACGTTCAAGAGTGGAATTTTGGACGAAGAAGTGGTACGAATTTTAACAACATCGCGCGTAGATTATTTGAAGAATTTTTGTATAAATGCGTTAAAATTCCATTACGTGCGTGCAGATTATAAAGAGTTGCTTCAGTTAAAACTCCATTTTATTGGGGAGTGTGTACCAGATTTTTCACAATTTCGTTTGCCTGGTGCAACATCGCATGCACGATTCATGTCAAAGTGCATTTATTGTTACAAAGTATTTCTATTTCGCGAACAGTTCAAATTGACAGCAGCGGAATTGAAAAGTCTTCGGAGCATTTGCTTATTTTTGACTATCATATATGTTCTTTATTGGTTCCGATGTGCGAATGCTATAGAAGCGCCAAAACTAGATCTTGATTTCATTCAAAACGTTGTAACTTATTTGGATAAAGAAGTTCCGACCGCATTATTGCAAAAAATAAGAAACCATTTGTGGTATTTGTCAGAAGAAACTGTTGGCCTTGCATTTGTGAATGAAAGCGTGCCGTTGGAAATAAAAAAGATGATGGTCCAAAAACTCGACATCGGCAATGACATACACGAAAATAATGAAACAATTTCGAAAAGGAATGTTGTCAATATGGATGAAATTTTCTCTTACGTGTCAAGAGATATATCAGATTTCATTTCTCCACTGACAAAGAAATTTTTTTCTCGATTAGCCATAGATCCAAAATTTTTAGAATCGGAACCTTCTCAATGGCAACAGAGGGATGATTATTGCGCTGGAAAAGCTGTCTGTCAACATTTGAATGTTGTGAATGATGCAGCAGAAAGAGCAATTAAACTCATCACGGATTACAATAAATCGCTAACATACGATGAGAAAGATAAGTAGTACTTACTCCAAGTTGTTGAAAACTATTGTCATTTATATCCTTCTCACAACAAATCTTCTCTTATAAATTAATCAACTCAATAAAATTAATTAAATAAATATATACTTGTTTTTATCATTATATTAACTTTCAAAACCATTAATAAATTAAATTTATATTTGAAGCACATTATTCAATATAACTATAAATACCTGATTGAATAGATGTTTTTTTATAATATGGGCAACTTTGGGCCCCACTAGGCACGACTAGGCACCGTCGGATTTAGCTGAAAAATTAGGACATGATTTCTTACACCAAACCTCATATTTTAAGCAGCGCAAACAATTATATTAAAAAAAAAAAAAAATCCTATACAAGATGCGACCAGTCTAATGTACATATACACATACTATAAAAGCATTAACTCGTATAATATTATCTTATCGAAAACTCGTTGTTTCCGGATTAAAAGATAAATCGGGTTGCTATAATAAAGCAACTTCAAATGAACTCTTTTTGATTGTTTGAGGGTTGAGTTGAATGATGGATTGATGGAGCTGATGTGCTTTTGTTTTGATTGGAGTTACGATTACGGTCGAATGGATGGGCGATCAAAGTTCGTTGATTAGTTTACGATGCTTTCAGTTACCAGCTTGAAATGTTACACTTGAGAGAATAACGAAAGAACGAGAAGAGGAAGAAAAAACAAGAAAAAGCAGAAGAATGATGGAGGGAGGGAGGATGCAGAGACACAACCAGAAAATACATTTAAAATGACAAACGACCGTAACGAAAAACTAAATACAACTAAATTAAGTGAAGCGAAACTAAAAAAAAAAAAACACACTCGAAGGAATTCATTAAAAATACTCGTAAAACTAAAGTTTTGTTTGTTTTGGCAGTCAACCGAAACAAAATTAAAACCAAACATTGAAGTGAACATCCAAGGTGAACAAACCTGGGAACTACTGGGCTCTACTTTAATTCTCTTTCTTTTCTTTTCTTCTATTTAAGTAATTTTATTCATGTTATTACAGTCCTGTGGTTTTTATACGAGTACCAATCGATTATATTCTATTCTAATCTTTACAAAACCTTAAATATAAATCTCAGTTACTCAGACTTTCCAGTAGAGTACATAGAGTACAGTAGAACTTCCATAACTCAACTATAATTGACAAGAAATCATAAAATACTTGAAGACTTTAAAGATTCTTTCAAGGACAGACATAGAGCACACTAGATCCTTGATAACTCAACCCCAATTGATTCAATCTCTTAAAACTGTTGAATGTAATTTCAGATCTTTTGTCGGATTCTCTAGGATTTAGTAACACTTCCAATAATACCGAATCTCTAATTTAATCGATAATAAAAAATCACTTTCATTAGAAATCCATTCGAAATGATGTCTGGATGAAATGAATTTTTTAACGAAATTATTTCTAGAGCCAAATCTTTTAAGAAGCTTTAGTGTCGTCCTTACCGTCAGACGGGTTACCATGTTTTTGAATTTTCTCCACTTGCTCATCTTCTACTTCCGTCTTTACATTTCAATAGATTGCTTTGTCCTCTTAGTTTCTTAAAGCGGTTAAACCTAGATTCAGATTTGTTGAGGTTTTCAGAGGAATTGATGAACACTTTTAATCAATGAAGCTTACTCAAGATTCCAGCCGGAGAGGGGAGGGTGGAGGGTTAGGTGGAGGTGGAGATAGTAGGGCATTTCGTTAAAAGAGCTCTCTACTTTTTGCGAGAGAGAGAGCGAGTACTCTTACTTTGTTTTATGGTAAGGACAACACTAATGATACGGTCTGTCATTCAACTTGTAGTGTCGTTTGGGTTGATAGTCTTCTTCTTCTTCTTTATTTTCTTCTTCTTCATCTTATTGTTGCTGCTGTCGAGTACCCACAACTACAAAGAAAAACATAAAATTGACAACGTCGACATCGACTCCTTTAAATGCTATTTAATCCTTTACGAAGCTGAAGCCGAAGCTGTAGCTGAAGATACACTTTAATGGATTACTTAAGATAGGAGTGATAGTGACATGAAGTGAACAGAGAGAGAGAGAGAGAGAGAGAGAGAGAGAAATAAATCGAAGTTTAGATGGGTACGAAGACCAACCGAACCAAATTTAGGATACATATAAAAGCCATTCTTCCATCAGAGCGACAAGGACAACAGTATCCATGTAAACTGTCAGCAAGCTGTTAGGAGCTCTCAAATATGGATTGGTGGGGCTCTGAAAACATCTCTGTGTAGTATTGTTGTTATTGTGTACTGCAGCTACTCAAAGTGTATATTTAAACCCCATTCTAGGCGTATTTCAGACACTCTTGACATTAAATGGGTGTAACCTGAACCTTACACCATGTTTTGGTACCGTTTTAAGTAATCCATAATAATTTCGACCGAGCGAATTCGAGTTTGAATTTTTCTATTACTGAAAATGATCGAATACAACGAATTCCAAAGTCAGTCACAAAATGGCAACTATTACATAAGATACAAATACATAATACAAAATTACTAAATACAAGTGATTTGAGAACCCGTTCAAGCTCCTTATTTTTTCTCTTTGGGTTCAATTGGTTCAAAATTGCAAATGCGCATATCATCGCAGATCATCGACTTATCCTCGGGATCGACGCGCCAGCGATAAGTTCCACTATTTTGCAGCATCTTCTGAGGCAGCATGATTTTGATGCCCCTGAATTCGTAGACCCCCGTGCGCTTCTGCGGAATGGGCGGATAGTCGAATACCGGCTTCTCGATATCGTCTATATCGAAGGTGCCTTGCTTGGCATCTTCGTCATCCGCCCAGGCGTCGATATCTGTGGGCGCTATGGACACTTCGTCATCATCATCGCGCTGCACCATCATTGAATCACTATCGCCATCGATGTCCACAATCGCCTCGGTAGAATCTGGTGTCGTGGCATAGTTTCTTGATGCTGGTCCTGCTATTGTTGCTCTTGTTGTTGTTGTTGCTTTTGTTATATCAGTTGTTATAACCTTGATTACATTCTGCAGAGAGAATGCCGCCTTCTGCTTGGCCACTTGAAGTACCACATTTTTCAGGTTCGAAATCATTTTACTTGTTTTTCACCGCTTTTTGTAGGATTTTCAGAAACACTTAAAATTATATTATAGTTATAAAAGGAAATACAGAAAATATAAATGTTTCTATTTGACACAAAATTTTGTTGTATGACAAAAATATCGCTTGTGATCTGATCTCGAAATTAGACAAAATTACAGAACTTAAAATGTAGACTTTCAAAGGTACGATAATTCCTCTATCATTATTCTTCGCTCTCTTCTTCTTCTTCTTCTTGGTTTAGGATGCCCTGCATAATCAGGATAAATTAAAGCAGTTTATTAACCTGAATAATAAAAAAATATGAGAAATGAGCACTGAGTGCGGCTGCCATAAATTTATGATGTGGCCACAGGATAAACAGGATACTTAATCCTGTGGTTTTGGGAACCCCTCGTTTGTCTCTTTTCTTTCTTTCTCTCTGTCGCCTTCTGCCTCTCTCTCTCTCTCTCATTCTCCCTCTTTAATCTCCTTTCTGATAAAAATTTCATGATAAAAAATAAGAATCGAAGAGGCTCGTTTGAAGAGAAGGATGACTTGTAAAGATGAGTACGATGCGAAGAGAGAAGAGAGGAGTAAAGAGAGGAGAAGACGGAAGAAGGAGATGACAGGATGTCAGGAAGAGCATCATTATTGGTGGCACTCAAAGATAAACGATGAATAGCGGAGGATAGAGGGTGGCACTCATGTGCAGCTGATGTCCCAGCAAATTAGAGTAGCTTCACCACATCGACGGCGCTCAAGGACGAGGATGTTTTAGTAGAATGACCGAAGCTGCTCCCATCGAAGCGGTGAGTCCTGTTGCTGTCTGTAGGTGTCATTAAAATAGATTTATGCCCTAACAACGGAGGCTTTAAAAAGTTCCTTCCACCGTTCGTTCGATCTTCTGATGGACGTGGTACAGTGTTCGTTACTTTATACACGAATTTTTACTACCACCCCGAATGAGTGCTTGTGTGAATATGTGTGGATGTATGTGTGTATGTGTATGTGTGTGTGTGTGTGAATATCCTTCGTTATAAATATAAATCATAGTATATATTAGATGGAAGTGTGTTGGTATGTTTTTATTGCCCTTTGTTGTTCGTTTTTGTTTTCGTTTCGTTTCTCCAATATTCCTTTTTTCGTTTTTCCCTCTTTTTCTTCATCATTTTTCGTCCTTTAATGCTGCTCCCTGAAGCACACTGTCTCTTGGCGCTGGAGCACAACATGTGTTCTTCCAGAGCTTTCACAGCATAAACGACAGCTCAGCAAGTTTGCAATGTCGCAATTTGGAGCTTGTCAGAACACAGAAGCTACAATATATGAACGCCCTCCACTTCGTTCTTCGGTGTTCTCCAAATATTTTCACCGACGACCATTTTATGCTGTTGCTTTGTTGGCTTGCTGCGTTCGGCGGTGAAATGCCATTAACGCGATGGCATTTTTGCTTATAATGTTAGTTGTAATGGCAACGGAAGCAACGGCAATGGCAACAAGGTCAACAATAAGAACAAAAGCAACAACAACAATAACAGCAACAACAACAACAACGATAACAACAATAAAACGAAGAGCACTAACAACATTAATAGCAACATTAATAATAACTACAAGAAGGACATCAGCAAAGACTGAAAATACGAAAGCATCATCACGTGACCCAAGTGACCCCGAAACATTTTAAACGCTGCGGAACCACAAAGCAAACCACTCCTTTCGCTACCTTTATCCCTCTCCCTCTTCCTCCCTTTGCGAGTCACACTCCTTCCCCTCAAATTTTCCCCTCATTCATTCATAATTGCATTTAAGTTCGTCTTTAGCCGCTTATTATACCCTACACCTTAAGGTTAAGGGTATATTCACTTTGTTACGAAATGTGTAACGCATAGAACTAGAGACGATAGGTATAGAAAAGTATATATATTCTTGATCAGCGTGACCTCCTGAGTCGATTTAGCCATGTCCGTCCGTCTGTCTGTCTGTCTGTCTGTCTGTCTGTCTGTCTGTCTGTCTGTCTGTCTGTCTGTCTGTCTGTCTGTCTGTCTGTCTGTCTGTTGAAATCACGATCACAGGAGAACCGGTGAAGATATCGTGATGAAATTTTACAGAAATATTCTTTCTTAGGGTGTGCAGGTTGGTATTGAAAATGGGCAAAATCGGTCCACGACCACGCCTATTTTTTAGTAAAAATATGATATCAGCCGTTGTTTTTCAGTTATGACAACAAAATTTCATTTCTGGGTATAGATTAACTTCATCCGTTTATATGCCAAATATGGGCGTGATCCGCCCACTTTTTGGTTGTACAGGCAAAAGAGGGTCTTAAATGGTTATATTGTTAAATATGTAATCTTCCTGAATCAAACTTTACGTAACAACTTATTTTCGAATAAAACATTATTACAGCAAAACTGGGCACGGTCCGCCCACTTTTACACTGCTTATACAGCATAGCTCATGAAAACAAATTTATTACCACGAAAAAAAGCTGAAATTTGAGCGACCACGCCTACTATTTGTACCCGTCTGTCATTAAATGTGATTATAAGATAGCTTTCCTTATAACCACATATTTCTTCTAGTTTTTAAGATATGACAATAAAATTTCAATATCGAGCGACATTATTATATTTTGCGTTGCAGAATATGGGTGTGGCGCGCATACTTTTACATGGTTACATGGACGAAAGGGTAATATGGCACAATCGTCCTACATAAATCTTTATAAATATAAGTCTGTAATTTTATATTTTATCAATTAATATGCAATTTTGTATAAATATTCTTTGTTCGGATTTATAAACGAGCAAATAAAACGAATATAAGACATATAAATATAGAATCAATTTATAAAAAAATGCATTGGTATAAAACCTTAATTCCTAAAATTCCTACAAATTCCTAAAAACTTTTAGGTGTAGGGTATCTAAGATTCGGCCAGGCCGAATATAGCTTTCTTACTGGTTTTTATTTAGTTCAGAGTATATACAGAGCTCTGTAACACGCAACAATGAACCTCAAAATAAGTTAGTCAAAGTTGATGTCCTTCTAGTTTCAAACTTTAAATTGACAAAATAACATAGTAATTAATGGGCTGCAAAAAAGTTTCCTAACTAAACTTCTAAGCCTTGTTTTGAGGTGAAGTTTTAGTTATGAGTAATAGTTTTGAGTCATAGTTTTGAGTAATAGTTTTGAGTCATTGTTTTGAGTAATAGTTTTGAGTCATTGTGTTGAGTTATAGTTTTGTGTCATAGTTTTGAGTCATTGTTTTGCTTCATAGTTTTGAGGTCAGCCCGAAAAATATAGTCTAGCATTCCACTCTCGTGTTATCGTATATAAAATGTGATGGACAGCACACTAGGTCACACTTCCGGTGGTATCTCGGTGCCCGAAATCCATGAGCTCAAGTTTGAATTGTTTCCTCATCCTATTCGCCAGATTTAGAGTACTCGGATTATTTTCACCTTCAAAACTGCAAAAAATCGATCAGTCTGACGAATTCAAAATTCAAGCGTAAGCTTTATAGGGATAATAATTTCGATTTTTGATACAATAACAACCGCCATCCGTCAACATCTGACAGTTATGCGAATACCCTCGTATTTTCATGCCTTCTATGCACATATTTACATGTCCAAAGTTAATTTATATGTAACAACCGTGCGAATGTGAATTATGTGCGGTTATTTCCAAGAGATTTTGATCAAACACAGGGATTGACTTGCTTTGGTTAGTGTGTTGGTTGGTTCGCATTCAGCTCCATTAATCAAAATTTTAGCGCTGATTAAATTCCTCGATCTTAATAAGCATGGCTTCGGCAAACCACTGCTAGCGCGACCGACGACTTTGACTCCCATAAACCACTTCGGCTGAAGGACGTCGACTTGCATCGCATAGTTTTGCTTAATTTAACTTCGGGGCCAAAGTGGAACCGCAAAAGCAATTCATTGCCGTCGTGGGCGATGCGCTGCAATGGAAATTCGACCGCAGAACACCCGGGAATGCAATCAAACGCGAGATATGTGCCAGCAAGCAAACAAACACCGAAACCCAAATATTAAAAGCAACACAAACAAACATGCACACACACACATACATACACACACACACATACACCTCCAGTGGTTTTCCTTCCCCTTCATGAAACAACATTCGAATGGGCCGCTTTGACAACTCATTTAATCCGTAGCCGACTTCAATTTAAAGCGATGAAATTTACTGGGCCGGCCATCAAGTGCAGCAATCGTAGCAACAACAAAAACATCGACAAAAACAACCATAATAAAAGCAACAACCACAACAACAACAAGAACAACAGCGCCTCTCAAAGAACGGACACAAAAATCGATGGATGGATGGATGAACGAAAGAAACTCAAGTCAAGCACGGCTCGAGTATATATTCCAAGTCCCTTGATCCCAATCCGAATCCCTCTCTACCTCCTCCACCCTCAATCAGCCTTAAAACAACCACTCACCCTTCCCTTCTTTTCTCCTCCCTTCCCTTCCCTTCTCTTCTCTTCCCTTCCCATCGCTCCCTTCAGTTCAGTCTCGAGTGCTTCAAGTGTTCCGTGAAATGGCTCGAAAATTGACATTCGATTTGCGGCACAATTGAACAAGTGGGTGGATGAAATAAAGAAGAGAGCTAACAACAGCTCCCAGTCACCCAGGTTCACAAGGACATTCAGCAGAAAAAACAAAAAAAAAGGGAATAACAACCGCCCTCGAAAGTGTCCTTCATTTGCAGCACTTCATCTCTGAACAATATTCATGCTGTTCTCGCTTTAATTGCACAAGCTTGGCACAAGGATGGCTGGATGGCTGTTGGATCGGTCCAACTCGGCCATTAAAAGACCCTATTTACAGCACTTCAACCCACAAAGTTGCCCGGTTTATGAAGCTCCACTCGACTCGGCATCAGCAGTCAACAAGGAACTCAACGACGGCTACCTTTGTGCAGGACGAATATTAAAAGAGCAAAATTATGTGAGCCACCAAAGCTGGCCAAAGTCGGCCACTTACAGTAGAAGCCAGAAACTGAGACAGAGAGAGAGACAGAAAGAGACCGAGTTGAGAGCGAACAGGATGCAGGAGACGGATACTTGGATTGCCAAAGAGAAGAAGGGAAGGAAGTTTGAACAGGAAAATCTCTAAACGACGAACGCTAAAAGAATGGCGACTTCCCAGTTCGAAGCTCAAATACGGTTCGAACGACCGTAGAAGAAGTAAAAGAAAATCAAAGGACAAAAAAAAATATAAATTATTATCAAAGCAATTTCCTTAACTTAATTTAATGTAACGGCGACGGCATCTTCGACTTCCTTCTGCAGGAGCAACAGCAGCAGCAGAGCAGAGCAACTACAACAGCCTTCGTTCGGTTATTCAAGGATTGCTTGTCTTTGCTCAAGAATTGCGAATTGCTTTTGCTCTGGCTGTGGTGCTTACAGCAAAAGCAGCCATGAGGCGGCCACGCTTCGGCAACCAACACTTGGCGCGACTTCATGGCGCGGCTTTCAAGATGCATCCTTGCTGGACGAAAGAGCTGTTGTCCTTGCTGCTGAAGTTAGACGGTATTTTCAGGGCTGCCAACTGCAAAGTAATAATTTATTAATTTCTAGCAACTGCATTTCGAATTTTCGATTGCAATCACCGTTAGATTTAAGTAGAATAGTTTTTATTTTTCTAGTAAAACATCTCGATTGCGCAATGTCCTGGTCTCCGTGTGTTTTTGAGCATATTTCCCCCGTAACAATAAATATTTTATTATCAGAAAGGTGAATCGATTAGCAAAGGAATGAAGTTCGACAACATGAGGGAGGAACAAAGAATTTGGATTTTGTTAAAATCTTGCTTTTGCTGAACTTTAAATTGGGTACTTTTACAAACCCTATAAAGATTGTAAAGAATCGAATATTTCGAATTATTAGGGAAGGAAGACATTTGATAATTGATATAAGGGAAATTTCCTTCAACATTTTATCCATAAACAACCTCCGATACAGCTTCAGCTACAATCTCTTGTAAAATCTCATATAAAAGCTTCTATGAACACATCCTCCATTACAACCTCCTTTAAAACCTTCGCTATAACCTCTTCGTATATCTTCTCCAACCTCTTAACAGCATTGTCTGGCTATACAGAACCTGCCTTTTTAATTCCGTATAAAATGTATATAACGTTCAATACAGTCGCCTTTCCAAGCCTCTATAATCTTCTTATAATTAAATTCTTATCAATGCTCTCATCCTAAACCATATCTTCATCTAAAATACATGGATTCTGTATTAATTACTTAGCTACCACAAATCAAAAATTCAAGTTGATTTGTAGTTAATATGCTCGTGTCTTAATTACTTGCGTACTGGCCTCGGTCTCTCTCTCTCTCTCTTTTGGTCTCGCTCTCTCTTTACCCAACTCCTCGCCACTAAAGCCGCCCTTCCAATGTAAGGATTAATTTATAACCTCTGGTTTGGTGTTAATTAATGCAGTTTAATGATGCGGTTAACTGAACAATAGATACTTCGATTGTATCGAAGTTCTATAATAAAAAAAAGTAAAATACAAATACAAAGAAAAATTCAAAATTAGCTAAATAAATTAGATCAAATTAGCTATTTTAGAGCATTTTGTTTTTTCTGTTAGTTGCAAAGACAAACTGTAGAAAAATTACAAACGTAAATTCTCACAATTTGCTCACAACTCATATTTTATTCACGCTCGAAAACGTACCACAAACACAATCATGTACATTGTACAACCGCAGAACTCCCACAATCGTAACAACAACAACAACCAGTATAAAATTTCCCAAAATGCATCCATAGAAAAACAAACGGAAATAAATATTTCCAAAAAATAAATTCGAAACGGGGCACCGATTCCAGTCAGTCACCAGGAAATGCAGTCAGTGCAGCCAACTATAAAAGATACAAAAAGAGAAGAGAAACAAAAACATGCCCTCAAATAAAATATGGTAACATGATACTATTGTTGTTGTTGTTATTGTTTTTGTTGATGCAATATGCAACAACGAGGTTGGGACAAAAATGTCACCTCCGGTTATGTGGCAGCTAATTCACTATAAAAGCAGAAACAAAACGAAACGGTGAGTAAGAGGAGAAGAAGAAAATATAAAAACAAAAAGAAAAGAGAAGAAGCGAAAGAAGAAAAGAGAAAAGAAAGATGTCATCAACAGTATGAGCAAAGTAGAGGACGAAGACGTGGAAGTCGATGGTTTTTTCAATCAACCTGATGCAACATCGCAGCTGTGCTTCTGTCTGTAAAGACTACATTCAGATTTGGTTATTTGAAGATGGTTGCTGTTGTTTTTCTTGTTATTGTTACTGGTGGTGGTCCCAAAAATACACACGAACAGGAAGTGACACTCAAACACAAAGCCAAGCCCACCGTCTTTATATACGTATATAGTGTATACAAATTGACAAGAATAAGCACACCCGCACACACTCACACACACATACAAATGCAGCCAATTTTCTTTCAATCGAATTGAAACAATATTTTTCTTTTCCGTTTCCGCTCTGCCGCTTTGTGGATGCAGCAGCAGCAGCGAAGATAGACTCTTGACAATAACGTCGCATCTCATGCCTCCATTTCCTCACCCCAACCAACCACCAAACCATCCTCTTCCTCTGCTTTCTTTATACCAGCCACCAAACCGCCCCCTCTGCCACTCCCACTCAGTGAAAGTAGCTTTTCAACAGGCTTGAAGTGTATTCAATGAAATATCCACCTCAGAGCTGCGCGAGATGCTGCCAAACTGTATTCACGAGAGAGTGCATTCTGTTGAAATGAAATTTTGGCGGAAAAAAAGAATGTGGAAACAAACAACGAAAGCAAATAAAGCAACTAAAACAAGGATAACATTGATTCTCTTTACTTTTCGTTGAAATTTCGAAGGCTTCTTTTGGTTGGTTTCGTTTTTTTTTTTCTTCCTTTATTCTTTGTTGTTGGTTTTCTATCTTATTTGTTTTGTCTGTGTTACTATTAGAAGCGATGTGTTTCGGCAGAGAGCCGGAACCAATAACAACAAAAACAATAATAATAAGAGCACATACAACAACAATGACAACAATGACAACAATAACAACAATAACAACAATAACAACAATAACAACAATCACAACAATAACAACAATCACAACAATCACAACAATAACAACAATCACAACCAGAGTTATATTTGTTGTAGAGATTCAATGAAATTGAAATTGAAAATTTTAAAAATTCCCACAGCAAGAAAAAAGAAAGAGCAAAAAAAAAGCTTAAAAAAGAAGATGACAAAAAATAGGAGGACGAAGGGGAGAAGAAGGAGGAAGGGGAGCAGGACTAAAAGTAAAATCAAAGATGGAGCAGAAGAAGCAACAAAGACAACTTGTCGTCGTCGTTGTCGTCGTCTTCTTCGTATAGAACAGCTGGGACTCGACTCGAATCTATTCGACTCAATGATTCGAAATACGTTTCGGAGAGGTGAATGAAGAAGGATCCTAAGAAGACGAGAGGATGACTGGAGAAAGGGGAGTGGGGGACTGTAGGGAGAGGACAGGATGACCGGAGGAAGAGAAGAGGCTGGATGGCTGGAGGAGGTGCGTCGTCCGTCCGCGGTAGTATCTACGGTTTGACACTGTGCAGCAGTGTGCAAAGTGCAATTGGCTGATAAAGCATTACAGGATATGAACACACAAACACACAGAAGGACTGATGTCTACACACACACACACACAAACACACGAACACCACCACGAAGACAACTATTGAACAATAATTGAAGATAGCAGTGACATTTCTAGAAATAAAGGTCCGCAAATTTGAAAAAAAATCTTTTCCCGTTCTTCATCTGTTCTTTCATCATTCTTTCATAAAATTAAATAAATTCCATGAAAACCTAAAAAATTTAGGAAAATTCAAGTGGTGAACATTCTTTAAATTTCGGGAACATTTTTAATTAAAATCTTCTCAAGTTTTACTCAATCGTTTTCTCAAAAATGTTTCTCAATTGTTTTTCAATTTCAATTCAATTGTTTTTCGATTTTTCGAATTGTTTTCGATTTTTTCAAGTTTTTTTCTGCAAGAAACGTTCAATTGACGTGATTTGACATAACATCGACTATTTAATATTGAAGTCTAAAGTGGTTGTTCATAAAAACTACGTACTGAGTGCACTTCATTACATCTTTTATCTAATTCGTAATGGCTTCTGGCGCTCATTCAAGTCACTCACTTTAGTCACTCAATGTAACAGTAGAACACGCATACACATACACAAACACAAACACACACGTACTGGTGCACTATAGCAGTAACTCACTTGTCAAAGTTAAGCAGCCGGAAGTTCGTTGGAGCCGGAAGTGTTGTTGCACATTTTGAATGCAAGTCATCGCTTCGTATTTCACGATTGACAGCTTAAGGAGGAATAAAAGAGATCGCCCTCTACGAGAGAGGGTGGGAGAGAGCGAGAGATCAAGATAGCGAACGCCGGAGAGAGAAAGAGAGAAAGAGAGACCGAGCGGAAAAGAGAGCGAGAAATAAGAAGAATAAGTATTGGGGTGGTGAGGGAGGTTCTAACAACAGCAACGTAACAACAGTAATGATTGTAAAATACACAACAACAACAACAATATCGATAACAACAACAATATCGATTACAACAACAATATCGATAACAACAATATCGACAACAACACACAACAACGTCTTAACGTAGCGCATAAGTAATGCGCTTTAACTGCTCATGCAAACGCCAGGATATCAAGGATTTTCTTACTTAGTTTTCCAATCGATAGAAGAAAATCCAGGAAAATCTGCCGCAACGTATGCAAAATAAATGCGAGGCTCTCCTTAAGAGAAAAAACTGTGGCAGCACTGATTGGATTTAAGGATTGTAATGCGTTGCATGAAAGCAAGACGAGGAGGAGGAGCAGAAGAGGAGAGAATATAAAGAAACAAGTATGCAAACGAAAAGGACGATAACCTTTGGAGAAATGGATAAAAAAGTAGGAAGCAGTAAAACGTCTGGGAAAGCTATTGAAAATATTGAAGTGCAAAAAATACAATAAAACCAGAAATAGTGAAAATCTTCGGCCGGGGCGAGGGTCAAATGGACCCTACACATTCACTTAATAGACCTCTTCACCTCCCGGTGTAGAGTATAAAAAAATCAAGACACAAAAATTATAAAAATAGGTTGCCTGGAAAAAGATGGGAAAATAAATATAAATGTTTATCAGATCAAATCGAAAATGATTTCAAGAGACTAGGAAAAAAGTTCCCTTGGGTTGCTCCTTTTTTCCTTGAAAAATAATATTGCTTATCATCGTTTGTTATGCATTTTATTAGGCATTTTATTATCTATTTAATAATGCTGCATAGTTTGAGACTTGAATTTCGTGTTATTTTAGCCTGAAAATGTTATTAAATCGAAAGCCAAAGTATAGTAAGCAAAAAAATTCTAATAATGTTAAAATAGTAACGAATTTTAAGAAAAATGCAGGTCATGCAGGTTTTTCAATAGTGAAATTATTTAAAAAATATTTTCCCAGTATTTTCACAATTAAAAAATACCTCCATCCACAAGAATGTTTATATTTTACAGTCGCAGTTATAAAGCGATCTGGCAACACTGGCTGCTGTTTGGTTGGTTTCTTGGCTGCACCGGAATATGAAAGGTTAAAAAAACAAATAATACAAGTAAAATAAAATGCACCTTGCATTGTAGTAATAATTTTAACGGTTACAACAACCGGCAGCATCAACAACAATCAGCACATCAACAACTACAACAACAACGACGTCGTTATGCTGCGAAATTCCTGTGGTTGTTATTTCCTTTGTTGCTGTTGTTGTTACTTCTGTCGCTGTTGGTGTTTCGGTGCTCCATTTTCACTTCACATACATATTTATTATTTTAATATTTATATCATTCATTCATTCGTAATTTCCCCTTCTTGCCCCCCCCCCCCCCGCCCCCACCACCCTCTCACCGTCTGTGTTTTCCTCGCTGGCTCTCCTCCTCGCTTTCTTTTTCTTTTCATGGCTGCATTTAATTACATTTTAAAACGCCATCCAACACAAACTCATTGAAATCCCTCGCACCTTGCGTCCGTCCTTCCTTCCTTCATTCCTTTCTTTCATCATTTCATCCATCCTTTCCTCTCGCATTCAAAGACAATTCATACTAAATGAATTCGTCGTCCAAAATGGTTTGCTTTGAGTTTAAATTGATGCCGTCGTTGGTTGGTTTGTTGGTCTTGACGACGCTGCTGTTTGGATTGTAAGAAATGTTCTTTCAATGTTTACTTTCCTTTCAAGCCTTTCAAAGACCATATATACTCTTTCTCTCTCTCTCTCTCATTTTTCTTTTCTTTAATTGTGAAGTATAAAGATGTATGAATCGTAATTAAAATTTGCTTATTGCATTTTTAAGAGCCTTCAACAACAATCTACACAGCGTTAAGATGTTTGCTTTGACTAAACGGGAGATTTTATTAAAATCATAAAAAATAAACTGAAAAATAAAAAATAACAAAACAACGATTTGATTTTCCGGTTAAGCGATAAAAGAGATTAAAAGAAAACTCATTTTTAGGTATTGTTTAAGTTACTTGCTTGCTTTTAAAGGCTCCAAGTAAAATAAACCTACGAACAAATATGAAATAAACATTTGAATACATTATTAGTTATGTTATCTAGGTTAGGGAGCATTACGCTTCCATGTTACGTAAGAATTTCCTTCCAAACCCCTTCCCCCCACCAGCTGTCACCCCAACGCTACTCTATCATCCGGGAAACCTACCAAGTCTCCTTCCCTTTTCCTTTTTTCTTTCTATCTCACTTTACTTGGTTCTTAAAGTATTTTATGGCAAAGAGAACTTTATTATTTTTTTGAGAATTTCATTGACCCTCAGTTGACCTTCAAGGTTACTGATTGTAACCTATAACACGTACCTTTTCAATACTACTCGTAAGAAGTTTTCAATTTTTCAACTCAAGCTGAACGTCATTCAATACAGTCCACAATCCAACTGAAGCACGTGAAGCTGAGAACAAAACTCAATCAGGTCAGTCAATCAGAAGTTAAACGACAAAGAAGCTCAACGATTCGGAAAAGAAATACAATTTTTGCCAATGTTATACACGAAATTCAATCCGCAACAACACTGAAGTAGAATTGGCCAAACTAGATGAAAACTATTCCCAGGAAAACAATCGGAAATAAATGAGCGTGTTTCGTAGTTTGTTTTCGTCCTATATTAATAATTTTTTCTTCTTGATTCCTACTTCTTTGCAGGGTTTTTTGCCGTCATCTGAAGGTATCTAGAGTTTGTGTTATTAGATAAACCTTATTTAATATACTCGTATACCCTGGGTTTATTAACAACTTTCTAATATGATTTATTAATATTATTTTGACCAAAATTTCAGACCTTAAATTCTTTTGTTTAGTCACAATTTTAGATTTATTTAAAATTGCTAATTGGAAATATTAAGCTATATATTCGATTATTAACTCTAAAAATAGAAAATAAATATTTATTTATACTTGAAACAAGTAATAATTTTATAAAAACTTACTTAAGAAGAACGCTAATGTGTCTATTATAATAAATTTCTGAATTAATATAGAATTATTATCTTTTATAAGGATTAAAATGTTTTAATTTATAATAATTTTGTATAAAAGATGCGTTTAAACATCTACATAAAATCAAACTTATTATTTAATTTAGTTACCATTTTTTGCTGATTGTTTTTACTACAACAACAAAACACAAAACACTCCCTCATTCTTTGCCACTTTTATGATGATGTGAAATTTTTCAATTTCAAAGCCAGACACAGAAGAAAGGAAAGAAAATAATCGGAAAAACAACCGAGCATAAAATGAATTTGTTTAAAAGATTTGGCATGTATTGGAATTTTTTTGCAGATTACCTACAACAACAATAACAACTACTACAATATAAAATCCGTCGGTGTAGGTGTGTGTGTGTGTTTCTCTTTTAGCTAAACCAAAGAAGCATCCATCAACCGAGGTTCACACATCAGCTGTGAAAGCGCTCAAGTGTGACAACCGCGTGCATTGTAAAGGATATGCGAAATACCAAGAAGAAGAAGAAGAAGAAGGGGGGAGAAGAAGGAAAGTTACAGAAAGCAAAAAAATGTTAGTAGATTACTCTTGAATGCAAATGGTAGTGCACTAAACACTCCGAGATGAGGAAATTCATAGTTTCTCTTCAAACAAGAGCTTTTTAAGCGCTCCTCTAATGCTCCCGCGGGTTTAAGATTCCAAATTTATATACCATATAATCCAAATGAAAGTGTGGAGTATTTTTCTCAACTTGCAATGTAAAAATAGCCACATCCTTCCGAAATGTACCTTTTTCAGAATGCATGCTTGATATATCTACTTTTTATTTTCTATGAACTGCGGATCCCTTTTGTTTTATAGTCGTCTTTTGTGCACCCTTCTTTTTTTGATTATGTAAATATTAGCTATTTATTTTTTGGGTTTTTTCATAGTGCCAACAAATATTCTTAGAAAACATCCAGAATAATCCAATTTTTTATGTCTACGTTATGGAGTTGTCGTTGTGGTTGTCATTGCTTTTTGTTATTTTTGTTGTCTTTGAGGTTGCTGCTGCGTTTGTTTTTGTCACTGAGTATGCTGCCCCTGTTGTTGTTGTTGTTTTTATTGTGTACATGTGCGAAAGACATGCCACGACTTGACGCAGATAAATTGAAAGCTTTGAAATATTATGTTGTTAAAAGTTCCCCCATTTCTTAATCCCTCGCACCTATGCAACCCTACCTCTCTCTCTCTCTCTCTCTCTCTCTCTCTCTCTCCTGTTCTTTCTCTCTCGACATTTGTGTCGCCTGTTTTCTACAACCTTCCTTCAACCGGAACCATATATTACTATATAATATCACGGATGGAGTTCAAAATTGGATTTTTACTCCTTCAGCTGAAATCCATCTGTTAAAGTCTTCAACAGTAAACAAAAATGATGAAGGGTGCTTTTATTTTATGGATGTACGATGTATTTGAGTAGCAAATATTTGCTCCAGTAATCGAGGGGACGAAGGATGTTGAGAGGTGTGGCATAAAGAGTGAGCGAAGGATGTGTTGGGTGTTCGAAGGATTTGCAATTTTTAGTGTTGCAAATATTAAAATTGAGAAAAAATTCCTTATGATGGATGTCTGAGTATATTTTCTTCTATTTTTTTTTTTACTCACATAAACGCGTTTGTCTTCTCAACTGGTTTGAATCAATCAATCTTTCTTTTTTTCCTTCTTTTTTGAATAGAATTTTTTAAGCTCTTTCCTAGATTTTTACCTGGCGTCACTCTTGAAATGACATCGCGTGAGGCAGCAAATTTGAAAGCTCTCCTTCATTGCAGCTCCGTTGATTGTTTTATTCAATGATTTCAATTCAATGACTGTGAGTGACACGTCGAGTGACTGACATGCAGCTGACTTTTGATTGATGCGTCTAGACGTGGAATTTTTGTTTTTTTAGCGCTCAGCTTCTGTGCGAGGATGAGCAGCTTGCTTTTCGAAGGAACATCTTCAGATATTCAGATATTTCATTAGAAATTTAGAGGTGTCACGAAAACATCCTCTTTTTATAGAGTATAAAAAGTAATATTAAATTAAATAAGAGCTTTAATAATCAAATAAAAGAAAACAATAACATTGAACGCGATTCGAAACCATTATTCAAGGATTCTAGTCTTTCTTAATAAACAGAAGATAGTATAAAGTAGAGTCCAGTGAGTGTGTTGAATCACTTAATTATTCTGAAATGTTCTTTCACTTAACAGAATATCTTTTAACTCTTTATATAATTGCTATTATAAATTTTATTTCTCACTCCGCAAATGTTTCCGTAGTTTCTATTTTTGTTATTTGAACTGGCATTAAGGTAAAGTATTGAATGGAAATTACGTGGATCGAACTTCCGATTCATTTAGATATAAAAAATAAAGTTATTACCAAGAACTTTGATCAGAACCCATTTTTCTCATGTTGGTCAACTGATATTCTTCCATTCAGATGATAGTTCTTTTCAGTTAATGCGGTAGAAATCTAAAGAAATTGGATTGCACCGATTTAACAAAGAAATGACTGCTTTCAAATCTTACAGGAAAGAAAGAAGACTGAAAAGTAGTAAATTTTAATACAATACGACGAAGTTAGTCACCCTTTGTACATAAAATAAGCTTAAAGTCAAATGCTAAGTTTTTAAATTAAAGCAAAGCCCATGAATGATCCATGAGAGTTGATTTTAAGGCAAGAAAGAGAGAGTGAAGGAATAGAGATGGAGGAAGAGAGCTATAAAGAGGGAAAGAGAGACAGAGAGAGAGAGAGAGAGAGAGAGAGAGAGAGAGAGTCATAATGGCATTTTTGTGGCACTCGTAGTACGCCACAAAAAATCTACACTTGAGTGAACAAAGGACAACGATCACATCGTGCGGAAGGAAGGAAGCAGGAGGAAGAGCATGTAGAAGAGGAGAGGGAGAAGGGAAAATGGATGGGCCAAAGAAAGAATAACTTCGCTGTTGGTGGTGCACATTAAATTATGTGCACAATAAAAAATGAATCAAGGCAGCGGCTGCTTCTACAGTAGTTTCTTCGTCTTCGTCGCTCCCCCTTCGAATGATGCTGCATTCGCTCCTGTTGTTGCTGTTGCTGTTGCTTTCTGTCTCCGTTCACGCTGCCATAATTTGGAACAGCAGCGTATTTATTTTCCACACACAGCATGCAGCAGGTTCTGCTGCTGGCAGCGAGAGATGCGTTGGCCAACTTTTTAAAGTTAAACTATCACAGCTCAAAGTTGAAGCTTCCTATTTAACTTATAAAGGCGTATGTATGTGTGTGTAGTTCTTCTTCATCCTCTGTCCGTAAACGTTTTGTATAATTTTATTCCCATCAGTTCTTTCGTATCTATTTTTTGGTTACGATTTTTGTTGAGTGCTCTTTTTCCGAAGTCTCCCGAACTAAAAGCAACTCATTACGATAGAAACAACATAGCTTATACAGTGTTTCCTTTACCCCACTTCAACGGTTATCCCTCTCAAATGACGTAATTAAATGACGTTGCTGTGAGGTTGGTTGTTGGTCGTCATCGTCGTTGTTCTTGTTGCCTAAATCCGCTTCGATAAAATTTGCTGTGCAACTTTTTATTGCCCCCGACGAGGGATGGAATATTTTGAGCATTTTGAGCATTTTTCAAAACCAACGGAATGCAACGCTTCGGTCCGGTCCGCTTGACTGCCTTCCGTAGTGTTTAGCGCATTCAAAGGACATCCGCTGTAATGATGCTCATTTAGCACAAGCGGTTAATGCGAGTGGGTGAGATCAGAGAGGAGAGAGAGAGTGCGAGATAGAGCGAGAGTGGGTTAAAACAGTAGACAAAAAAAGAGAGTCTCAAACATATTGAAAGCGCGCGACTGAGTGAGAGAGTGAGTACTCTAAAGAGTGGTGGGAGGGAGGAAGGGGGAATAATAGTGGAACAGAGCTTTTTTAAGCTGTCACGCTTGACGCAACATGCGGTCCGTTAGTTAAACTTTTTAACTGCAGCTTAAAAGTCTGCAAAACGTCACATTAAAAGCGGGAAAAAAAATTAAAAAGCATGTCACGTTACTGTGAGAAAAATCCACACAAATTTTGGTTGTCACTGCAAGTATCAGAGTGCACTGTTGTGTGTATGTATGTGTGTGTGTGTAGGTGTGCGTGTGGGTGTGTGGGTGTGAGATAACATGGTTCTACACAACTGTCGCGCTTCGATATCCAAACTGTTTGCAGAGTCTTTCAAAGGATAAAAGTTGGTTTTCTTTTTATTTAAAGTTCAAGTTTCACTTAAAATTTTTCTGCTTTGTTATTTTTCTTCCTTTTTTTTTTTTTGGTTTCTTATTTCGCTAGTTTTTGTTTTTGTCGCCTTATTTATGCATCTCAGAAATGGAATTTGTGAACTTTCACCTTAAATAGACATACATTCGAATATTCGTATAGATTCTGATGGTAGATGAAATTCCATTCCATTTCTAATTAACATGTTAACTAATTAAGTAACCAATTTTGCAGCATTCAATCTCTCAGCTGAGAATGTTTCATGGATTGCATTTAATAGGCTGCTTTGTTGGTCAGTTATTTTGGCTTAGTTTGGTTTGGTTTGGTTTGGTTTCTGTTTAACATCGAAACCATCCGAACGAAACACCATCCGAACAAAACACCATCCAAGCAAAACACCACCAAAGTACTCAACATGCGGTCGAGAGAGAGAGAGAGAGAGAGAGAGAGAGAGAGAGAGAGAGAGAGAGAGAGAGAGAGAGAGAGAGAGAGAGAGAGAGAGCGAAAGAGAGAGGCACCGAAGCTTGGTGGCGAGAGAAACCGCTTCGAAATATTGTTGCAAAAATTTACCAAAAATCTACCTGCAACATTTAATTTAGAAAATAACCCAGCAACAGCGAGAAATGCAAAAATTTCAATTAAATCGGACGAGTTTCGTGTTCGCCGGGCACCACAACGCGGTGGTGCTTGTTTCCCGCTGCGGAAATATCGATATGAGAAGGTAAACAAAATCCTGAGCGGCTCAGAGTATAGCATCCTGGCATAAAGGACGCCCCCCCCCCCACCAACCGTTCACATTACTGCTTAGTGTAGTATTTGCCGTTATAATGAATGCGTGGGGGCTTCTGCACGCTACAAATGAATTCAAGAATTCAGTGGAATTTTTATTAAAGCCTAAAATATTCAAATTTCAGTTTTATATCCAGAAATTTTATTATTATTCTTATTATACTAAGTAACTATGTACATCATGTACGAGTAATTTTATTATTTTTTAAAATGTATTATTTTACATAGAAAAAATTACAATATAAAATTAAAACAGATGTTAAATCCACTTTGGCTTTGACTTTTTTTATTATATCTGTCACGATGACCGACAGTAGTTCCGTCACTTTATTAATACTATGAACTTGGCTTCTAAATAAAGGCACGCTAACTGCTTGAAACCGTTATTAAATCCCTTCTGTAGATACAAGAGAACAAGCTAAAAATGATGCCCTTTATTTACTCTTCCTTTCCTATTTCTCTAGAGGTACCAGTTCTCTCTCTCTCTGCATCGGCTCTGACTACTAGAATCTAAATCCTTGGAGAGACTCAGTATTGCATGCCACCACACCCCCTCTCAACCCCCGGAAGCTCGACCCGTTGGAACCGCAGACAGATCCTTCATGTTGGTTTGTAATTTGAAGTTGCAAATTACTTTTTCTCAAGTTGTTTGCTGTGGTTCTTCATTTTTCATTTCTAATTCTTCATTCTTCATCTACTATTTTTCACTTTTTGTGTTTTTTAAGCTTCTACTGTTGACCTCTGTATTTCTCATTGTATCTCTCTCCCTCCCCCTTTCTTGATCCTTATCTTTCTCTGTCTCTCTCCCACTCTCTTTACTTTCCTCTGTGTCTTTCTTCGTCTCTTACTCTATACAATGAATCTAACGGAAAAGTCCAAAAAAGGGTTAAGGACAAAAAACTTTATTGAATGAGAGTTTATAGTTAGTTTATTCTAAAAGTATCTAAAATTAGGAATTTTATAAGATACGCATTTACAGAAAATTATGTTGGCTTATGGTACGGTTGATGATTGAGAGAAGGAAAGAGTGAAAATAAATGAAGATGTAAGAAGGGTAACGAAGGAAAAAATGGATGATGGATGGAATGAATAAAAGTTTCTTTCAACTTCGATTGAAGTGAGTTTATGATGAGATAATCTCGTGATATGCTTGTTATTCTCAAGATTATCAGACTCTCAGGAGAATTCACACACACACACACACACATGTATGGATAGAGACAAATGAGAGTCATCTATTTACTCTCTCTCTCTATGATTTTCAAAGAATGAATTGCAAATAAAGTATTTTTAACAACTGAGTTATGAATGATAGCCGAGGCATGGGATGGGAGCGGAGTCTGAAGGGAGCCTGGTAGATTGTTTGAGGGACTGTAACTACTCTTTCGGGACTAACTGACTATGTATTTAAATATGTGTGTCCATCAGATCATTTCGACTTAAGAATATTTATTAATTTTGTGCGGTTGACAATAAAAACAAACGAAGTACGAAAACAAGTGAAGTTTTTATAAATATTTAATATTTGGTTTGGTTTCTTGGTTCTTCTATTTTTGTTGTTGTTGGTTCTTCTATTTTTGTTGTTGTTGATTCTTCTTGTTGTGTTTTTTTTTTTTTGAGGTTTTGAGTTTTCAGCTTTAGGTTGGATATTTTAAGATGCTTTTTAATTAGTTGCTTCCATTGTTTTTTTTAACTTCCGTGACGATGGCTTTTTTATCACAAAAACAACGACAGCCAAATGAACAACAATCTGTTTATCTTTGTATTTTTTGTTACAATATGTACAAAATACAGACAGACAGGCCTGCAGACAGACAGAAAAATAGCTTAGTAAAAACTTGAAATGTTTCTCGAATGATTTCCGAGAACTCAACTTTTTCGGTTGGATTTATTTTCAGTTGTTTGGAAAACTGAAAAACAGTTTTGCACTTTTTTATTCTGGTAATTTGTTGATGGGATGAGATTTCTATGTGTGTATTTCTGTGTATGTGTGTGTCTGCGTTTGCGTTTGCATTTGAGTGCATATGGCAAGCTACTGTTTTTATGGCCCTCTTTTCGTAGTTTTTGGAATCGTTTTTTTAGTTTTTTAGTTGAATTTGTTGCCTACGGCCACAAACTTTGTAATTGGAAAACTTCAAAAGCTTTAAATATGATTGTGTGTGTGTATTTGTAATTTATGAATGTTTGTAACACTGCGAAAGAAAGATTCATGCTTCATTTTAGGTTCGAACTAATTGAAAATGTTCAATAAGCTTTTCAAAAATTAATTTATATTATTAACACACACACAAAGAAGCAACTCTTTATTCACAAATTAAAATAAATATAAAAAACTCTTTATTCATAAGTTATTCATTCGGTCTTTTGTATTTCGTGTACAATATTTTCATAATTATATTTTTATAATTTTATTTTTATCCTTAATACGATATTTGGTAATAATAAATTTACAAAATACAATAGCAAAAATATATTATATATAAATGCATTCATTATTAAATCTATTTACATACAAAGTTACATTTTCTCAGGAAATTCATGATCGTTATCAAAGCATCTTGATTGATAGACACTTGATTTATTATCAGTCTCTTGTCTAGTGTCTAAACTTTGAGTTTGACCGAATACCATTAAAATTTAAATCGAAACTTGTCCAAAATTAAAAGCTTATATTGAGAAAACTTGACCAAGACTTTTGAAGTGATTCTGTCAAATGGTGAATAAATTAAATGACTATGAAGGATGATTTAATTGAATATTATACAGTTAGATAGCATTATATGGTTTCTATAACCACAGTATAGGGTAAACCAACTAACAAAAGCAACAACAACAAAGACACTACCGATTATTTATTATCTACATAATGTAACCACTTCAGTTTCATTTCTTTATAAAGACAAGTCTCACTTGATGCTTCCATGATTACTGTTTGTATGCCGTAATTTAATAAAATACAATACATGTACACATACAAACACACGCTCACGCAATCATACACACACCCACAGCCACACATACACACACACTCATCCAGACACACTTAAGATATCAAAACTTAGAAAGTGACACGCACATTTCAACATTTAAAAGCTTTATACACTCTTTACTCGATAGACTGCTTTATATAATATGCATATCGTAAATCAAGGTGATTTCTCCTGCTCACATCCTGCATCGTATGCTACAAATTTTGAGATAGGCTCATATACTACTCAGAAGAGAAGAAGAAGTAGAAGAGCAACAACAATACAGTCCCATATACAGTGTCAAGAACAATGTATGGATGCACATTTCGATACAGAAACCGATTTACACGTGTATCTCCAGCATGTAGATTAATCAACCGAAGTGTAAGTAAAAAGTTGATACAGTCTCTAGAATCAGTAGATTTCTATTTTACTGGCGTGTACCGAAGAAATGCTGTTCGTCGGCATGGTTTTCATTCAGAGTCTGAAGCTGGAAGGATCATTTTACAGACTGTCATCTCTTCATTCATTTATTAAAATCTATACAGAGAAAAATAGACGTTGAGTCATTCTATTCAATTATTAATGGTTGAAGATTGAAAAGGTTTTGATATTGAAAGGTCGATAATAATCTAATTCTGTAAACTGAATAGCTGATAAATATGATATCTAACCATCATATGAAACCATCTCTGACATCATCACCTGAGTTGATCCTGTGAGCCCAGAAATTAATTGTGAATATAGAAATATTTTTACAGAGAATACATGAAGAATTGGCAGAAAAGTTACTTTATACTATATTGGGATAAGGATGATAAGGAACTATAATATATCCAAGGCAACTCTTTACCTTTAAGCACAGTTTCCCGGAACACTTGAATATTTGATAATTTGATTTGCCTTTTCTTTTTAGACTGAGTCATTGCAAATTTATGTCGCATCTGAAGTTACTTGTAAAACTGATTTCATCTAAGGACAGGTTTATTGTTGATGCTGTTGAGATATACGATAACTTAACAATCTTCAATTCAGGTTTTATAACCAACACAACAACAGCGAGCAAATATAAAAATTGATTGCTCTGTCGTCCCAACAACTGAACGGCAAACGACACAACTTCAACAATTTCATGCATACTTGATTAATCTTCGTATAACTTAGAACGACCAACAATAAAGCGAGAAATAGTAAGCATAAAGGACCAGGAGGACCAGAAGTAGGAGGAGAAGGAAGAGTAAGGACACCAACTCGTAGATGACGAAGACGACGAGGAAGTGGCAAGTTTCTAATGTAGAACAAAGAAACCCCAGACCAATTCAAACATAACCGAACAGAACGGGATACCGAAACCAAACTATAGATGAACCAACCAACTCGACGAACTTAACTCTGCGTAACTCTATACTGGGTCCATTCAGTCATGTGTTGGTTGGTCCCCGGGGCAAATTGTTCAATCAAGGGCTTGAGTGAGCATGGAAAACAACAGACAAACGCAGAGAAAGGCACACGATACATAGACATCTACTGACACTTTCAAAAGTGTACAATAGTCCAGTCCAGAAAAGTGTTGGGCTATGAAGACGAATGGGGAGGCAGGGGGAGGCGGGAGAGTGGTATAAATAAGTCCTGTGCGCAAAATGCAAGAAATTCAAACAAAGTTCGCACACACAAAATCCTCTAAGGCCATCAATGGCCAAAGTGTGTGTGTATGTTATCAGCTTCATCATGAGTTCGAGCTTTCGTCAGTGCTGCCAACACGAAAATTCAGAAAATTTGTTTTCGTCGCACAGCCTGCAGTCGTCGACTGCATCAAAATGCAAACAACGCACGCAGGACATTTTATAGCCTTCCCAGCTGTCTTCGCAGCACCCATACTGTCACCCCTCCCCCTCCACACGCCTTCACTCCAGAGATATGAGCGAAATAATGGTGTCAAAATTACACTGAATCCGAGGACCGCAACGAAGAGCCAGCAGTACGCAGTGTTTATTGAACATTTTAGAAGCCGGACTTAAATAGAGTAGATTGGTAGAGTAGATAAATAGAAGACTTTAGAATAGGACTGGGAGGAGGAAGCTCCGGAATATAGCCAACCAACCAAAAATCAGCGTATATATTCTAATATGAAACTTCGGTGAGGTGGAAGGATCAAAACACTTTCCACGCTGGAAGGATGCATTCGAAAATTCGACAGCAATCACAGCAATTATCAGTGAAAAACAAAAGTGAAAATATTGATTACTAGGTTGTATTTATTCTTTAATTGTTTTAATACTTTTTAAAAACAAAAATTACGTTTACTTGCTATTCAAGTGAATTACGATTGAGGTTTCGAAAAAACCAGACTAACGGTCAAGTAATCTCATAATCTTAAAGGTTTTGAATTGTTGATTTTCCATTTGTTTACAGAGACGATATTCTCTTTAGTATGACGGACTCCTTTTTAAAAATTAAATTTCACTTAAAATTGATGATAGATAATTAACTTTTTTAATCAATTTTTAATTATGGTGCACCACAGCGCGTGGCAGAGTTGCCATCTGGTGCATAACTTCATAAGAGCGCTTGTATATCTTGTTCTAGGAAAGTGGCATGGAGTGAGTGACATGTCTGGCGCACGATGCAGAAATCTTATTCTCCGTTTTCATGTTGCTGCTTTTATTGTCATCTCGTGTGTTGAGTTGCTCATAATTCAATGTAACATCCTTTGACGCCATGACCATGATGCTGTACAGTCTACAACGACTTAGAATGATATGCTTTGGTTTTTCTCACAGTGCTGCATGCTGCGCGTACGCCAAAAGTGAGGTTGTGGCCTACGTTGCGTGGTTGTTGTCTGTCCGCCGACATCATCCTTATACCCCCCACAGTGGATGCGTCATTAGCATCGCTTGAATGGCGCTGACTTCAAATACAGTAGAACAGCTTTCATGTACCATTGAGTGGGTTTCGGTACTGAGAACGTGTGCGTTCATTTACTCCGGATGAAACGGGATGAGCGAATAGCAAAGTTTAAGTTGCTATTCTATCCATTCTATTTTACACCAAGAAAAATCGGATAACATTTCCTCAAATGATACCATTTAATTGAAAGTACAATAAATATAGCATATAATGAATGAAGGAACTTGGCTCACATTTCTAATTCAGTGTAGAGGAAAAGCTGTTTTTATTTAATTGTTCTTTAAATTTGCATATACAATTTGATTCAAATTTTAGCTACTCTAACAGCTCTTAATTTAAATTGGTGTTTATTAAATTAAAGTGTTTATTAAAATGTTTTTAATTATGTAATTAATATTTTGGTGTATTATTTGGTGTAATTTCTTAATATTGAAGTTAGTGACAAAGCGAATAACAATGCAATTGTTGTTGTTAAGTGTCCCAAATTTAAGATGCATTAAAGTTTAATTTTTCGCTGAATTAATTCGTGCTTTTTCCAATTTTGTGTCCTCCAGCTGTTTGAATTGTATCAAGATGAGCAGAAAACTTATGACAGCAGAGAACATCTGAGATATTAAAAGGATTTTATTTAAAAGCACTGTTACTTTTGATAAAAGCCATCACCTTAAAGAGTGTAGATTCATCAATGACAAAGAAACCACATGCTGTAAACTCTATCTTCTGCTTCATGCTTTTGGTCAAAAATCTGTCAACCTACCGAATATAATATTGGTTACAACAAATTTAAACTAAAGGAGAAAATTAAGAAAATCAGTTACAATATCTCGAATTTCATTGCATCTGCTATAAATTCGTGCCACTGATTGCGCCGTTGCTTTAGCCTAGAATAGAAACGCTTTTTCAGAATTACAATAGTAAAATTTGCAGAACGTTCGTAAATTGAGAAAATGCATATTGATAAATTATCAAAAGCAATCTTCTAAATAATTACGTGGCCATCGAACAGCTCACCTCATACGTGACTTGACCACAACTTGTGGATAGCAAAGCAAGGATTGCCACGTGTGACATCACCCAGGTTAAGTAACTTTGCACGAGAGTTACCGAAATTTTTGGTTGTGCTGTGAACTCCACAAACAAAGCATAGATTGTGTTCGTGATTGTGTACAAAGTGTAACTCATGTAACTGACTAGAAAGAAGCTACAGAAATCATTAATCGACTTGTACATGAGCAGCAGTTTCTTGTGCAAACGAAATGAAAGCGCCGAGTCTACTGGGAAGTACTCAATACTGATCACCTCATCAATGGGTCGCGCCCGGAAACACTCCATGTGACCTTGATTTTTGTACCAGTAGTCGCTAATGATCGAATTCAAGAAGGCGAACCGAACCGTTACAATCCGCAACAAAGCTGATATATAGACAATAAAAGCCATTGTTAGAGCCAATTGCAGAACATGAAACGCCCAGTATATAATAGAAGTCAGTGTAGGATTTACATAGCATGAATATAATATCACGCTATACAATTGCAGTGCAAAAACAACAGAGTAGTATTTTAGTACATATGCACAATTGGTCTTCAAAGCGACGCCGCAATGACGACTGATTTCCTCGTCCACCTGCAGAATGTCTTGAATGATCTTCACAGAGGATTTGCCCTTCTTTATACAAATAAACACCATAATAGAAAAGTTAATATCACAGAGCAAAAACTCAATCCAGTTAGCTACATTGTCTGTTTCACTATACGATGAGAATTTATTCGATGAACTAGGCTTGGGTAGTTTGTAGAGGTTGAATGCGATCATCACGTAAACTACGCAACGTATCAAGGACGAGTAGAGTTCATTGCGCTTGATTGGTGGTCCGATTTCATAGCTCGAGATCACCTCGTACATGGGCATCAATCCGAGAGCCTTAAGTAGGAAAACGAATGGTTTTATGTCTCTACAAATAGAGCTTCCCGAGGACGTCTTTTGCAGGAACTCCTGTTGATGGTAGTAGATTCGCGGTTGCTGCTGCATTGAAAAAGGTTGTAGTTTACTTTCTTTTGGAACAGAGAAAATTTCACTATCGTAGTATTGTTCTTCAATATAACGTATTTTGAGGATCACTTGAAAGTCCGAACCTACACCGAGAAGACAACAATGTTAACTGTATCAATGTTGAATTTCTCAATCCTACTCGAGTACGAGTGATTAAGTTTATAGCGCTTGGCTAAGAGTGGGACGGATGTTTTTACATCGGTTCATCCATTAACGAAATTAACTTTGCTTTTTTTAATGAAACGAAGCCATCAGCGAAGCGAATGAATACTTTTTAAAGTAATTAGTTGAATAACAATTTTGTTAAAATGGTGGAAGAGTATTTTAGAGACATCTCATTAATAAATTGAAAAATCTGGCCTTCACCGTACAAGAAAAATCGCGTGATGAAGTCATTGAAAAAAATAATAAAGAAATTAAAACTTCTGCAAGGTAACAATCAGCAAAATTAAATCCTAAATAAATAATGAATACTATTAATTACGAAAGTTATTAAAACAGGTATATAAACCCACTGAATAACACAACACTTTAAAGATCTTTGAGCTTTTAATTAGTATATACGTATTGAATCATAAATAATAATTTGTAATTTGTAAAACTTTTCTCAAAAACATTCCTTCATCCTTTAAAATTTTACAGACATTAGCAATTTAATTTAATTTAAACTAAGGTTTAAAAGTTCATTTTTCTAAAGGCAAGAATGTAGTTTCGTGTATGTTCTTCATCTTACATACGATGTTTCTATTCCATAGCTCACTGTACTCAAGCTGCTGACGCTCTACTTTATGGTGCGTTTCTACCATGTTTCAAGGATACAGCGTTTCCATTATAATTGTGATAATCATTACGAAATTAATTAAATCTTCTTATCAAAATAATCTCCGGTCGCCAGAATGAAATGTCTTCAATTCGGGGTAATAAATTTTAACTGTTCCTTGCTTGGCTCGGATGCTTGCACTCTGCGCGACTCTGTGCCAAAAACTTTTGCAATCTTCTTTTAATTACATTCGTTGGAAAGAGTTTCGATGGTGAAATTTTGAGTGAGTTCTACAAAAAATATATTGTTGAATGACATTAAATTACTGAATCAAACAAGAAGGGAAACCAAAATAAAAATACGCTAAACAAAAGTCTAAAGCAAAAATTTTATATTCAAATGTGGTACCATCGAAACAAATTACTCAATCAATTTTGGAATCGAACCGTATCGAATTTACAACACAAGCATTCGGCAGGGAAACAGTTTTAAAAGGACCAATAAGAAAAAAACAGCAAAATAATAAAACTGGAGTATAAAAAAACGACTTTACGACTGTCATTCGGAAGTAACCAAGTAAAGTTTTCATCTAAGCTAAGTATCCAGTTCATCTGAGATATACATATGTCTCTATATACTCCAATAGATGAACTTATATACAATATATATATTATATAAGTTTGAATTTTTTTGAAAGTCTTTTTCACTTAACTTTTGTTATTCCAAAAGCTAAGCAAACAATTCTAACGAAGTTAGCTTAAGAAACTTGTTAATTTTGACCAGCTGTCGCCAATCATTCGACCTCCTAACAGAGTGCACACGCAGAATGATAGAGGGAGAGAGATAGAGAGAGAGAGAGGAGAGAGGGAGAGAGAGATAGGAGAGAGGAGTGAGAGAGACAGGGAGACTTCCACACCCTCGCTCTCAGAGAGATTTGTTAGCTTTGCATAAACATCTTTAGCAGAATTTTAAGTTAAGTATTGTTGTCAACTTCGATTTGTTCCATTTTAGAAAGTAGACCCACTCAAATCTCACATCCTAACAAGGAAACCCGCTTCCACCCCGGTTAGATGCGTGACCCACTCTAGTCTTCCCTTTATACCGACGTCTCTTTCCATCTCTAACGCCATTTTGTTTATCTCTCGTAAGCTGATGCTGTCGCTGCCGCTGTTGTCAACATGAATCCAACCGAAGCAGTAGAGATGTTGATTTTAAAGTTGTTGTTGTTGTTGTTCGGTTGTTGCTGTGTTTTTATTTCTATTGTTAGATACTCTCCGCCACGAAAAACCCAGTCGGGTCAATCAATAGCCGGATACAGCTCCAGAGTTCAAAGTTTGTTGGGTGAGTTTCTTAACAGAGCATTTAGCAGAACGAACGAAGTATCGTGAGGGAAACCCCCGCAAGGAGGGGAAAGGGATGTGAAATGGCGGCGGTGGCGGTGATGGTGGTGTTTTTGTACTTGGATCATGTTGTGCGAAGCATCTGAATTTTTTGTTGCTTTAGCTTCTGCCTCAAATCCACTTAAATTTTAAACATTCAACGAAACGAGTGAGGAATACAAATACAATGAATGCCGATGACAAAATCTGGGCACGATTTTCAAAGGAGTTGGGCGATGGTGGGCAGGTGGGATGATTCAAAGAATCGCAGAACCATAGAAGAGAGCTAACCAAACAATCATACAGCCAAAGTAAAAATCTGTATTAAAATCTAGAAAATAATGTAAATAAAAGAAGTGATTCTCTGGAAATAAATAAATTCGCAGAGAACACAAAACTGAAGAATCTTCTCAAGAATCAGAGACTTCTGAAGGATGGAAGAGTTTCTCGTTATGTTGTGTGGGTAATATATTATAACCTATTTATAGATAATATTTAATGATTTACATCGTTTACTTCCACACGAGAAGAATCCGTTTGGATGGTCTACTTTAATATAACTTATAAATTGCTCACTCCGTTTTTATTTGTTAATCTTTACTAATTGTATAAAATGCGTTTACAAGCTTAGCACGTAGATGCGAGCAGGTTAGGAAAGCGCTGGATATGGTTGTCCTCATGTTTGTTTGTTATTTTTGCCCCGAGAGAATATGCATGATTTCGAATTTTTTCTCTATCTCTATCTCCCTCCTTCTATCTCTGTATCGCTCTCTCCTTCTCTTTTTCTATATTCGCCTCTCAGTTTTGAATTGTAAATTTGTGCTATTTTTTTACTCAATGCTTGAAGCAAACAGATTTTATTTTTCTCTCTCTCTCTCTCTCGCTCTCTCTCTTCCTCTCTCTGTCTCTCTCTCTCTCCCTCTCGCTCTCTCTCTCGAAAACACAGATACACGCAGCATGTTGCTAACAACATAAGTTTGTTCGAGAGTGACAACAAAAAACCAACAACACGATACCTAAAAATGTCGGGGCAAAACAAAACATCATCGTTTTATTCTTAATATAAAAAAATTGTAACTTTTTTAAAAATTCAAAAAAAAAAATCAACTCAAGAGAATAAAAATAAAACCATCAAAGAACAAAACAACCCAGTTTTATGATCGACGTTATTTTGTGCCATTCGTTGTGGCTGCGTTGCCAAACGAAAAACGTGGGGAAAATAAAAATGTTCAGAGCCACCCTCATCTTCTACCATCCTCCTTCTTTTCTTCTTTTATCCTCCTCCCTCTCTTCTTTCATCATTCTCCTCCTCTTCTTTTATCTCCACCCACTTCTTTCATGTCCTGGGTGAGTCCTTCCTCAGAACTGCAGGGTCTCTCTTACTACCTACTTGCGTATGCTAAACTCGTGGCGTACAGCTTTTAGCCTTTTTGTATAGCTTCTTTATAGCCATTTGTAGCTTTCTGTAGCCTTTTGGAGCCTCTTTTATTTAAATAATTTTTATTGAAGGAGTCTTCCTTCAGTCTTCGACTGGCGACTGCTCTCTTCGCTGAAAGGAGTTACTTTGAACTAAGAGCAGTCAAAATATTCATGAATATTTATAGAATACTATAGAGCTAACTACAATAATTGATGTCAAAAGTAACTGTTGAAAATTTACATATTCCAAAGAATTGCTAATTTAATGCTAAGAGAAATTCTTTTAATGGCCAAAAGCTATTTACTTCATTTTATTTTAACATCCCTTTAATGGCTCTAACATGAAATTAATGTCAAAAAAAGGGCTTCAGTAATTATTTGAACCCTTCGCTATACGAATGGCATTGAGAACATTTCAGAGACTTCATGATGGTCATTCGAAGTCTGAAGCTGAAGCCTTTTTAACGCTATTTATCCCTTTGGGTACATTTTTACCCCATTTTAAGCTTCTGAGGAATTTATTAAGATCTTAAAGACCTTTAAAGATTCTTAAAACTCCCCTTTTTAAAGCTTTTTGAAGCAATTTCGAAACCGTTATGAAGTCTTATCTTTTTATATGTATTCGGTGTTAATAACTATTGAAGTCATTCAAATCCTTTTCTAAGAAGTTTTTTCAGAGACCTCAAAGTGTGTGCCAATTAATGCCGATTGAATAAAGCGCGTTAAGCTCAGACTTTATCTGTCTTCAAGCATCTGCGTCTAATTTAATTCATCACTTGTTTCATACGTCGCGCGCTGGACGACACACTTGAGTGGCATTCGAGAGCCTTGTGAGGTGGTTACATAAACGCACACACAAACAAAACACACACACACACAAACATACATACACAGGCACACACATACACACATCTATTCATACAGCCCCATGAAATGTAGCCCGAGAGCTTACGCAGCTGTTTTATTCGAGTGTCGCCAAAGCATGTTCTGCAATTCATTGTTAATCAAACAAAAACCTGTCACTAATTCACACGCACAACACACACACACACACGCACCCAACACACAAACACACCTACACAAATACAAACAAATCGAGAGACGTACAAAGAAGACACACAATACAACAAGAACTACAGCAACAAAAACAATTTGCTAGCAACAATTTAAACAATGCAGCAACTCAAGTGTGCAGCAACGGAAACGGAAACGGACACGTATTCAAATCGCTGATGGCGACAAGGACGACGGTCAACAACTAACGGAAATGGCGACATTTTGCAAGAAGCAAAGACAGGAACAATCACGATGACGATGATGATGATGACGACGACGACCATGGCGATGGCGGCGACGATGGTAGCGACGATGGTGATGACAACAACATGCTGTCACCTGAACAGAAAACAGAAACAAGTATAAAAAGTATGGCTGTTGTATTGTAGTTGGCAACACTTGCTGTCTATTCGTGTATGGTGGGTGTTTTTAGATTAGAGTATGCAGTTGTTGTTGTTGTTGTTGTTAATGTCTAATAAAACAAACAGGGGAAAATGTCATTAATAACGATCCCACTGAAATGTCATCAGTGACAATTTTGCTGAAATGTCATCAGTGATAATTTTGCTGAAATGTCATCATTGACGATTTTGCTGAAATGTCATCAGTGACGATTTTGCTGAAATGTCATCAGTGACGATTTTCCTGAAATGTCACTAGTGACGATTATGCATAATAAACTCTCTTGATTATGACATTAGCTCATGACATCCTTATTAGCAGTAAGTTACTGAGGACCAGGTGCTGGTTTTTCAGGTTCCGTCAACTCAGTGGACAAACATGCCCATGGCTTTGGTTGTATTTCGATTGACTGACAACCTGTCGAGAGCTGGGCGATGTCTGTCGAGTGTGCAAGACATCAAGAATAGAGAGCTTTTATCTGTATAGGATTGTAAAGGACTGTATAGTACTGTATAGGACTGTATAGGACTCTATAGTAATGGCATTTTTCCTATACGCCCACGTACAGAATCCTAGAAATTCACAGGGAAATTAATATGAAATAAAAGCTTCATACAAAATATAAGCTCTCAAATATTGACATCTATAATATTAAATGAAAAAACCTCTTGATATAAAAAGGACCCACATATTTTTTCAGAGCACAAACCAGACAATTTAAATGAATTGTTTCATTGAGTGTAGAGAAATTAAGTCTACGATTGAAGACATTATAACATTTCACCATTTTGACTTCAACAAAAGCCACACAATCCGACCACCTCAATGCGGAGAAAACTATCCGAAAACTTTCGCATTTCACCTGGTAACACTGTCTGACTTAGCAGAGTAAAATTTTGTGCAAAGTTAAAGTTTGTCAACACAACCAACTAAAGCAATAAAACAATGAAAACTATAAACAATGAAAATAAAATAAGCAATGAAAACGAGAAACAAAATAATTAGTTTTCTAACCCATTTGATAGCTCGAACGTCAAGTCAAAGAATGTGTCAAAGACATGCTGACGTCAGCATATCACAATGACAACCACAAGAATAAATCGTTAACCAAATTCAAAATACAAACTTATTTGTCATTTATTATCGTTATATTGTTATTGTTACAAAATAAATGACATTGTCACATGAAAAGGTACAAATTGACAGCTGTCAGTTCCACGAAAAGTTCACTGAAATATTGGATACTGGATTTTTATTTGTTGAAATACGAACATAACTGAAGTATAGAATTCTAACGGGGTTATCAGTCACTCGTACCTCAAGACATGTATTCTAATTCGAGTTCAAGCTGGCTGTTGAACTGATGTCTATGATATTTTAGAATCTTTTAAATTTTCAGGAAATCTCAGTCATTAATTTATTTTAGTCTGAGAGAGAGTAAACATGATATTAGTATTATTTATACCTATACCTATACTTTATATATACATATAGTATATCAAGCGATTTTAAAGTACGATTCTTCAGTTCAATTAATTGTTCCTTATTAAATTACTATCTGAACTCTGTACATTCTTCATTACAAACTCATAGAAAGATAATCAGTATATCCATTGTTCACGCTATACGTTTTTTATCAATGCTTCAGATGTACTCCATACGATGTTCAGATCGAATAATGTTACCCCTGAGATTTCCAACAAAGAGAATGATAAACAGACAGACTGCCTGACACTCTGAGAAGCAGAAAAGCCAAGATCAAGAGCGATAACCATCGGGACGGATACGCAGACAGACAGATAGACAGACAGACCTTTCTTATGGCCGAACATAAGCTTGATTTGTGAATCAATTGCACGCGTCTCAATAGAATGAAACGAATAACAAAAACGAATCAAAATAACAAAATGAAGAGGGGAAAAATTAAAAAAAAAATAACAGAAGCACAAATAAAAAAAACAAATGCAAAGAAAAAAGAAGAAAACTAAAAAAATAAGAGAAAAATTAATCAAAAAGCAAAAGTATTTAAAAATAAAATATAAGCGAAAAACGAAAAGCGAAACGAAAAACTAAAAATCAAAAGAGCGCCGCAAACGTGTTGAGATAAAGAGAGAAAAATAGAGGAAGAGCAGCATTTCAGAGAGAATCTTAAGAAATCCCTCTACTCTTTTTTTTGTGTTTTTTCTTAAGCACGATGGGATGACGAGCGAGCGACCACAAATGAGTTTCACGGGCTTCCCTGAGCCAAAGAATGCAAAAGAATGCCATCGCTGACTCTGGAGTGGAAGTTTATTCGAGCAGAATAGAAAAACTAGTTTATCGTCGTTTTATTCTCATTCTTTCTTTCATTCTCTACTCTGAGGTGACCAGTAGCTGGGTTAAGTATGGATGAGGTTTCTTTAAAACAACCCACGAGTTGGTGCAGTTTTTTGCTTGGCAGGTGGCTGGCTTCAGTGGCAGACAGAAGACCAGAACAGACATGCAGCTTGAAAATACAAAGGAGACACTTTAAAGAGGTACCTCATGAACTGCGTTTTAAACGCACTGTGATACTAAACTTGGGCAAAAAAAGACGAAATGTTAAATAATAATATTCATCATTCAGTATATGTTTTCTAACCGTAGCAATTGCTTTTGATGTTAATAATTAATTGATGAGTAATAAAGGGTTATCCAACAGTTCCTTTAGGATGAGAATATCTATCAAACTCCATGATTGTTGCATGATATTTTCTTTTATTTCCAACCCACGATGATAGAAAATTTTAGGAATGGTATATGACTCGCAGTATACGAGAAATCAACTAAAATATTAAATTAGAAAAGCTTCAATCATGCTCATAGAATAGAATCATGCTTAATCATAGAAAAAAAACACACACACATCCACATCTACAAAATACACTCTCATCAATTTACGTTTGTTCGAATTATTCATCAACACCATCATCTGATTTTTTTTCTATTCTTGTATCTATTCACATACATTTTTCCACATGTAGCGTACATGTTTGTTACTCACACACACACACACACACACACACTCACACACACTCACACACACATATCACCCCACTTGAATGTGTAAATCAACTGATGTAAAAAAAAAAAAACAGAAACCTTTGCTATGTGAAGTTCAAATAAAACTTTCTTCAATTAAATTGTGTATGTTGCATGGACTCGAATTGTATGGAATCGAATTGAATGGAATCGCATGGAATGGATTTCAATGGAATGGTAAATGAATGGAGCTCAATTCAATTGAATGGAATTGAATCGAATTGAATTGTGCGTAAAGAAAACTAAATTATTTCCTTACATCGACTCGATGTTTTGTCGCAGTTTTATTTCTAACTTTTTCATTTTTGTTCTTATTTTTATTGGGTTTTTTTTTTTTCACTCTCATTGCCATTTCTGTTTCTTTATTTTGTGCTGGAAACTTTTTGCTATCTTAACACTTTGTAGAAAGTGACAATCAACGGCGGCTGCCTCACCAAGCTGTCATTCTTTCTTCAAACTACTACCAGCTACTTAAGCTACTCTTCTGTGTATTCTGTGCAGTAATTTATTCCCTCACTCCCACCTTCTTTTCTACACTTCTTTCACCGTCATCGCTGAGGCTTTTTTATGATTCTAAGTACTATCTTCAAGCTCTCTTCTACGATGATCATTTTAAGGATATCGCCTGATGGTATGCAACAATTTTGTCCCTCGTAAGTTAAACTAAAGCTTAATGGTAAATGAGTGGGCGTGTGTGAGTGTGGGTTAGTTTTGGGTTCCAATTTCTCTTAAACACTTTTACCCAATTTTTTTTAAAGCTGTCAATCAATAAAAGCTGAACACTTAAGATTGTCAGTAATTTTTTTGTGTTATGTGTGCGTTTTTGTTATAGTTTCAATTATTTTCATTTATTTTAATTTAATTTAGTTTTTATTTTATTCAGTATTCATAACCAGTTGTTTTTTTATTTCGCAATATTTAACTTAATAATTGACTCAAAGACCCTCTTCTTTATTTAAGGTACTTCTAGAATTTAAACGTAATTCTTCGAAACAAACGACATAACAAAAATACGTTACGGTTCGTCGCTTTCTTTCGTGTAGTTTAAATGACAGTATGAATAACAGACGGAGAAACAGAACCACAAAGCGTCAGAGAGAAGCAAGAAAATAACGAGTACCTTCACAAATAATGCTCTAGGGTTCAACAAAAACACTGCAACAACAACAAAAACACTGCAACAACAAGAAAACAAACAAACAAACGTAAGAAAACACGTGGGAATTATTTACATACAAGTCTTTTGTGGTAATTTTTCCACCCTTTTTTTGCGGTAATATTTTACAGGCTGTCTTTCTTAATATAAATTTTTTTAAGTAAATATATTATTTATTTTGATATGTTTTTCATGCTCATTCTTTTACAACATTTTTGCTTATTTCCACAGTTCAGGAACCATTAACCTTTGTTTTTCCTTCTGTTCTATTTTATAAAATTTTATTTCAATTATCTATGAACGACTATTTTCATTTGGGTATTTTTTACCTGCTCTGAAAGAATCTTTTATATGAAATTAAATTGGATTTTTTTTGTTTTTCATTTTATAACGAATTTATTTATTGCTTTATGATAACGAAGGAACATAAATTACAGCAGACACTACAACTACTGCAACAACAACATCAGCAACATCGAAAATAACAAAATCAATATAATATTGAATTGCATAAGATGACGATTGTCAAAACATCGTCGACAGAAAAACATGGTTCGATATAAAATACAACCGATAAAAACACTGAAGCTTTTGAAGTTCTGAAAGGAGAAAAAAATCTGGTTAAATTAATGAAAAGCGTAATTGGCAAATGAAGCTAGTGGTTGGAGAAGGGGACTATAATAGGGAGGAGGGGAATACTACCCTATACTCTTCTCACGAACTCATTTATAAATTTTCCCTTTATTACAGTGATTATTCGTTACATAATCTTTGTTTTTCGTGTTTCTTCTTCTTTTTTTTTTTTAATAATATTTTTAATTTGTTTTTCGGTTTTTAATTTCTTCTTTCAATTCGCATTTTTTTCTTGCATTCACAAGTTCATCATTCTTCTTGGTCTCGTTGTTGCTTTTGTTGTTGTCGGTTTCTTGTACTATATAAGAAAGTCACCTGTAGTGATGACGTAGCAGCAACAACAACAATTAAATCGCGCATTGCTGACCATACTAAAAAAAAAGACGCTCAAAACAAGCTTGTTTGTGATTCCCGCCGCTTTTGTTGTTGTTTTGCTAGATGTGATCCTCTTGTTGATAGGTTGAATGAACCACGGAATAGTTTAAAGAATAAATAAAATACAGCGATTTTTCAGCAACATAACAACAATAACAACATCGTAGAGCTTAATTCGGTCGAATAAGCAGCAGAAGAAGCAAAATTGAAAAGTTGCTGGCCAACATTACACAATAGCTGTAGCTACCAACAACAACAACAACAACAACAACAGCAAGACCAACAACACTAACAACAACAACACCAACAACAACGATACAAACACCACTACCAAAAGCAATCAGCTTGATCTGTCCAAATCTACGACAACTTTTTCACTATTCTTCATTTACCACTTTTTCTAGTGATGTAAATATAACGAGTACTTTTTCCAGATCCTAATAAATCTAAAAGTGAGTCGTTGAATAAAGAAGTCATAATTGATTCGATTACATAAGATAGAGAAGTGTTTCGATAAGTCAAAAGATATTTACTCCCTTAAAAGCATTTGAAAGCATTTGAATTAGTTGAGAGTCAACTAGTTAAATCAATTCAGAAGATTGATGAAGGATTTCATGAAATATTCATTGAAAATACTTCGAGTTAAGTCGAGAATAGGATCGAATCATAAAATAATCAATCATCAGCTAACAAACATAGCGACTCAAACATGATTCATTTTTAAAAGAGATGATTCAGCGAATCAAAGATCGAACAGCTGAGTCAAAGATGAGTCAAATATATTCAGCGGTTATTCAGCGCTTCAGAGATCAAGCAGCGAGCCACAGAAGAGTCAAAGATCACTCAGAGAGTCAAAAAGAATCAACGAAAGAAGCAAGCAACGTTTCACAGAAGAGTGAAGTGAATTCAGCATGGAATTGAAATGAATTTAACATCAATAAAATATCTGTATAAAAGCGCCACATCACTAACTGTATTCCCCCCCTTCCTCATTAGATTCCCGTTCAGATTATATAACTTTGCTGACGTGATGTGAACGAGAGTTTCTTGAAAAGAGTCGTTTTTTGTTTCTTGTCCAGCAACAGAACCACCACTAAAACACTCAGCGATGCGATTCGATGTTCCAAGTTTCACTTTTTTCTCTACTCAGTGAATGTTATTCATTCATACATACTTATGAGTGTATTCGTTTGGCTGTGTTTGTGTCTGTACGCGTGTGTGTGTGTGTTTAAGTTACAGTTTCAAGATTTCCACATTGCATCTATATGTATATATTATAAAAACAACAAACAATAGAGAAAGAACAAGAATAACATAAAATAACTGTTGACAACATCAACTCCGCGCGTAACTACAAGAAAGCATCCTGACCAGTGTTGCCACCTTAGTCCGAAATTGCAATGCGAATGTTGCGTGAACAAAGCTGAGGAGAGTTAAGAAATCTTAAAGCGGGAAGCATGACTTCCGTTCGTAGAGAGAGACCACGGCGACAAAGACTGGCGCTGTGCTTGGCGCTTCGAAGAGAGGAAGCTTCCAGGCGTTCACTGCGTTCTGAAGTACCATCAAAAAACGTGGCATTCATAAGAATGCTGGTTATTTTCTAACCAGTTCTCTAAACCACAACTTTTTAGTCCAACAGATTTCAGAGTTCATCCTGTCGTTGTACTTGAAAAATAATGCAAGCAGAACGTAAGAATATATGGAATAAAGCAAAGAAAATAAAGAAGATGTGGAAGAAGAAGAAGAACAAGAATTTTGTAACGTTCATGTGGTAAAAGAAAAACCAGATGCTACAATATAAAAAATGCAGTCAGCTAGCCAGTCAGTTCGTCACTCATTCTTAGCTGATTGTGGGTTTGGTTTCGAGGCGGAGAAACACGTTGTGGGGGATGGACCATGGAACCACGTCTCTACGGAACCACGTCTCTATGGAACCACGTCTCTATGGAACTCGGTCGCTACGTAGTTAAAGAATAGTTTTGTGGCCGAATCTTGAACGGTTTGTAATTCAAGTAATGATTATTTTATGATGCCATGATTTTGCGGTTTTCTATGTCATGTTGCCAGCACTGACTTTCTATCGTACAACATCGTCGCTTCCCGGCGACATGCTTATAAAAACAAAACAAAAATTACACGGGGAAAAACTATGATGATGTATAATTTAATGACGCTTCGAATTGTGGAATTTTATTTCCCATTTAGACATGACAAGCGGTGGATGCGGTGCAATGGTGATGCTTTAACATCGATGGATATCATGACTCGATAAAGTATGCTTGACTACCTCAAGTGATCTTGTGGTAAGTGTTACGGAACGAACCGATCCGATTGAAAGGAAGGGAGGGAGGGAGGTCAGAATTTACGGTTGACTACTGAGAGCGGCGTTGTAATTAGAAGTCATCAAATAGAATAAAATAACCATACAAATTTTGTGGTTTCTTTAAAGGTTGCATATTTTTATTGGTTGCAACAACGACTTATGATTCTTAAAATAACTCTTCAATACATTTTAAATGGACATACTTACATACAACTTTTTGCTGTTCCTTCGGTCAACACTGAAATATTGTTCCATAATTTCAACAACAAAGCAAACGAAACGTCAAAACAAACAACGAAAAATAAAAACACTCGAAAAACCGTTGAAATGCACATTTTTGACGTCTGCCTGCTGAAATGCTGAAGAAGAACAACAACAAAACAACAATAAAAATGAGTCTTAAAAAAATAACTTTATTGTTAGCATGGCTTCGTGTTGTTGCTTTTTTGCATTTTCTTTTTTTTTTCTTTTTCCTCTTCTTTTTTTATTCTTCTTCGTGTTGTTATTCCTGTTCTGGTTGTTGGCAGCACGTAAACGTAAACAAGAAACGTCCGTAAAATGAAACGTATTAAAAAATCAACGTGAAGCACAAAATCTAGAAAAGCATTAAATTGGCGTGGTGGAGGAGGGAAGCAGGTGCATATCTCCCTTCTCTTTCTCTCTCTTCCCCTTTCTTTCTTACTGATCTCTGTTCATAAAGTATTGTATAAGAGAATTGAATTCAAAACCTTTTAAGAGAAAAACTTGTATTGATATCAAGATTGCTCAATATAAGAAAAATGTTGGGATGGGAGAGGAAAGAGAGAGAGAGATATAAGAGAGAGAGAGAAGAAAGAGAAATAGTAGAGAGAGAGAGAGATATGGAGAGAAAAAAAGACAGATAAACAAATTTTAAAAGAGGTTAAAACGGCGATTAAAAGAGGTTGAGATGTAAAGCTTTTGAAAAAAGGGTTTGGAACCGAAAGCGAGAGAGGTAGAGAGAGAGAGAGAGGAAATCTTCAAAGAACTAGTTTTGAGTAAATTTATCGAATTCTTCGTATTTCCAGCACTTAATATCTCTAAAACTAAAAATAATAATGGAAAAACTTCCTGCATCAGCACAACATATTTTAAGAACGTGTTAACAGCACCAAGACGAAGAAGAAGTAGTAGAAGGGGAGGAAGAAGAAGAAGAAAATTAAAAAAGCTGAAGAAGAAGCAGCAATGGACAGTTTGCAAAAAGCATTTTATATTCTAGCATTGATAAAGTATTTCACTTTTAAATTTAACGAAACTTTTAATTGGTGACCCATTTTTTTAAAAAAAACAAACTTTTTTGAGAACAAGCAAATTTTTTAAAATTCTACATAAAAACAATCAACTCTCTTGTTATCGATACATCGTATATCGATATAATTTTCCTGCATTTGTTTTTATGCTGTGCCATTCATTTATTGAAAAAAACCAACTGAAAAACCAAACGAATCGCCAAAGGAAAACAAAAACAAAAACTAGTTCAATGCAAAAAGCAGCAAATAAAGTGTAAAAAAACCAGAACGAAACAAAATTAAAACGAAAAGAAAAAAAAAACAATAAACACAACTTCTTTATTTGTTTGCTGCAGGCGATATTTTTTTGCAAATGCATTGTTTTGTTTTTTGTTGTTTTGTTTTGCCCCCGTAATCTTGAACGTGCGATAAATTATTTTAAACTTAAAAACAGCGACCGTTTTTAATGAAGTGAATACGATTTTTTCTTTCTTTTAAACATCTTTTTGAAAAATAATGTTTTTATTTTTAAAAAATTTCCAATAATCTATTTTGGATAACCGTGTAGTTGTTCATCTCATTGAATGTTCACCGTTTCGCGAGTTTACAGTATATTTTGGTGTTTAAAATGTCTTGTTTTTCTATTCTTTTACTTTTTACCCTTTTTCTATCTCTTTCTTTGTTTATCGATAGATTTATTTGGCTTAGCTTTTCAATTACTTAATCAATGCATTAAAATAATTGCTTTGTACTTTTTTATTACCTTTTTCACACTTGTTTTAATTTCTATTAGAGTCTTTTTCGCTTCGTTCTCTCCGTCCCTCTCTTTCTCTCTTTCTCTCTCCTTGTAAATCTGTTGAACAAAACTTCATTTTTAAAGCTTGTTTTTACTACGATTTCACTTACGATGGTGTTGTTGTTGTTGTTGGTTTCTTCTTCTTTATTTTCCCGATCATTGTCGACAATTAATTTTTCTCTTCTTCTTGTTTTTCTTCTTCTTCTGGTTGAATAATGTACCTTTTCCACCTCGTCCATTAAACATTTAAAATTTTATTTATATGGCATATGTTGCTATGTATTTGTACCTCTATATGCCATATACTTGTTTTTTTATATATTTCTTTATGTATCTCGATATTTATTTTTCTCTTCGATATTCTGAACTGATTTTGCAAAATTTATTGTTGAAACATTAATCAGCGAAAAAAAACGAAAAAGAACACGGAAAAAACGAAAGAATTTATTGATACGGTGTTCGTGTTTCGTTGTTGTAGTTGTTGTTATTCTTGTTGTTGTTGTTGTTGTTGTTGTTATTATTATCTTGTTGTTGGTGGTGTGTTTTTTGTCCATCATGTTCACGTTCGATGTTCAATTCAATTTACGGAATTAATAAAAGTCCAGGTTTTTCAGAGGCGGCGAATTGTTCGAGTTCGAGATTCTGTTGTTTTTTTTTTAATATGTTGATGTACCTGACAACCAACTGCTGGATGCTGGTTGGAGTACTCGGGGAGCGGAAGCAGGGGTACCTAACGTTTCATGCGAAAACAAGTGAAAAATGTAAGAATTCATGATGCAAATAAAGGAATTTTTCTCTGTGAATTTGTGCATTTTTCCCTGAATATAAATTTTCACTTCCTTCAAGGAATTTTTAATGCTCCGTACCACCTTCTCTCTTCGTCTCTTTCTGCCTCCATCTCCTTGCACTTCACTAGTGTATTAATTTTCTCTCTTTTACGAGGTGTTCTTTTTTTAAATCTTCAAGTTTACTAGTTTTTTAACTTTTTGTTACTTCCCAGAAATTTCCGAGCCCACCCTAAACACAAATAACAAAATTGTACCTTCAAATAAAAAATCTAAAAAGAAAATAAAATTATGAAAGTTTGTTGGTTAAAATATTTAATTTTTTCTTTTCGTTAACAATTTCGATTGCTTCTTTTTTCATGTCTTTTTCCGACCTTTGATATTTATTTCAATATTTACTTTGATCTCTAAAGCGAAAGAGATTATAAAAAAATTACAGATCTGAATAATATTTTTAATTGTAGCGGAAGCGGAAGCGGTGGTGCAGCAGCAGTGGTGGGTAAAACTTTTTTAATTTTTTTTCCTCTTTAATTACTTTCTCGTTGGCCGCGTTCTGCGCTGAGTTTTCGTTGATGAGCGTTTTCATTGTTGCCGTTTTTGATACCGTATTCTTGTTAACTTTTCCCCTTTTTTAGGCTACCTTTTTTATACCCTACACACGAAGTGAATAGGGTATATTCACTTACTGCTTCCGTTTGTAACGCATTAAAGGAGGCGTGACAGGTATAGAAAAGTATATATATTCTTGATCAGCGTGACCTCCTGAGTCGATTTAGCCATGTCCGTCTGTCTGTCTGTCTGTCTGTCTGTCTGTCTGTCTGTCTGTCTGTCTGTGGAAATCACGATTACAAGAGAACGAATAGATATATCTTCATCAAACTTTGCACGAATATTGTATATCACTAGAAACTCATCGCTATTGAAAATGGGCAAAATCGGATAATTACCACGCCTACTTTTTATACTGAATATCAATTCATCCATGCTTATAGCTGATTTCTCAGCTTGTAGAACGAATTTGGGGTTGAAATTTTGTCCAGAAGTCCATTGTCTCTGACCAAAACAGATCACCAAAAATGGGCGTGGTCCGCCCACTAATTAAATAAAACTCGATTACAGGAGAACGAATAGAGATATTTTCATCAAATTTGGTATGAATATTATCTATCATCAGAAACTTATTGATATTGAAAATGGCCAACATCGGACCATTACCACGCCTACTTTTTATAGTGAATATAAACTCATCCATGCTTATAGCTCAATTTTTCAGCTTGTAATATGAATTTGAGGTTGAAATTTTATTCACAAATCAACTGTCTTTGACCAAAACAGACTACCAAAAATGGGCGTGGTCCGCCCACTAATTAAATAAAACTCGATTACAGGAGAACGAATAGAAATATTTTCACCAAATTTGGCACGAATATTCTCTGTCGTCACAGGCTATTTGAGATTGAAAAGGAAACAAATTAGACAATTGCCATGCCTAATTTTTAAGTAAACGTGTGTAGGGTATATGAACTTCGGCCAGGCTGAAGTTAACACTCTTTCTGGTTAATGTTTGATTTGTTGCTTGTTTTATTCAATTTTTTTGCAATCAAACAGAATGAAAGTTTTTCATCAACTCCTTTTGGGTGTTTTTTAATTGCTTTAACCTTTTTGTTTCCTTTATCTGGTTGATAGTTGAACCCTATAAGTATGTATCCACCTTTTTTGTATTTCTCTTCCTCTCGCTCTTTCCTACATTTCTTGTTAATCAAAAGAATTATTCAATTTGGTTGTTTTCGTTGATTTTAACAAGCTTTAAACTTGTTCCATATACAATATAATATGTAAAAGAAACTTAAAACAAAAAAAAAACAATATACATAATTAATTGTATTCGTAATTAAAATTGTAATAAGATACCATTACTAATTGTCACTCTAGTCGTTTATATTAACACGTTTATTTAAGGTTCGTGATAACAACAACCAAACTAGTTGGCTTGCATTTTCTTCAAATACTTTTGCCACTTTTTATCATAAAGTGAAAAATCGGTAGAACATATAAGGAAACGTTAATGAGAAAGAAAGAAATTACAAAAATGCGCTAGAAGTCCTTCCTGGTGGATAGGCAAGTAAACAGCGAGCTACAAGCTGGAAAATCCAGAAAACTGGCTGCACTTAACTACGCAGTTAGTTTGAATCAAGTTGAAGCAATAGAAACTGCAACATCAACCACAATAACTATAAGAAGAACAACAACAGCATCAGCAGCAGCTAGAGAAGCCGAGGCTAGGCTGGTGCTTGAACAGCATGTCGCTATACGCAAAAAATTACCAGAAACGATTAAAGCCATTTTTGCTGAGTCTCAGAGAAACTTACAGTTATGAGCGTTAAATTGTCGCGCTGCTATCAAAGAAATTCAGTAAACTTTAAGAATAAACAGTGTACGATAGTCGAAGAATTCCTTTTTTAAATTCCCTTAATTCTCCAAAAATTAAAGATATGAATTATTATTATCAATTACAGACATCGAGCTGTTATAACATCCTTCAACGAATAAAACCAAAGCATTTCTTGCGTGTCATAATGTCTATTTTCATTAGGATTATGTTACAAAAATTTCAGTATCTCTTTTACAGTAAAATTTTACATTTCGTAGCACTGAATAACCCCCTCCTTCCTCTTCGTCCGTTGACCCCACGGATTCCAGTAGTCTACTTCAACTTCTTCTTGGGGCGGAGGTTGTTGGTGTGGCCACACTTCTTCTTGCGGCAGTTGGTGGCTCTTGGGTGCAGACGAGCGTAGCACTTGCGGCAGATCATCTTGTCGCAGTTGTACTTCTGTGCCAAGAGACGCAGTGAAGGTTCAATGATACCACCACGCAGACGGAGAACTAAGTGAAGTGTCGACTCCTTCTGGATGTTGTAGTCAGATAGGGTACGACCATCCTCCAGCTGCTTGCCAGCGAAGATCAAACGTTGCTGATCTGGTGGAATGCCTTCTTTGTCCTGAATTTTTGCCTTGACATTTTCGATGGTGTCGGAAGGCTCAACCTCAAGGGTGATGGTTTTGCCTGTTAGGGTCTTAACGAAAATTTGCATTTTGTGTTAATTCCTGTAAAAAGAATAGAGTTGTTCATCACACAAATGAAAATAATTGTTGGTGAAAAATTATGGCCTGAAATGAGCACGGCGTTCAAAGCAGACATGGCTACGTGTTTATTTCAATCTTAGGTTAGAAAGAACCAAATAGTTTATATTGTTTAATTTAATTGCGTTTAACTTTAAACAATCACAAATTTACTAATTTCACGCATTATTTATCTTATTATAAAACCACTTAATTTTATTAATTTCTTTCCAAAAATTTACACATACCTCCAGAAACGTGCAGCCAAATGCAAATCACAAATGAAAAGGAAATTTTCAATATGGCAGGAATTTATCAGATTTATGTTAGAGCATTGCCAGGTACTAATTTTTGAAATGTTTAAGGTTCAAATGGAATAATATGTGTGTGTGAAATAATAGCTGCATATTAGTTATAAACTTACTTTATATTGTGTAGATATTATTTTATATATTTAATTATACAACTGGAGGTCTAGGTGTAACAAGGTCTAAAACACTTGTTGTTGTTGTTATATAAGTTTTTTATGCTAATTACAGCACAAACATGGACTTTTTCTCTCTCTCATAGTTATCGAGTTATTGCCCGTCGAAAATTGAATCATTAAATTATTATCACAATTTCTCTAAACTATGAGATCTCATTTTGTATGGAGACATGTATAGAGAATTAAACAAACGCGACTGGTATTGCGCTACGTAAATATGAAAGATTATGCAATGAAGTTAGACATGATTTTAAGTTTGGCGAAATTTCCCTATTTGTTTTTTTGGTGAACTGGATCTCCAGTGATTACTACAAGAGTTTGCCGTTTAATAAAGAAAATGGCTTAAAGAAAACTAAACTAAATCGAATATTCAATCAAGTAAACTAAACTAACGAAGAAGCATTTGATAAATCTTATAAATTATTTTTGTTTATCGACAAGAGAAATTAGTAAAGCCGTGGTTATGCTACTATGTAGGACTTTTACACATCGACATTAGTTAGTTAAAAGCATGAAATGGGACGTAACATTTAACAACCCTGTATTAAAATTACCCTTCAATTTTCTTGCATGTGCACCAACTTCAAGGCGAACATTTGCACATGTGACATAATAAATTCTAATTATGAAGTGAAATGCATAATTAGAACGAGAGAGATAGAGCTGCAATTTCTTAATTAACATCAATTGTGAATTCGGCACACAACTTATGAATGAGTGATTTTTAATTTCGATTGCCAAAGCTAGGATTTTTAATTTCTTCATTCCTGACGGCCTTCTGTCGCAAATCGCTCAAATCATTTCGTGTCGTGTCATTCATCAATTGGCTTATTGGTCTCAGAAGTTGCACAAGTGCCAAAATTTTGGTAACTTCAACACGATTTGGTTAGTAGGCACAAAAATTGAGTGCTTGCACAAAAATTGCGGTGCACAAGTGCCAAAATTTTGGTGCCTTCAACACGATTCGGTTGGTAGGCACAAAAATTGAGTGCTTGCACAAAAATTGCGGTGCACAAGTGCCAAAATTTTGGTGCCTTCAACACGATTCGGTTGGTAGGCACAAAAATTGAGTGCTTGCACAAAAATTGCGGTGCACAAGTGCCAAAATTTTGGTGCCTTCAACATGATAGTGACACTTTGCGAATAAAAAATCTGCATTTAGGAGAAATGTACCATTAATTAGTTAGACGAATGAAAACATCTCACAGTATTCTATTAAAATTGTGATCAATAAAGCAAATATGCCAAACAGTACCCCAGAACAACAACAAACACCAGCCATGGAAGTTGATGTGAGTATAAATGAAATGAGAGACAATTTTGCTTACTCCAAGTTCATGAAAATTATATATTTTGTATTTATCTTTGTGCCTTCTTCAGACTGTCGGCGATGGAGCGGCAGCGGCAGCTGATACTGCAGCCGATGCGGGTGCAGCTCAACGGCAACCTTCGAAATTGGAATCATTTTTCGCCATGACGAAGTCGCTCATACTTCGGGCCCTGATCATCTACTTCATTTGCTCCTTCTTCCGCAAACCAGCTGCAACGCCCAACGGAAACGGCCAACAAAAGAATGCCGTTGCAGGAGATAACAAAGTAGCAGCCAGGAACTACTTTGAAAACGGCACCATGTTTGATCTGCACGTCTGGCTGTCGGAGAACGAGGATCATGTTAACTTTAAGCAGAAATCGAACCTTATTTGGCTGCAGGAGGACCTCACATTCGGCGACTGGTCTTCGGGGCCCACAGGGAATGGCATGTATGAGCACAGTCTCAAAATAAAAGCTTCCCCGCAGCTCATGAGCAACGGCTCCCTGTACTTGCATTCCTTTGTGACCAAATCTGGCGAAAGCCCGGACCCCGCGAGCGATCACTACTCCAAGGGCATGATGGGCTACCAGTCTAAGATGTTGAACAGGTATAAACGCATCCGCGTTAAGCGCAACTACAATCTACTGGCGAGCGAGCGCGAGAAACTGGCCATGGAGTTGGATCAGGCGCAGCTCAAGGATACCATAGCATCGCATTGGCACCCGAATCTCACAATCAATGTTGTTGTGGACCAGACCAATTGGGCGCAGGGCAGTGTGCCGCCACCATTGGACGAGTACGTCAAATTCGTGCACAAAGGTCACACATATTTGCCGATCGTGTTCATCAACGACTACTGGAACTTGCAGCGCGAATATTTCCCCATCAATGAGACGACGCCGGAGCTGGACCTGCATCTGACCTTCCAGCCGTTGGGCATGTTCAAGTGGCAGCTGTACGCGGCACAACAGATGAAGAATAAGTGGCCTGGCAACATGTTTGGCGAAATGATGACCTCGGGAGCGTCAGAGGTAACAGTTTAAAGAAAGAAAGAAGTGTTGAATAGTTTAATTTGTTTATTCCGTTGGATTGTAGGAAACGGATGAGGATCAGGATTCCTTGAAAGAAACCATGCTGGACACGAACGTGTACTTGCTGGGCATCACCATCGCCATCTCTATACTACACTCAGTCTTTGAGCTGCTGGCTTTCAAGAACGACATCCAGTTTTGGAACAACCGACGGTCTCTGGAGGGCCTGTCGGTGCGGTCCGTATTCTTTGGCGTCTTTCAATCGCTTGTGGTGCTGCTCTACGTACTCGACAATGAAACCAACATGATGATACGCATGTCTTGCTTTGTGGGACTGGCAATTGAGGTCTGGAAGATCAACAAAGTCATGGACATTAACTACAACAGTACCGATAAGCTGCTGGGCATATTTCCCAGAATCAGCTTCAAGGACAAAGGTTCCTATTCCGAAAGTGCTACCAAAGAATACGACAACTTGGCGTTTAAATACCTCGGCTGGGCTTGCTTCCCGCTGCTCATTGGCTACTTCGTGTACTCGCTGGTGTACAACGAGCACAAAGGTTGGTATTCCTTCGTGCTTAACATGCTGTACGGCTACCTGCTCACTTTCGGCTTCATCATGATGACGCCGCAGCTATTCATCAACTACAAGCTGAAGTCGGTGGCTCACATGCCATGGCGCATGATGACGTACAAGTTCTTGAACACATTCATCGATGACATCTTCGCGTTCGTCATCAAGATGCCTACTATGTATCGTCTGGGCTGCTTCCGCGACGACATCATCTTCTTTGTGTTCCTCTATCAGCGTTGGCAATACCGCGTCGATTTGAAACGCGTCAACGAGTTCGGTTTCTCGGGCGAAATGGAGCAAAACGCCACACAAAAGAAGCTGGAGGCTCCGACAGCATCTGGCAGTAACGGTGCGGCAGCGGCAATTGAAGCTCCGAAGCCCGCAGATCAGAAAAAAGACGATTAGGTTCCGCTACGGCTTTTGATACTAATTTCTAGCGTATATAGTTCTTAAATCTTAAGTTGCCAACCTTTTCTAAAAGTATATTCTTTAATTTGACTACAATTGATGGACGAACTAATGAAGCACATGGACAAGCATGGAGTGAAAGACGGAATGCAGATCAAATTTATTTCTAGCTTAGTATCGAAAGCAATGCATTCTCAACAAACTATACTTAAATGTTGTATAATCATAACCTTAAATCAAATTGTACTATAATATATGGTAGTTATATTAGCAAAATCAATTTCGATGTACCTATATAATGAATTTAATTTGAAATAAAAATGTTCACAAAATTAAATTTGTGAAATTAGCTTGTGATTCGTTATCATTAAAGGATTAGGGCTTTTATCATTTAATTACCGCTCATAAAAAGCCCGATCGACCTCTGATCGACTGCAATGAAAAATTATGGTATATATGGGTAAAAAAAATTATTATTATATAATTTTTAATTTCTTTTCTTATTTCATATACATAATTATAAATAAATATAAATGATGATTATTATAATTAATATTTATAATATATAACCTTGTTTAAATAATTAAAATCGTTTAGATCAGGTCGTGTCAGGTTTTCGACAGCTTCTTAAAAATCAATCTGGTAATCTGAAACGGGCTCACGTAATGCAACGAGTAAAGGTTCTGTTATTGGAAATATAACGTAACAAAACCTTACCGCAAGCAACCTGTAGCCAAAAAACGTATTCGTTTATTGCGTTATGCATTACTGTCAAAATACATGCAGCTGTGACGAGCTGTCAAGCATTTGACATGTCCACTATATGTATACAACTCTGTGAAAAGTTTTTCATTCCGTAGAAAGTTATTTTATTTACATGAAAACCAATTTAATGGGTAAATACATAGATTATAAAATAGTAAAACTATAGTAGTGAATTCTAAGAAAGTAAATTTGCTTTTTCTGTATAAACTAAGCCGGTTAATAGAGTCATTGGACGCTGAACACCTGCTGTTTGGGAAAACAGCCTGAAGACTTTCTACTGAATCATTTAACAGATCTTTGATGCAAAATGTATTCCGAATGGGTTTCGCTCTCCTCAGAAATCAGCGCCAACAGTTACGGGGCACAATCATACAGTGTGCTTAACAAGTTTCCTGCCTCCGCAGGACGCGAGGTGGCCGTCTCCGTAGTGAAGCAATTGGCCACAAATCTGGGCATCACACAGAATGCAGAACCTAGTCATTTGGTTAAAGATGAAGAGGTAGATTTGTTGATTTATTAATTCACTCAATTCTTTTAAATAAATGCATTGTTTTTACTCCTTTTTGCTTATAGGTCATTTGGTGCATGGACGTAATTTGCTTTGGTCTGTCGTTGCCGCTGCAGGAACACGAAACTCTCAAAGACTGCGTAAATGTATACTGCGAATGGATGACAGCGCTGCATCCGCAACCGCGAATAAGTGTACCCAAGCCCATCTGTGAGGATGCCAACATGTATTGCCGCAAAATTATTAGCCATTTCCACAATTTATTTGTTCCACGACAGGGCGAAAGTGAGTTGCATCTAAAATAATCACACACTAATCATTAAAATTTTTCCAATCAAAAATTTGCGATCATCGGCACATTATTCATTGCTTTGTTTTCATTTGACATTATTTTTCAAGCCTTACCATTTATATACCAAAGCTCACTGGGTAGGTTTCACAATGCTAGAGCTAGTTGTCTTTCTTCTTTTACGTTTCGTCTTTAATTTTGTCTTCATTTTGCACCACAGGCGCTGATACTATAAATCGACAGACGGTCCTCTGCCATCGGGTACTGCGCACCTTGCAGCAGACGGCTCAAATTTCACAAAGCATGGATCGCGATACTTGGGAGGCTTTGCTGCTGTTTTTGCTGGCCATCAATGAGATACTCCTGGCGCCACCTACGGTAAAAGATGACGTGGGCGATCAGCTATGCGAACGCGTGCTTTCTGTGCTGTTTGAAGTGTGGTTGCTGGCTTGTGTGCGCTGCTTTCCATCACCGTCGCTATGGAAGACTTTGCAGGAGTCCTGTGCGATGTGGCGCCATCGAGTTGCTTTGATTGATCAATGGAACCGCGTTAATTTGGTTCTGACAGCACGTCTGCTGGAGTTCACTTATGGATCAGCTTTTCCGGAGTTAAAAATATGTAAGCAGAAAATTTTCAGTAAATCTAAAAAGTTATTCTTTTTTCTTCAAACGTTTGCAGCTGATGAAGACGCTCAACTTATTCCTTTCGGCATGAGCAATGATTGTGTTGCTCAAACTTGGTATCGCTTTCTACGCACCATTGGAAACCCGACGGCTTTGTGTTCACCTCATGTCATTAGTAAATCTCCGCATTTTGTGCAGTGGGCCCTGGCACATGAGAAAGGAGCCGATACATTTCAGCATCCGTGCTTGCAAGCTCTGCCTCTTATCTTTTTGAAAGCCATGAAAGGCATTTCCAGCCAAGTCGATGCTTTTCTAGGTGAGATATTTAGAAGCAACGTCAGAAATGTAGTTATGTAGAAGAGCCATCTATAATAGTTTTAAATAGCATTCGTTTATAATTATTGTAAATTTTAATCAGTCACTAAATTCAACGTCTTTTAGCCATCATAAGTCATCGTAGAAAAATATACCTACATATTTTGAACGGGTTTTAGGGGGGCCTTAAAAATTAATGGCATTTGGTGTTTACAATATTCTGTAGAAATGCAACTCATAACCACTTTCACTTTTCTTACCTTTCTTCTCTTTCCTTTGGTGTTCTAATGCATTCCTTGTCCATTCCATGTTTTCCATCAACATTCAACACCATCCTCCTCCTTCACCTCCTCCTCTTCCTTCGTCTCCTTTGGCATAAAGTAGGCATTTATCAGCCACCTCCTCAGCAGCATGATGAAGCCATCACAAACCTCCTCGATATACGGCTCTCATTAAATGAAGCCACCAGCTCGACTTCATCAGCCACTCATCATTTCTTTCACCATCATCAGCATCATCATCACAACAGTCACAGCAACAGCACGAATTCTACTTCGAATTCTACTTTTAATGTAGCTGCCACCGCTGCCGCTACTGTTGCTGCTGCTGGCGGCCCTTCCAACTCCTCTCACATAACACAGCAACAACAACAACATCAGTCTCATCAATTTCCTCATCCGCATTTAAATTTACACGGTGCAGGTCAATTTATTAGAGAAAATCTAATAGCGGGATTAAGTAGCAGTGCAGCTGGTTCCACTTTGAATGCGATTATGGGACATGGCAATGCTACCTCCTCATCTGGTGGTGGTGGTGGTGGCGGCGTTGTAGGTGGGACATCGACTAATTCGAATGCCTCTGGTGTGGCTCCTAGCGGCAGTCAGTCTGCCGGTGTGGTTGGATCGATTTCCTTCGGTACACCCTTAACGGCGACTCAACAAACATCGGTTTCGGTCTCGGCGGTGGATGTTCAGCACGTCTCAGCACTGACGCAGTTGTTGCCGCACTCACCGACGCCACCGCTGCAGCGACGTTTGGCGAAGAGTTTCAGTGTAGCTCCGACTGTAACACAACAAAAGGGTGCGCAAACTATATGATGATGATAACTAGTTTTGTGCTCTGCTGATGTCTTGTGATTGTGTTCAGTTTGCGTTTTTATTATTTAGTTTTTTAATCCAAACTACAATTAACAACATTATTTTATAAATATGTTTTACCGTCTCTAACATAAAAATCGAATTCAAATTGAAATAATGTTTAACGCAAAGCGTTTGTTTTGATTTGGCTTTATTAAATTCACTTTTTTATTTATTCGTATTGTATTTGATTGTTAATATTCTGTAGTTTTTTGTTGCATGTTTAATCGAAGCTTCTCTACAAATTGAACTGATTTCACAAGCTTGTACTGGATTGCATCCAACTCATACTGTTTCTTCTTCGTGTCTCTTCTTATCTACAGCAATTAAAAACGCCTCTAATTTTTCTCTTTTATGTTTTGTGTCATCTTATCTCCTAGAAATGGTTCACTCTATGCTTTCAAATTATGTTTTTTAAGTGTTAAAACTTGTATTTGATGTATTTATTAATTATAAATTAAAAACCTCCCATCACAGGACTCAGCAAATCAGCTTTAATTGGTTTAGCTTCCTCGCGTTCAACCAGCGTGCAGGCACCGCTGACACCAACCTCGGGACCGCCCTCAGCAAGCAGTTTAACATGTAAGTTAATTCAAAAGATTTGTCTATAAAATTTAAAATACATAATACAATAATTTTAAATGATTCCTTCATCGCTCTTCTTTGCCACTTCCGCTTTAGCTTTACCCTTGATCGGTTTGGAACAACGTCCTCCCCTGGCTGTGGTTCGTCCAAAGTGTAACAGCATCTTGCATCTTTTCGGCGAGTGGCTCTTTGAAGCAGCTCACATTGGAGGCGATGCTTGGGTGACTAATACCAAAAGTAACAGCATCTTTTATAAATGTATTTTCCTTTAAAAGAGAAGCAAATTCCTAATTTTTTCTTTCCCAGAACAAGCCAACGAAGCCAGCAAGCGTCCATCATCGATGATTATGGAGAACCGCAAGGGCAGCATTTCACTTTCACAGCCGAATTCATTAAACGATCCGAACAGCTTGCCGCCTACGTTGACCATTGATAAATACGAATCTGGGCGCGCAGAAGCCATCGGTACCCTGTGCAAAATATTCTGCGCTAAGAAAACCGGCGAAGAGATTCTGCCTGTCTATTTGGCTCGTTTCTACATGGCTCTGCAGCAATGTTTGAAAATAACCGAGACCAAGGAATGCGATGAAACGCTCGCTAGCATTTTACTAAACTCCTCCGATCTCTTTCGTTTGGATTTGGATGGTATTCATGTGTTACTGCCGGCATTTATAGCAGCTCTGGAGATTGTTTTGCCAGAAAAAGATTTGAAAATAAAGTCTCAAGCTATACCGTTTAATAAAACAGAGCTGCGACGTGCTTCTATTAACATTTTATTATCCCTTTTGGTTTTACCGTTGCATTTTCAAACGCTACCCATTCGTGATCTGTCCAATCAGTCACCCGAACGGTGAGTAGAGTGTAGCGCGTAGTGTTGATATTATGTACAAGTAATTAACAAATTAACAAATTTTAATATTGATACTCTTTTTACAGTGTAATCACATTTATTCAGTTGAAACCACGTCTTATAAATGTTCTCATGACTGCTTTGCAAGTGGAAACCGATGCACAAAATACTCACATGTTGCTTGGAGGCTTACTGCTTACCGTTCAGGATTCGGTTACCTTCGAAGATACCGAACTAGCGGCCACGGACCACCTACACGAAAGCTCACCAGCGCCAGCACATGAAAGTAATTTACAAAGTTCGGGTATGGTTAAAAAAGAAAGCCATAAAGAACGATTTTTAGTTGAACATCAGTATATCCTATCCTATCTCTCGCTAACTCTCCATTTCTCTTTCCTTTCTTCCCTCTGAGACATTTTTCTATATCTTCTTTCACTATTTTTAAATAAATTGTTCTTTACTTTTGTTTTAGAATTATTTATTTTATTTTCGAAATTTAAATTAATCTCTTTTATGAATTTTTTCAATAGAGTTTCTTAACTATTAAAGTTTTAAATGTTAAAAACAATCAATTATTACTGCTTTCCTGCAATTATTACTGAGAAAGGTCAGTCTTCTTTTCACTATTCTGCTAATAACAATTCTGCTTTAATAACTTACTCTAAAAAACACGCATTATTTGACTTTCATACTCATTGTATTTGCATACACAATTTTAATTCTAAATCAGCTTGTTCGGAGCGTTCCGCATCGATAGCCAGCGTTGGCAATGCCAGCATCGGTGGTCAGAGCACTGCAACAATTGGTGCACCTTCAGCACCGGCTGCTACTGGTGGTGGCTCATTCAGTGGCGCTGCGTTGGGACGTGACAGTGCCTCACAACATGATTTTCCCAGTTTAAACATCTCTGATGATTTCCAAGTGGAGTGGCTGCATGAGTTTGAAAGTGCTTCAGTTTATGGTAATTTTTTATTTTATACTTTTTTATTTAACACAATACTTATTTCATTTATATTATTATTTTCTAAAATAATTATTTATTGACTGATTATTTTTGAATTGCATTGTTGATGATGCTTGCTGTTTATATTGTATATTTGAATGGCTTGAAAATTGCAAAGAAATGCTTGCTTCATTCAATTCAACTCACTTTTTCCAAAGAGCTCCCCTTCCTTTTCCTTCCCCTTCTCTGCTATCTCGTTGATCAATTAATAAATAGAGTATGTTACATGTTTTTGTTACAGATTCTAATGTACAACATTCTAAACACCTTTAATGCTGAAATTCTTATTTGTTTCTTTTTCTCATGATCTGCAGACAACGCGCATGCTTTGTTTGTGCGTGCCACTTATTTGGTGTGTCATCGCTTGATTTCATCGTGGAAGACCGACCTGAATGTCTCTTTGGCCGCTTTGGAACTTTTGTCCGGTTTGGCACGTCTTCATATACGTGATTCAGGTAAATTGAGTTGTTGTGGTGATGATGGTGGATGCTTTTGTATTCCTTTTTTATTGTTTTTTTTGGGTAGAAGCTTTTGTGTTATTATATTTTTGTTAATTTTATATATTTATGCATCTTTATATGCATCTTTATTTGGATTTTCCTTTTTATTGCTTTGCTTTTTCTTTGGATTTTGTTTTTATTGATTCCTTTCTTCGTTTATTTCCTAGAACGTGTTTTTGATTGTGGGTTTTTTATTATTTTTGTGTTTCTAATTATTATTTTGTGTGTGTTTACAAAACGATTGTATAAATTTTAGTTTCACTTACTTTCTTTTAATGAACCATTAGAAATAAATATAAAATTTGTACTCTACGAATAGTCGTACCCTACATTCGGTTCTTCTCGTTAATGCGTCCATTGATCCCAAAATATTTTCGATTAAGATTTTATTATATTTCCAAAACAAATTGTTGCTTCAAATTGCTTGTTTGTTTATTTGTTGTTGTTTGTTTGTTTGTGTGTGCATCTTAACCGAGTCTCTTTCTTCTCCTTGTTCTTCTTTTTCCGTTGTTCCTTTGTGTGGTTTTGATGCTGCGCAGCCAGGAAATTTACAACCGGTAAATAAATATTGATCTATAATTACTAATTTATTTTGTTCATCTTCTTCTTCTTCTTTTCTCTTGTTTTCATTCATTGTTTCACACTCAATCAAAAAATGTATGTATGTAAAACTTAAAAACGCATTTCTTTCCACATTTCTTTGTTCTTTTTTTCTCCTTCCTTTTGGTGCTTTTTAATAATGTATTCTTTATGTAAAATATTTAAAATATATTAATGAAATCTATTGTGGGGGTGGGGGTAAATGGGATTTAATAAAAAAAACATTCTTCATGTTTTTTTTTCTTTTTGTACATTTTTTATCCCAAATATTTTCACTACAACTTCAATGAATCGAATAAACTACAAACACACTCGAATTCGTAATGAAAAAACAAAAATAAAACCATAAAAAATATATAAACTGTAAATTCACACAAAAATTCATTAAAATAAAAAATGCTTGTAAAAATTCATTAAAAACATTAAACAATAAACATGTAACATGTATTTTATTATTTTATTAACCTGTTATAATTAACTGAACCACGTTACGGCATTATTATTTGAAATATGGAATAAATAAATGAAATAACCACATTAATTTGTATATAATTACATATGCATTTAATATTAAAAATAATAATAATATTATAATAAAAAATCTGCCATAATTTAAACCTCACCATAAACTCACCTCTCCATGGAAATTCACCTTCCTATGTCAAAACCATAAAAACTGAAATAAACCAAAAACTCTTTAAATTTAAATAATTTAAACATCAAATAAAATGACGAAATTGCGAAAAATAAAAAAAAAACAAACAACCAATGCAAATACATAGATTCATTAGTTAAAATTGAAGAGCCAAGTCAAAATCTTACGATAATTTCCACAGACGCTTTGGAATGTAAACGCGCCGTCAAATGGATCTGCGACTTCATTTGCTATCAGTGCTCGCGACCACCGCCGGCTCACAGCAAGGACCTGCACAGCACCATCTGTTCGGCCTTTCAGTGCACCACCGCGTGGCTGATGCAGCATCCGTATCTGTTGCAGGACAAGGATTGCCTCCAGACCGTCCTCGAAGTGGTTGAACTGGGTATCTCCGGCTCGAAAAGCGTCGGCAAACCCGGCGAAATCCCTAAATTCAAGGACGAGAAGGAATTGAAGCCAGCTTCGATGCGTGTCCGTGATGCGGCAGAAAATCTACTCACCATCATACTTGAGCAAGTGGGTTACTTTCCCAGTGAGTGTGGACCAGAGTCGATTTCATGTCTGCTGGATGAAGTGGCCCTTATAAAACATTGCAGTACGTCGCCGGCCACAGATGGTATCTCCAATAGCTCGGTGACTATCGAGCAAGCAATAGCGAAATTTAAATATTTTGTCACCGAGAATTCGACGATTTTGGCGCTGCTCGAAGAACCTCTGGGCAACGATCAGGATCCTCAACCAACGGTCACTTGTAAGTGTGTCGAGAACGCATCTTTATTTACTGTATACGCGTATTTTTTACATCTCTATTTTGATCTGCATGCAGTGCTTATTCGTGGACCCTTCGGACGCCACTCTTGGACCATGCAATTGCGTCATCTGCCGCGCAGCAAATCGGGGGGCACCAAGTACCATGCGGCCAATCCTGGCCGTCCGATCCCCATGAATGATACGCCTCCTCGTCACGAACCGGAACAGAAATTTTACCCCGACGGCGTAGACAAGGCCCCGCCCTGCGTTGCGGACTTCTCCATTCCAACTCTTGACCAGATACGTGAACAATATGGCGCTGAAACCATCCGTCAGCTGGAGTCTATGATCGAGAACCAGAACATACTCGAGAAGCTGGCCTGGGCTGAGGCAGACAACAGCTCGGACAGTCTGAGTCATGCACAGGAATGCGTGCCGCCCCCCGTCTGTCATGAATTCCAGGCGGCACGCCTCTTCCTCTCGCACTTTGGCTTCCTCTCGTTCGAGGAACGTAATCCGAACAGTCCGGCGGAGTCGCTGGGAGCGCCGCCGCAACGTCAGCTGATTGTGCTCGACACGAAGCGAAGCAACTTCGCCAACGAGCTGGGCATTCTGGATAAGTTGAGTGCTCGATCGCACGACACGGTGCACGTCTTCTATGTGAAGTCGGGTCAATCGTCGGCGCAGAACATCATCGGGAACATGCACGAGGACAACGCGCGCTCGTTGGACGTACATTTCGGCCACATGTTGCTGACCTTGGGTGAGTTTTAATATTTCTATTAGAAATAAAATAAATAAACCAACAAATTCTCTGCATTTCTGATACAGGTTGGCCCGTGGATGTCGCTGAACACTCTGGCTGGACAGGTTTTGTGAATACTTCATGGAAGTTGAAGAACACCACCTCTAGCAGCGACAAAAACAACAGCCGTTCGGGCAACCCCTCGTGTCTCGATCTCAGATTTAATGGCGAATCACGAGTTCTCTACTGGGCCGATGTGTCCGCGGAGATTGCTTTTGTGGTGCCCACAGAATGGAATGGACGACGCTCCGACACGGATGGCAGCTGCATCTCGCTCTGTTCCACTTCTAGCTCTTCGGGTGAGAGTTTGCCCTCTGGCGGCACAAATGTTTGGGCGCGCTCCTCCGATTCCACGGAAAACTCCAAGCAGCAAGCTGCTCAGAAGTCTCGAAACCTTTCATTGGAGTTGGATACCACTAAGAGTAAGGATCCAGTGCCGCCCACACGACGCAAAACAAATGCGATGAAACCTTCCTTGTTGGCACAGACACCGGCAAAAATACTTCTTGTTTGGCTCGAGTCCTTTGAGGACCATTTGAATTTTCCGATCGGTGAGTATCGAAGCGTGACTTTACACTCTTTTCTTATCTCTCGTTTTACGCAGATGAGCTCTTGAACTACACACGCACCGGTGAGGAGGGCCAAACTTTGCAACAGCCTCGAGCCGCCGATTGTCATGTGATTTTCTTGCATGCTCTGCAGTCGGGATTGCTGCGTGTTAAATTGCAGGGTCCACCGGGTCGCATGAGCTTCGCTACGCCTCTGGTGGACGGGATGGTGCTGAGTCGTCGTGTTGTTGGCAATTTAGTGCGCCAGACGGCCCACAATATGTCCAAGCGCAGGCGTTTGGATAACGATAAGTTAGGTTCTTTCCTTGAAGAAATATTAAATTGATATTTTATCAATTATTTTGTAATTTAATACTTGTTTCACTTTCACAGCTTTCAACCTCCTCACGTGCGACGGCGACTCAAAGTTCAGGAAATCGTACAGAAGTATAAAATGGATCTGACCGAAGCCGAGTTGTTGGCATACTTATTTAAAAGCTGTTGATAATCACGTGGCTCTCATACAGTATTAATTCATGGCAATAATTTTACCGCACAGCTGCCACCGTCGTGGTGTTTTTTTGAACTTCCTTTTACTTTTATTCTAAAAAGTATTTCATCGGATTATTATTCTTATTATCGTATTATGAAATGTATTTATTTTTAATTGGTGTTTGGTAAAATTAAGTCTATTTTGTTCTCTAATATTACTAAACAACGTATGTATTTATTAGTGATGTAAGTTAAATTTATGCCTTAATATCGATCGAAGGAGTGCTGACTTTAAAGTAAATTAATATTAAATCCACAAAAGACTTGATTTCTGTAGTATCAACAACAAACACTGGGTTCATAGGTCGGTTCACCATCAATCAACAATCGGATGTACGACTTGAAATCAAAGAAAGGAGTACGTTTAACAAATATTCATAGAATATTCAAATATCTTTCCATTGGGATGGGATTTCATCAAAGAAGCTGATTGATGTGGTAAACCAGGACTCGAATGAAATGAACTGGGATGGTTTCTAAGGTTGCTACCACTTTGAAATCCTCCCTCTTTTTAAACTGTTCTTATAGAATATGATTTCTTTCGCTTGTTGCAGTTTTATTTTAATGCTGAAATTCGAAAGTGAAACCTACATATCTGTGGCCCGCGTTGATTTCCGCTTCCTCTGTGACTACCACGATGCAGCAACGTCTTCTCGCATCTCTCTTCATTGCCTCTTCACGCATCTCCTTGAAGTTCAACCACTCAATATTTCACTTTGATAAATTTCTCAATATTTGAGCCATAAATAAATGCAACATGAAGCGCTCACATGTGAACGTTGCGGCGGCTGTGAATGTTGCCGATGATGCTGATGCTGCTGTTGTTGTTGCTGTTGCTGCTGCTGCTTAAAGCAGTGATGCTGTGTATACGATGAACATGCTTTCGGATTTGTTGCTTGTAATCCTTGGCTTAAATTTGCATTTGTTGACTTTCACACGAAATTCAAATCAGAACATGAGCTCAGTTTATAAACAACAAATATTCTTGTGTTGTTTGTAGAATGTTTGGTTTTGTTTTCTGTTTGGCTTTCTTGAGTTTTATTATTATTATTATTATATTTAAAAGCAGAGGAACAGAGAAGCACGAAGGCAGACAGAGAGCAGGGTTTTATCACCGGGTTGTACTGGTTGCCATAGCATTGATATTGTAATCTAATGCAATCTTTTAGAACGTTCCTGCTTGTCTCCCTGCCCTGCGTGTCTTCCTGTCTGTCTCCCTGCCTGTCTGTCTTCCTCGCAGACTCGTACTCGTTCTGCGCTCACGCGTATTCGTTGTGTAAATCAGCGCGATTCTTTTAATAAATTAATTCCTCTGGCAGCCGGGTGTGTGACATCGATCAGAACACCTCAATGGCGAAAATGGAGTCCCAGGAGAGGGGAGGAGACGGAGGAATGAGAGGATGACTGCGAGAGAGGTGTATCTCTCGCATCTTTGGGCGGAAGACAAAACGCGAGAATGAGAATGAAGAAGTTACAAGTATTTAATGTTGTTTTAAAATAATAAAATATTAGAATACAAGAAAATGGATTGTAAAATATGCAGTTTTCTTTATTAAAAATGATTTCTTCATTAATTTATCTTAATTTTATAGGTTTTGATTGCTAATTTATGTATTCTTTTTAGAGTATTTTTTTATTTTTTTACTATTTCTTTTCTTATGCAATATTTTGTGATATTCTTCTAATATTTTAATCCAGATCTATCATCTCTGGACCACTTTATGACGTTGAATAAAAGAACAAGCGAAGGAAGAAAGAAGAAGTCGAAAAGAATCGAGTTGAGTCAAAGAAAACAAAAAAAAGCTGCTGTTAGGTGAACAAAGAAAAAAAGTCGACTACAAACTATGAGACTAGAGACGATTAGAAGGCTAGATGAACAGAAGGGGAGAAGAATAGGAACACTGATGGACAAGGAAAGCAACAGTTAGATAGACAGAGAGATCGACAGACAGATCGGAAGGCAGATCGACAGACAGACAGATTAACAGCGACACAAGGAGTCATTCCGAATGTTAAAAAGACATAAAAATTTGTTACTTCTTTGAATAGCTTGTTCTACAAAAGATATTCGCTCATATCAGCGTACACACGCACACACACACACATAGACACGTATGTCTGTGTGTGTATGTGAAAAAGAAAATACATTTTATGACTTCGTTGGGGCCAAGACATTAATTCTAAAAAAAACGCAGCCGACTTTAGTTCATTCATTCAATTCGTGGTTCTTACTTTGAGTTTGGGTGGACAGAGGATTATAAGGATTAAGCGACAGAGCTGCGGGCATGCATACATAAAAGACGACAAACAGAGAGACAGACAGGCAAAGAGACAGACAGGCAGAGAGACAGACAGACAGATAGACTGCCAGGTAGAAAGACAGCCAGACAGACAGAGAGTCAAGTAAAAATGACATGTAGACCGAAAGAGAGAAAAAGCAGTCATAAAGGCAAAGAAACAGACTCATGGGGTGACTGATCGACGAGCACGCAGCAAGTTAGACAGACAGACAGACATTCAGACAGACAGACACTCAGACAGACATACACTCAGTTAGACAGACACTCTGACAGACGAAAAGCACAAATATTCAGCCTTCTTTACAGCTGCTAGAGGGTCCTCCTTTTTTTGTTGGCTTTACTTTAGCAATAATGGTTTTTTTCCTCTTGAACGGTGCTTCGATACGTCCTCGTTGCCATTATCCCCCCCCCCCCTTCCTCCCCCTGAGCGAGTGTACCAGCATGTGTGAGTGTGTGTGTGGGTCTGTCGTTTTCTAAAAAATATCACAAAATCAAATTTTTGGCGCCCACATCGCAGTGTCGTAGGTGTGTTTAGTTGTTAGTTGTTGTTGTTGTTTTTGCGATTGTTGTTGTTATAGTTGTTCTTTGGCTTTCACATGGCTGTTTTTTCTTCTGGATTTCCTTGCTTTTGTCATTCTACTTGGTTTTTGGTGGTGCATGCGATGATTCTTGTTGTTGTTGTTGCTATTGTTGTTGTTATTTTATTGTTGTACTCCGTTCGGCGTGTAGCCGGTTGATTTCCAATTGACCGGAAGTATTGAGCGTTATTTTCTATCTAACGGTAAATAGAAATTCTTGAAAAACTTCATTCTTGTATTCCTTCTTTCATTTTTTCATTCATCTTCTCTCTTCCTTCTTCTTCTTATTTTTTTTCTATTTTTTGGTCAATTCTAATTCTTTATTTTTAGCAAATTCCTAATAATTAAACAGAGATAATAAATCATTTAAAAGAATTCGGAATTTTTTCCGACCAACAGAAACAACATCAGTCTTCATTCATAGCTTTGCACTGACAACAACCAAAGCTAGCAATGTCAACAACCATTGCGACAGAAGAGCAGAAGAAAAACAACGGGAATAACAAGGACAACAACAACAACATGTTTTTTCGCACGTCTTCGAATTCATGCAAAGAAATGATTTTTGCATACGTTCAGCTTGTGGACCACCAACAACAACAAAACAGCAACAAAAACAACAGAACAACAATAAAAGCAACAGCAACAACAACAAAAACAGCAGAACAACAACAACAACAAACGTAAAACAAAAACAATTGAACGATGCGCGTGCGCAGACATGATTTTCGTACGTGAGGGTGGATTTTTTGCCAGTCCTCCGTTTAGCTGTTGTTGTTGTTGTTGTTGTTATGATGGTGTTTCTTCTCTCGTTTCGAATGCATTTCATTTAATTTGCCTTGGATTCCTTTGGTTTTTTTTCCTGCATGTTGTTTTTGGCTTCAAGGCGGAATCGTTGAGCGTTTTAATGCGGTCAAATGTGATGCTGTACATGCGATTGTTGTTGTTGTTGTTTTTTGGAAAACTCATCGAATGTCAAGTTGAAGTTTTTCAATATAAGTTAAGTTGTTGTTGCATTAAAAATAAATCGAACTCTGAATGTGTTTAGAATCTTCAGTGTTTTGTTATGAACAAAAGACTTAAGCTACGAACGCGATTGTGTGAAGGTGTGTTACTCAAGTGTTGTTGTAAACATAAAACGAAACTCAATTTAAAACTCATTCATTTATGTATAGGAACAAATTTCAATTATTATGTAAAATAGGAAAGAAAAAGAAAAGAAAAGAAGCAGAAGAAAAACAGGAACAACAACAAAATGTAAACATCGTGTCCTCTTTTTCATTGCTCACAGAGAACAAGGCAGCAAATCTTAATTTTTAATAAAAACATTTAAATGCTGAGCAGGTCAACAGATGAAAACTGAAGACAGCAGAGAGCAACAACAACACCAAAGGAACAACAACAACAACAAAAGGAACAACAACAACAACAAAAGGAACAACAACAACAATAATTGAACAGTGAAGCCAACCAAAAAAGAAAAAAACAACAACAATAAAGACACAAACCACATCATCTAAAATAGATGCAAAAGCACGATCATAATCTGTAATCCTCGACTTCTTCTTCTTCCCCTCCTTCCTCCCCTCCTTCTGCCACTCCTTCCTAAACTTCATCTATTTTTTTCTTTAATATTTTTATTTACTTTCATTTTATTTCCTTCTCTTTGGTTTTTATTTTTCTCCTTCTTCTGTAATTCTTTTCTGTTCTGATTTTTCATTATTATTTTTTTGTTTTTCTTTTAAAACATTTTTTCAGAGCGATTTATTCGATTCTTCGATTTTTATTATCATTAATAATTGAAATTTTTACCTTAAAATATGAAGGAATGCATGAAAAATGTTTTTCGGCTGCTGGTCGAGATTTTATGGTGAATTTGCAACAACAAAGAAACAAGGAAAGAAATAAGCAAGGAAACAAGCATAGAAACAGAAAGCTAAATCGACGGACAGACAGATGAATAGAAAGACGGACAGAAACGACAGACAGGACGACTGACAGAGGAGTAAAAAGGACAGTCAAAAGCATCACCTTCAACAGGAACACTTAAGAACGTTGCAACTTTTGTTGGTGTAGAGAAGGAGAGTGAGTGAGACGACAAGAACAACCGAACAATCAACGACAATAACAATAGCAATGTAAGCTATTACAACAACCATATAACTATGGCCAGAGTACAACAACTAAAGCAGCAAGAAAAACAACAACAACAACAACAGCAATAATAAAACAACGAAGACAACAACAGCAAGTACAACAACAACACAGATCTTAACCTTAAGTGAAGCATGCAATAAAAACCGTTTCGTTATTGTTGTTGCTGATGGTATTTCAGATGGACTTCTACTTCGGTTTCCTCTTCTTCTTCTCATTCTTCTTATTTTTTGTTGTCGTTTAGTAGAATTCGTTGTGGTGTGTTTCGGTGTTTCGTTGTTGTTGTTATTGGAAGGTTCCAAAGCTGGGGGTTTGGAAGGTCTTAAGTAGTTTTGTTTTTTGGTTCACAAACTACAACAGCAAGGACAACAACAACACAGCAACAACAACACGAAATAACTGAAATTCCTACTTTTCATAGTTTTCTTATAGCTCACATTCATGTTGTTGCTTTTTACTAGGATCGTTCTTGTTTATTGTTGTTGTTATCGCTCTTTTCTCTCCCTCTCTCTCTCCTTCCCTGCCACTCTTTAAAAACTCTCTCTCACAAGGAAGCAAAAATCAACAAAACCATCAACAAGTACATCATCAACACCAACTCGACATCATCATCATTGTAGACAACGTCATCATCGTAATCATCTCCATCATCATTATCATCGAACAGTGGCTTCACTTCGCATATTCAAAGCGATGGAATTCCTACGCAAACTGAAACGATGACGATGCGCTCGCTCTCTAAAATCCAACAACAACAACAACTATAGTAAAACAAATAGTAGATGTACCAAAAAAAAAAATACAATACAAGAAGAGGCAGCAAGAGAAGCAACAACAAAAAGAAGATGGCTATAAGAAAAAACCAAAATGAATAAAAAGAGTTTCATTAAAAGGCGGACGACAAGCTGGCTCGACGTCGACAGCAACTACAACAACAATTAAGAAAACAAAACTTCGATAAACACAAACACACTGAAGAAAACGATGATGACGATGACGACGACTACAACGACGTTCTTTTTGTCATTTTCGTCTGTTCGGTTTGACGTCAGCCGGGCACGATTCTTGGTGACGAAGCAACAGAGAACGAACATTGTTGTTGTTGTTGTTGTTGTTTTTCCCACCAACCGGCTTCGTTGACGATGCACGAAGACGCATCGCTCTGTGCGATGTGAAACAACAACAAAAACAAAAGTGATTATGGTGAAGTTACGTAGCAGGTCGGTTGCGAGAGGGAGTGAGAAAGAAACAGAGTGTGTGTGAGTGTGCTTATCGTTGTTGTTCTTGGGAGGGGGTGAGCTGCTACGGTAGGTTGAAGAGCGTTGCCATATTAGACACAATAAAATTCCATTAATATTATTAAAGAGATTTTATTTTGGTTTTTATGCGAGTCTGTTCGTTTGCTGTTGTTGTTGTTGTGGTTTTTGTAGGGTTTTCGGTTTGTGTTGTTGGTGTAGTTGATGCAGTTTTATAGCAGACGTTGTTGTTGCTGCATTTTTGCCTAATGTCGTGGTTTATAGGTTTTATTCTCGTCGTTTTTTGTTGTATTTGTTGTGTATTGTTTTCGTTTTCTATACAATTATTTTGCCATACGGTTTTTGTTGTACTTATTTTAGTTGTAATAACATAAAATCTTAAATTAAATGTAATAATAGTAATAAAATTATTAAATAAGAATGCAAACAAATTTAAATTAAATTTAAAATTTTAATTAATTATGTGAATTATTGTAAATACTTAAAATCTTTATTTCTCGTTTATTTTTTTTTTCAAATTTTCTGATCCATTTTTTGTGTTTTTTTTTTTGGCTAACATCGAAGAATAACAAGAAATTCCTTTAATTCTTTCATGCTCAGATGTCGTGGAACAGGTACCTACTCTTCTTCTTCTTTCTCTCCCTCTCCATCACCTTTTTCAGCGTTTTAATTGTTGCTCTTCTCTTTCTTGTTCCATACTGTTGTTGCTTAATTTTAGTGCTCTTCTCTAATCGTGTTTTTGTTAACGTGCTCAAGAAACCCACGTGTGTTGGTGTGAGAGTCAACGGAAACAGCAACAACAACAACAACAACTTTCTTGGTCGAAATTCATTGCTTCGTCATTTATTGAAATTCGTTATAAAGACACTGTGTTATAACAGTTTGATAGCATTCACAAATTATAACAGAATCTCATTTCTGAGATGAGAGAGCGTCGTAACTGATTGAATGAGCAACAAGTGTCTAAACATTATGTATATGATGTTGAATGGTAGAGTGAGGAAGAGATAGAGGGAGAGAGAGAGAGAATGACAGAGAAGGAGAGAAAGGAGAGAGTTCCTTTAATATCTCAACATTTCATGCAACATACCGGTTTAGAGCATCAACAACAACAACAAAATAACAACACGCATCAGGCTCCCAAAACAAAACCCAATACATTCATATACAAATCTTATGAATATATGTATATATAACTTGTATATCGAATTGCTACACTTGTGTTAAGTAAGAATTTCATGTTGTTGTTGTTCGTGTTGTTGTTGTTGGTCTTGTTGTTGCTTTTCTTGTTGTAAATGCAGTCAAACTGCTTTTCCAAGCATTTCAAGTGGAAACCAACGAAACACCAGCCGCTGACCAAAGAAACGAACAACAATACGAAGGCGAGGACGATGCCGAAGATGACGAAGACGATGGCGAGACGAAGCCGTTGGCGAAGACGACGAAGACGAAGCCGAAGTGGCAGCAATGTTAACAATACTGTTTCTCGTTGCAGCAACACGGCTCAAAGCTGGTCTCTCCAGTTTTGTGACGACCGCGATTTCGTGCAGAGCATCGTTCCGCGGCTCTCGTATCGTGCGCATGTGTTTTAAGATTCGATTTATTGTCGTTTTATAAGAAAAAATATCCTCTAAAAACTGCGTCGGTTCAAATAATACACAATAATAAATAAATACCAACAAATAAAGTAATAATAAATGCAGAAAATAATACAATAAAAGGAAAAGTTTTTGCAGTGATATAAATTTTAAGAAAAAAAGCGAAGAAAGATCTTGAAAATTTGAAGAAAAATTAATTATTTTTAAATTCAAAACGAAAGAAAACAAGAATCAAGTTTGTTTGTTTGTCTTTTGAAGAAGCTGGAGTAACGCAGAAACAAAAAAAAAACGTATCCTGGGAAAAATATTAAAAATCTTATTCGAAGAATTTTCGGAATGAATTTTTTGTGTATTTTTGTGTTGTAAAAACAGAGTTTGATAGTAAAATCGCTTTAAAGAAAGAAGTTTAAAGAAAGTTTTAAAGAAAAACTCGATTGAAGAATCGTCGTTGTTGGGAAAATAACACAACAACAACAACAAAATATCAAGAAACTTCACAAGAATAAAAATTCAATATATGTATACAAAGAAATAAATACAGAAAACAAGAAAGAAACATAATAAAATAAAAAATAAACACAATAAAATAAGAAAGAAACACAATAAAACAAGAAATACAGCAAAATAAATAAAAATAAAGCATTGAAAACAACAGAAGCTGCTGCAGCAACAACAAGTTTTGTCGCAGCGATTTAGTCGCTCGCTGTCGCTGCATCGACTCTGACAGCAGCAACGGCAACTTTTTTCGTACGTTTTGCGTCTTTTTTTCGCGTGCTTCTTCCCTCCTCGTCTGTTTCTTTGGCATAAAATTTTCTTTAAACCCCGCAATTCGCCTCCTCGTCGTCGCCATCTCCGCGCTTCGTCACATCGATCGTGCTTTTTTCCGTGGATTGTTGTTGCTGCGCCATAAAAATTAAATGAAAATCAGTGGCTGTGCATGAAAATCCGACGTGCAACCGTGTGTATGCGTGCGTCGACAGTCAGCGTCTGTGAGCACGCAGGTTCGAACACGCTGACAGTGCAGCGGGGCAGCGGGGTGCAGCCTCGAAAAAGTGGCCCGAAGTGTGGCTGCAACGCTCGAGAATCGCCCATGTTATCGCCGGAGAATCGGATTATTAAATGAAATCGCATCATTTTTAAAGGTGCGTAAAAATATTTAATGTGTTTGCTTTTAATTAAAATGCAGTCGCTCTGTCGATCGGTCGGTCTATCGTTCTTCTTCTTGTTGTTGGGGACTTCGGGTTACTTTATTTTTTCCTTTTCTAGATACACTTCAATGTTTCAGGGGTTAGGGAGTGCATGGGTTGTGCCAGGGTGGCCCCGACGGATGACCTCATTGACAACGAGTGTCACAGACGCTTAGAAAATTAAAAATTCCTACAAAATACAAAAAAAATTTAAAGAAAATTTGAAAATATCAATAAAAAACAACTGAATATAATTGGAAAATATGAGAGAATAAAAAGATAATATAAAAACTTATTCAATTCTAAAAGAAAGATTACAAAATAAAAGAAATACAAATTAGATTATGGAATTGAAAATATTAAAGCAAAGAATAACCAATATGAAGCTTAAATAACTCTTTGTAGGAAAAATCGCAGTATAACGAAAGACTTAAGCAACAAACTCGGTTGGAAGAATTGAATAATCATTTCATAGACATTAAAAACAAATTCCTGAAAGAACGAGTAACAAAAACCAATGAAATATAACTTGCAATTAAAAAGAAGACTGCAAAGAAAACCAAAAAGAAAAACCAAAGCAAATAATGTCATTATGATGTGTTTTCTTTAATATTTCAATATAAGCACATGCACGCATATGAAAGTCCTTAAAAACGCAAATAAATACAACATAAAAATGAAATACAAACAATTATTTTCCGAAATAAGACCCGAAACAAAATCAAAGAATAGCAGCTGTTGTCTGTGCTTTTTTAGGAGTTTTCTTTTGGTTTTTTGTTAAGCTTTTTCTCTATAAATTTAATATTTCCTTCATTATTGCGTTCCTTCGCAATTTTATTTTTATTTCTGTTGTTTTTCCTCTTAAAACAAGCTGGACGCCTGAAGCTAGGCAATTATGTCGCCTTGGAATGCACACTGGAATTTTTATTCACTGCTTTTTTGTTGGGGTGGCTTTTTTTCCTCCTCCTCCTTTCGTCGTCTTTGCTATTTACTCAGATTGCCAAAGAAGGCATTGAAAATATATCGAGGGACATGTTGAGGGAAATGTTGGGAAATGTTGAGCAGTTAAAAATTATTTCGTGGCGTCCGCATAGAAAAATTTTATGCCGCATTAAAAATAAAAATAAATATAAAAATAAAAACAAAAAGAAAAATAAAGAAAAAAACTAAAATAAAAATAAAAACACATTAAAGCAAGAGGAGGGCAAAAAACACTGTAGAGTGGTTAACGTGCGCGTCTTTAAAGCGTTGTGAAGCATTCAGTAAAATGACAGGAGCAGGAGAAGGCACAGGAGTGGGAGGAGGTGCAGGAGGAGATGCAGGACCGGGAGCAGGAGCCTGAGCAGTAGCCTGAAAGGAGCACCACGACTGCTGATGCTCTTCACTTAACATGTGACACTGAAATTGCTGCTGACGCACGCCGTCCATTCGGTCAGCCTCTGAGAAGTGTTTAAATTGTCAATTTATCATTTCTGCAGCACAAATTGATGTCACAGAAAGAATGCAGCAAAAAGAAAATTAAAAACATAAATTCAATAAAAAGGAAATTGTAAAAAATATTCAATAAAAACAAAAACACAAAGAAAAAATAAATATTTATAGAAATATATAAAAAATATGAAATATGAAATAAATAAAAAATATAAAAAAATATAATATATAGAAATATATAATATAATATAAGCTATAGTTTAAATTTAAATGAAATTAAATTAAAAGCATTAAATAAAATAGAAAAAATAGAAATACTTTTGTATTTTATTTTTATTCTCATTATTGCTTTAATTTTCTGTATTCTTGTCTGATCTACACACCGCTTGACCTTCAACCGTCCTCTGCTTTGGTTTTGTGTTAGTTTTCTTCTTTTTTTTTACACGCTTTACTCTATAAATTATTCTCTATAAATTAAAGCTGAGCGCTGAATCATTGACACTTTTTGGAATTTGGGTAAAAATTTTCAACAAATTCAAATCTTCTCACTTTTGGCGATGGCAACCCTGGCGTTCATTCATTCTATTGTTTGCATTGGAGTGGTTTTATAGGTGTTGTTGTTGTATTTTGTTATGCTTTCAATTAAAGATGCTAGAATTTTTTTGTTGTCTGCCACTCAAAGGAGAGAGAAATCCTTTTTTAAGCTGTTGTTGATGCTGATGTTCTTGAATTTGATGCTGTTGTTGTTGATGCTGTTGTTGTTGATGATGCTGCTGCTGTTGTTGGTTGCCATGCTATTGCTGCTACCTGCTGTCGCTCTGTCCCATGTGACTCAGTCAGATATTCCAGCTTCATATTTGACTATAATTTAGTTGTTAAGAACATCGAAATTTATATCTCCAGGGTTTTTTGTTGTTTTGTGGCTTATCTTCAGAGAATTCGGCTGTGCAACTGAAGCAGGATCAGCAACAAAGCAACAATAACACAGCAACAACAACAACAACAGCAACAACAACACAGCAACAACATCAGTAACAACAACAGCAACAACAACAACAGCAACTCTGGGTAAACATTTAATTAGCTGTCTGGCTTTTTAACGCCAGAGTTATTATTATGTTAAAAGCTTGGGCTATAAAAAAGCTTAAAACTGTGTGTTTTTATTGATACATAGGAATAAACAAAGCCGTCTTTTTTTTGCTGGAATTTGAAGTCGAAAGTCCTAAAATTATTTAAAATTCAAAGCTGCTATAAAAACAATTCATCTGAGATGCAAAAAAATTCCACTTAATTGCGAAGTTTATTGATACGTTATTCATTAGAAATCAACAGCAGTCGGCAAGCAAAAAATTCGATCGATCGTTGAAAAGATATCGTAAATGCAAGGAGTTCAAACTTTAAATTTTAAAGACTAAGAATTTTTAAAGATTTTTCAGAATGATAAAATTTTAGGATTTAAATATTAGAATATTTAGGATTTAAGTAGAATTCGAAGATTTTTTATTGATGTGTGTATTTGAATTTAATGTAATTTTATTTGATACGATTTAATTTAATTTTATTTAAATTTTCTTTTATTTCAATATTATTATGTTTCAAACTCGATCTTTAAATGAATATTTGATGAATCTTTAAATGAATATTTGATGAATCTTTAAATGAATATTTGATGAATCTTTAAATGAATATTTGATGAATCTTGAAATGAATTTCTAAAGATTTCAAATATTCGATTGTTGTTTATTGATTCATCGTCTTCTGAATAAAAATTTGTTTCTTATTTTCTGTATTTTTTTGAAAACTAAATTTTGTTTTTGTATTTTACTCTGGCATTCGATTTTTGGTTTGTGGTTTTGTATAAAAATTTAGATTTTTAAAATAACATGCAAATCATTCGGGGTTTTTCGGGCCATCAATCATAAAAGCTTCACACTGCTAAATTACAAAAACATCAGAGGAAAAGAGACAACAATAAACTTGTTCATCAACGTGATTTATTTGAATTTAAATCTATTTAAAATTTTTCTCCAACACGAAAAAAAAGAGCAAAATTGTAGATATTTAAACATCAAAAACATTAATCGTTCCATTTTTATTTCTTTTTCTGGTTTCGCTCTCTTCCTTTCAGCCAATACTGTTGTTGTTGCTGTAGTTTTAAAAAAGATTCGAGAATCACTCAAAACTTATACTAAAGTTATTTTTATTTTGGACAATAAACAAACAAAAGATGAGACACGGAGAAACGGAGAGAAAGACGAAAATAACAACAAGAAAAACCCTACAATTTTAAAACAGATACTTTTTTTGGAAATTTTAGTTTCTTTCCAGTAACAAAAAATTGATTAATATCTAACGTCAAGTTTTTGTTTCAGTTTTCTAATTATTAATGAAGCTTAATTAATTAATGATCATTAAGTGAAGATTGCTTCGACTGTTGTTGTTGTTGTTGTTATTGTTTTTCCATAAAATTATATAAAACTTGGATAATGCTTAGAAACTGATGACTAATTTGCTCCTCTCCTCCTTTTTTTCACTTCGTCTTCATCATCTTCATCTCTGTCCCTATCGTAGTCTTAATTTTCGTCTTTTTCTTTCTCTTCGTATTCTTCTTAGTTTCCTTTACCATCTTAATCACCATCACCTCCTTCTTCTCTTCATGTGTGCCTTTTGTGACTCTGTTTTTTTCTCTACTTTTTTATGGCTCTTTTCTTTAATAGATTTTTAACAGCTGAGATCCGAAATCGGTAAAAATCATAAAAAGCAGCACTACTTTGACCTGGTTTTTTGCTTTTTTCAATTGAAAGCAAACCTGATTTAGTCTCAAATCAAAAACAAACCGAATTGAAATTGATTTATGTTAGTTTTTGATGTTAATCTTTTGTTTTCTTTCTCTGATGTAGCTTTTAGCTTTGCTTTGGAAAGTAACATGAAATGAAATCTTTGTGGAAAAAAAGCTTGTCACAATAGTTATAAAAACGAAAAGGCACAAAATATAAAGAAAACCAAAAACAGTGCTATAATCGGCCTGGTTGAAGTAGAAATACTAAAAAACAACTAAAAAATTATTAAAAATTACAAAAGAATTAAAATATAAGTAAAAAATAGTGGAATACAACGTTTCTTCAGGTTTAAAATCAGATCTAAATGATAAATAAACAGGTTCAAAACTGAAACTCATTTTAAACGAAAAACGAATACAAACGAATGCGTTCGACTGTATACCGACTGTAACGACTGTATTCGTTTTCGTTTATTTGTATTCGTGTCCACTTGTAGTCAAACTATTCGAGAAGCTGGAAATAGTATCCACTTCTCTCTATTCTTCGAATTTCATGTCTTTTAGTTTTTGAAATATTAAATGAAGCAGTTATTTTTTGTGTTCAATGTTTGAATGGTTTTTCTTTTGTTGGGCTTTCTTTCGTTTTCCAAGTAACATTCTACCTTAGTTAACACTTTGTTTATTTCTCAACTTCGTCGTTTGCCTTCTTCTTTTCTTCTTGTGTTTCTTTATTCTTCTCAACGTTTACTTAATTTGCTGACACAACGAAGTGTAGCGTAACGCGTCACCGACAAGTCACAGGACAAGTTTTATTCTGTGCTGTGCTGTGATCTGATGTGTTGTGATGTCTTCTAAGTGTTGTTGTTACTGCTGCTGTTGTTGTCGTTGTTGTTGCTATTGTTGTTATTTTTGTCGTTGTTGTTGCTGTTCTTGTACTATTCTTGCTGTTGCTGTTGTTGTATTTTGTGTGTATGCTTGCCTGTTATTCGTGTTTCTGTTTTTATTGCCGATTCTAAGAATTGTTCAGCAACAACATACCAAAATGTTGTTGTCGTTGTTGTTGTGTGTGTGTGTAAACAAAGCAAATCAAAATAGCAACAACAAAAACAACACCACAAAATATCCCAACAAGAAGAAAAACTTTCTCGCTGTTAAGGAATTTTTTTGGACTGTTTTTTATCGTTTTTATTTTACTATCCTTGAGGACCATGTGTAGCTATAGTGTGTGTGTGTGTGTGTGTACTTTTCTATCAGTATGAGTCCTTTTTTTAAAGCCTTGCTTTTACATTCCAAAACATTCTCGTTTTGTTGTTGTTGTTGTTATTCTTAATGTTATTTTAGACTCCTCCTTTAGTCCGTGGTTTTTCACTCCTTTTTTCGATAAATTCATGGTTTTTTCTTTTGTATTTGTGCTTCTATTATATACGTTGTTGTGTTGTTGTTGTTTACCTGTTGTTATTCGGTTCGTGTCTATGCTTAGATTGTATTTTTAACACTTATTCAATTTCATTCTAATATTTGAGTAAATAAATGGTTTTATTTGCTTTGTTGTTATAGTTAAGGTAGTTCTCATTATAAAGCTATTATAAGTAAACTCTAAATAAAGGTTAAAATAAAAATAACTGAAGGTTAAACGTTTTCTTATTAATTGGCTGGAAATTTTTTTCCCCTCTTTTGGAGGAAAAAGAATTAAATTAAATCTTTTAAAACGGTTTTTTGTATAGTGACCACGTAAAACTAGTCAAAAGCCGTTCTGTCGACCAACTTTTTACAGCCAAATTAAAGCACGGCCACGAAGTAATTAAAAAGCGAACCAGGTTCGTTGCTTAAGTCTTTCGCTTTGGCAAGGAAAAACGAAAGCCCCCCGAAAAAACGAAAAACAACAAAAATACATTCTTGAGCAGCTGGTTTTTTAAAGAAATTTCCAAATATTCTCTTATGCTTTCTTATGCTTTTCTCATTTATTTATTTTTTTATTTTTTCTTTTGTTTTTTCTTTTTATTCTTGGTTTTTATTTCTTCTGCTTTTTAAATGTTTCTTTTTTTCTCATGTGTTTTAATTTTATGACCAGAAATAAAGAGAGAAACGTTTGTATATATAAAAAAAAAGAATTTTATTTCTCGTTGTTATCGCGTTTTTAAACAAACAACGAAACAAAGAATTCCACAAAACTTTTAAAGATGTCTCTGCATGGTTTGTGACTTTTATTGGTTGGCTTCGGAGACGCGACGATTGCTGCCTGGATGCTGAACACAGGCTGCTTGCATGTGTTGCCGGTTTCTGGCATCCATCATAAAAATTGTGAATGCTCATCAAAAGCAGCAGCAGCACCAGAAGAACCGAATACAAAACGGTTGTTTGGAATTTCGCAAACACCAGATCAAAACAAAAACAACAAGAAGACGGAGAGTAACAACAACAAGAACTACAACAAGAGCAGCGACAACCTTTTTAAGGGTTACCGAAAACACCAACTAAAAACTAAAGAAGACGAAGCAGAGGCAGAGAATTAAAAATGCACAACGTAAAGTCGTCTGCAGCGGTCGCTCGGCCGCAGCCACAGTAACTCATTAAAAGCCCTCTATTTATCGCATTGAAATGCGCATGCTTTGAAAATACGAGTATCTTAAAATGCTTCTGTTTGCCACAACGCCGTAGACGACGGACGCAGACGACGGACGCAGACGGGGACGCAGTGGGAAGGGAGGCTGGAGGAGGAGGAGGGCGCGCGCACACGCAGCACTGAAAACATGTCCAGGCAGCCGGAGCCGCCGACGTTCTGCATGTTTGTCGAATGTATGCGCGAAGCCGGTCTAATGGAAGGTGAAATTTTTGCACGATCATAATAAAAACAACACACAGAAAGAAAAAAAAACACGGAAAAAAAACGTACAGAAAGCAAAAACAACCCACAAAAAAGAGTGCAGAAACAACAACGAGAAGGACAAAATCAAAATTAAAAAGGAAAAAAGGCGAAAAATCCATTAATGCGTTTTTTGGCAGCTCTCCATTTTTGGCAGGAAACCGAACCATCGGAGCCACTGCTCTAGAAGAGCCACAGAATCAAGAGCAGGATCGAATGGGACGGGACGCGCAGAAGAAGCCGAAGAGGAACCTGTGCATGCTTCGCACGAATTCATCATATTTTGTGGAACTTCAGTTTTATTGCGCTGTTTGAGATTTCAAAAGAGTCTTAATTAAAAATGCGAGAAGAAAACCAACAGAAAGAGAAGAAAAACCAAATGATTATGTACAACAACGTGACTATTGTTGGTGGTGCTAAAAGTTAACTACTACCGCTTTTAATATCACTACCATCACTACTACTACTACTATTGGTACTACCAATACTACTATTATAAGAGTTTATTAATCACAAAACTTACTTGCAATCATTCAGTTTCGCACAACCACAACATCTCACTTGTATTTTCGCTTACTACTTTTTTGTTACTACCTTTTTTACTACTTTTTTGTACTACCTTTTACCACCTTTTTTATTACCTTTTCTCTACTTTTTTACTACATTTTAGTTACTACTTTTTTGTTACTACTCTTTTGTTACTCCCCTTTTTGTTACTCCCCTTTTTGTTACTCCGCTTTTTGGCTACAAACTTATAACAACTACAAACTATAAACTTATTCACTTGTCTTTTATTTTTTCTCAACTGTCTTAAGTCGTCGCCGCCACAAATGACAGCGCTCTCGTTTCCTCCCTTCCCCCCCCGTCCACCTTCAGCACCGCACCGTACAGTTGATTACTCAGTACAAAAACTCAGTAAGTGCAGTTTTTCTGTTCGGCGCTTGGCGCACGCTAATCAACAAACAATAGCGCACTAAAGCGTCTCATTTTTCATGCTTAGTTGGCTGTGAAACTGCTGCCAATTTTCACATTATTTTATATACAATATATTGTACAACAACATAAACAACAACAACAACAAAACACACACAAAAAGCACGCACATGTAAGCACCACTGACCAACCGACCGCACGCCCACCCCCTCCCCCCTGAGACAATCTGTCGATTCCTTCAATCAGTGTATAGAGTAGTTTTTGCTTTTGTTGTAATAGCAGCCAAACATTCCGTTCTTCATGACGCCTTCTCTAATCTACTCGCTCGTCGTGTTGTGGGCTGCGCTCTGCCGCCCACTCGATTTGTTGTTGTTGTTGTAATGTTGCGTTATTGTTACCGACGGCCGATTAATTAAACATTTCTTAGTGTATGTTTTGATATTTTTATTTAGTTTTTCTTTTTTTCTGATTATTTATTATTTATTGCATTAAAAGTGTGGAGGTTAATTGTTTGTATTAACTTGTTTGGACGAGTGCCAATTAATGTTGGCAATGCAATTCATTGCAGAGCTTCTAAAGTGTTTAAATGAATGAGTAACATTATCATTAATTGTATTATTATTATTAATACTCTTGTATTAGATGGATATTAATACTTATCACATCCATTCTTCTCATTTCAGATCAAACAAACGCATTAAGTGTCCAGAGTGAAATAAATTCACTTTCATTCGCAGCGAAGTCCGTCCTTCAAGTGTAGAGTCAGTGAACCGCATCGAACCAAACCGGAGAGTGCTAAAAGTCAAATAAACCTTAAATATTCGAACCTCGAATCCGGACTCGGACCCGGACTTCTTTCCATCTCGCTTCGGTTGCTGCGTATACTTTTGCCATAACTTAAAATGTCGCGTTTACGGTCGGTTATAAAATGAAACTAATTGGCGCGCCCCAACTAATTAAGAACACTAATGGCTCTGAGCTACGAGAAGAGGCCGAGAGAAGACAAGAACCCAGTGCAGGCAAATAAAATTGAAGAACGGTCGCCATCTTTGAAGCGACTCCAGCAACGAGTCGCGCAGCACTCGACAGGCCAACATTATGACGTTCTGCAGCCGCCGAATACAGCGACGCAAGAACGACTACAGCATGACAAATCCAGACAGCAACAGCAACGGCAACAGCAACAAAAACTGCAACAAAGAGAAGAGTGACTACAACAAAAATCCCAACAAACACACCAGCAAAAGCAAAAGCAGTCGCAATGTCATTATTACCCACTTAAGTAATATCGCAAGAACAGCAAAACCAACAACAACAACACTAACAGAAACCACCGCAACGAATACAAGAACAAAACCAGACCAACATCGTCGCTACAAACTGCCAAAAGCGAAGACGAGAGCGATTCCTTTGTTGCTGGCGGCCGCCCTCAGCGCCATCGTCCTCCTGGCACTGACACGAACAGCCGCATGTCAGTCCAGTACCGCCCTTCATATACCGGGACCCGGACCAGGGCGCCATGCCTCCACCTCTGCACAGTACACCGCTTTCCCGCGTCGTCGCTCCTCCGCAGCGGGCGATGGTGGCCTGGCCGGACAGATGCAATCGCGCGCCGTCGATACGCGCGCGCAGTTCGAAGTGCTCGAGGGCCAGCCGCGTGGTACCGTCGTCGGTTTCATACCCACCAAAGCGGAGTTCACGTACCGCTTCAACGAGCCGCCGCGCGAGTTCACGCTCGATCAGGTGACGGGCGAAATTAAGACGAATATGGTGCTTGATCGCGAGGGCATGCGCGATCGCTACGATTTGGTGGTGCTGTCGTCACAGCCCACGTACCCTATCGAGGTGCGAATCGTCGTGCTGGATGTGAACGACAATGCCCCTGAGTTTCCAGAGCCCAGTATCGCGGTGTCCTTCTCGGAGAGCGCCGCAGCGGGCACGCGACTGCTGCTTGATGCTGCCGCCGATCGCGACATCGGCGTGAACAGCGTCACCGACGACTACCGTATTGTGGACGGGAACCACGAGGACAAGTTCCGTCTGGCTGTAACCACTAATCCCAGCGGTGATGTGTCCTACCTGCATTTGGAAACGACGGGCAACCTGGATCGCGAGTCACGCGGCTTCTATCAGCTGAACATCTCGGCCCGCGATGGAGGCCAACCGCCGCACCACGGCTACCTGCAGGTGAATGTGACAATAGTGGACGTAAACGATAATCCGCCCATATTCGACCACAGCGACTACATTGTCTCCCTCAATGAATCGGTGCCCCCGGGTTCGCCGGTTCTGCAAGTGATGGCCTCCGACAATGACCTCGGTGACAACAGCAAAATAACCTACTATCTCGCCGACACGGAGCAGCAGTTCACGGTCGATCCGGAAACAGGCACCATCTCGACCACGGAGCGCTTGTCGTGCCCGCAGCAGAACTGCCCGACCTACTCGAGTCCCGGAAGCAGCTGTCCAAAAAGCTGCGTATTCACAGTATTCGCTAGAGACCATGGATCTCCGCGTCAGGATGGACGCACTTACGTCACCGTTAATCTGCTGGACACGAACGATCACGATCCGGTCATACGTTTCCAGTACTTTCCGCCCACGGGCAGCTTTGCCACCGTCGATGAGAATGCGCCCAACGGCAGTGTGGTGGCCGCAGTCTCAGTGGTCGACATGGATGAGGGGCTAAATGGCGACACCATCATTCGCATCATAACGGGCAACGAAATGGGCCACTTCCGGCTGGAGAAGACGCCCTCCTTTGACATAGTGCGCGTCAATGGCGTCCTGGACCGTGAGGAGATCGGCAAGTACAACCTCACAGTGGTGGCCATCGACAAGGGCAGCCCGCCGCGCACCGCGACTTCATACCTCATCATACACGTTAACGACGTCAACGATCACGAGCCGGTTTTCGAGAAATCCGAATACTCGGCTGTGCTGAGTGAACTTTCGCCGCCGGGCTCCTACGTTGCCTCGATCACCGCCACCGACGAGGATACGGGCGTCAATGCTCAGATATTCTACGACTTCGTGTCGGGCAACGAACATCAATGGTTCGCCATAGACACCGCCTCGGGTCTGATATCGACGCAGGCTGCACTGGATCGAGAGGTGCTGGGCACAGTGGAACTGAGTATTTCAGCGCGCGATGGTGGCCCGAATCCCAAGTGGGCATACACGCAGCTCAAAGTGACCATCCTGGACGAAAACGACGAGGCTCCACAATTTTCACAGCAACACATTAACGTCAGTCTGAGTGAAAGCACACCGCCGCACACACTGGTGGCCATGCTGACCGCCGCCGATCACGATCAGGGCACCAACGGATCGGTGACTTACTCCTTTCCCGCTATAGTCCAGCAAAAGTATCCCGATCAAATCGCCCTGGACTCCTTGACTGGCCAGCTAACGACGCGCATCGCACTCGATCGTGAGCGCATCGAATATTACGAGATCTTCGTTGTTGCGCGCGATCAGGGAGCACCGCCACAATCGTCGACAGCTACTGTGTACCTGCATGTGGAGGATGTCAACGACAACAGCCCTGAGTTCTATCCCAAGCACTACTTCTATGCGCTGCCTGATGACCAGGACGTCGGCGGCGCTGGCGATGGCGAGGAGAAGATGGCGAAGACAGCAGATGCCGCAGCCGCACAAACACTGCTCAAAGTCTCGGCTAATGATCGTGATGCAGGCGATAATGCCTTAATTACCTACAATCTGGAATCAGGTGGTGACGGTCTCTTCTCGGTGGATGCTTGGAGTGGCGCGATAACGCTACGTGCAGGCGGCATTGCCGAAATACGGCGATCGCCAAAAGCACTCTATAAGCTGCGAATCTCCGCCAAGGATCGCGGCGATCGTCGCTCCGAACACGAAGCGATCGTGGAGATTATGAAACAATCCAAAATGGAGACGCTCGAGTTTAACTCATACACCGGTTATGAATTCCAAATTGTCGAGGATCATGAGAAGCAAGCCCCTGCGATCGGACGCGAAGTGGGACGCCTGCAAGTCAAAGCGAAGCCACCCACCAGCAGCAGTGGCAGCAGCAGCACCGGCACCAGTAACAGCAACAACATTGAATACGCCATCGTCTTCGGTGATGCAGCCGAGAATTTTGCCATCGATCGTCGCACTGGCCGCATAACAACTGCGAGGCGCATCGATCGCGAGTCGCAGCTGCAGTACCAACTGCAGATAGTGGCGCGCATGGGACTCGCATACGGCAAGACGGTCGTGAACATATCGATTCTAGATCTTAATGATAATGCGCCAATTTTTTCTCATGATCGTGACGGCGAAACGCTGCAACTCGCCGAGAATGCCGCCGTCGGTCAAGAGGTTTACTTGTCACGCGCACGTGATCGCGACGCGGGCATAAACAGTCGTGTCACCTACTCGCTCACCTACAATCCGGACGAGCTGTTCCGCATCAGCGAAGCCACCGGGGTGCTCTACTTGCAGCGTCCCATCCACGCAGAGCCAGGCACCCTGCTGCACGTCGAGCTCATGGCCACAGATGGCGGTGCTCCGACGGCGCTGTCCACGAAACATACGATCGACGTGCTCGTCGCCGACGTCAACGATCACACACCTGTCTTCGATCATACTTCGTACGAGACGTCGTTGCCGGAATCGACGAAAGTGAACGCGCGCTTCTTTGCGCTGGCCGCTTCGGACGCCGACTTGGGTGCGAACGGACGCATCTCGTACGAGATCATTGAGGGGAATGTGGAGCGCAAGTTTGGCGTTTTCCCGGATGGATTCCTGTTTGTGCGATCGCCGCTGGACCGCGAGGAGCGCGACTACTTTGCATTAACAGTGGCGTGTCGTGACGCTGGGGTGCCGTCGCGGTCGTCCGTGGTGCCGGTGATCATCCACGTGATCGATGAGAACGACAATGCGCCGCAATTTACGAACGCCACCTTCAGCTTCAGCATAGCGGAGAACGAGCCGGCAGACACTTTTGTGGGCAAGCTGACAGCCAACGATCGCGACGTAGGACGCAACGCGGAGCTGATCTACTCGCTGGCAACACAGGCGCAGGACTTCACTATTGACACGCGCAACGGATTCATAAAAACCCTGCATCCATTCGATCGGGAGGAGTTGGTGCAGCGCCGCAGAGGATCGCTGGTGGGTGGTGGAGCGGGCGCAACTGGTGGTGGCGGTGAGTTGCAGAGTGGGGCGAACTTCATCGAGCTGGAGGCTGTCGTTTCGGACAACGGCTTGCCACGGTTGCGCGATCGCGTTAAGGTGAAGATCATCATTACGGATGTCAACGACAATGCGCCGCAGTTTGTACGCGCACCCTACAAGGTGCAGATATCGGAGGGCGCCAGCGTCGGAACGCAGGTGATCCGCGTATACACGGTGGATGCAGATGAGGGCTTGAACGGTGATGTTTACTATGCACTCGCGGCTGGCAATGATGATGGCTGCTTTGCGCTGGATGATGCCACGGGACAGTTGACCGTGGCCCGCAAGCTAGACCGGGAGACACTAGCTTCCTACAAGCTGACGGTGATCGCGAGAGATGCAGCTCTCCGGGGGCAGCTGAGCTCCAGTACCACCGTTTCAATAGAGTTGCTGGACGAAAACGATGTGGCTCCTGAATTTTCACAAACCGACACCGAGGTAGCGGTTCTCGAGACGAGTCCCATCGGCACGGAACTGATGAAGTTCCGAGCCACCGACTCCGATCTGGGGGTGAATAGTTTGGTTTCCTTCAGCATCACGGCAGGCAACCGCAAGGACACGTTCCACGTCGACTCAGTTAGCGGCAGCCTCTACTTGCATAAGTCGCTGGATTACGAAGAAACAACCGTCTACAACTTGAATGTCACCGCCTCCGACGGCGGCACTCCGCGCCTCTCCACGACCATCATGTTCACGGTGAATGTGGTCGATGAGAACGACAACCCGCCCAGTTTTCCGAATACGGCGATCGTGCGCCAAATAAAAGAAGGCATCGCAGTGAAAACGCCGATTGTCACCATCACCGCCGAAGACCCCGATTCAGGGCTCAACGGAAAAGTGACGTACGCCATAGCAAAACAGGAGCCGGAACTGGTGGGTGGACGTCACTTTGGCATCAACACCCTTACCGGCATCATTCACACCCTGCGTGAGATCGATCGCGAAACTATCGACACTTTCCGCCTGACGGTGGTTGCCACCGATCAAGCGCAGCGTCCCGAACGCCAGCTGTCGGCGGAGAAACTGGTGACAGTGATTGTGGAGGACATCAACGACAACGCTCCGATCTTCGTCTCCATGAACGCGGCCGTCTTACCGATGCCTGGCCGCGGTACTCACCCGGTGGCCATGCAACGGGACGGTTCGCTGACGGTGATGCTTGTGCAGGCGCGCGATGCCGACTCCAGCAGTAACGGACTGGTGACCTACGAAATGGTCAGCGGCAACACGGATCTGTTTCGGCTGCAGCGCAACTCTGGTGCCATAACGCTGCGCAAAGCGATCTCTCAGCCGGAAGTGCGGTACCAGTTGGCGCTCAAGGCCACCGACGAGGCGGTGCAGAGCGAACGCAAGAGCACCGATGCGTACATAACGATTATTGCCACCGGAACAGGAGTCTCGTCGACGGGCCCCGTTTTCGATCAGCGCGAGCAAAGCGGTTCGGTGTACGAGAACGAAGCGACGGGCACGAGTATCCTGACCGTGAGTGCGCGCCTGAACTCGGCGGAGATCGAATACTATGTGACCAATGTGACGGCGATAGGAGCGGGACGCGCGGGGGTAATGGCCGGCTGGTCCCAACAGGTCGATCGGTTGTTCGACATCGACACCAAGTTGGGTATTCTTTCCAACGCCAAGGAGTTGGATAGAGAGGCGGGACCGGATATGTACGAGATCGAAGTGTATGCCATTGCATTGGGAGGAGTTCCAAGGACGACGAGTACCAAGGTAAGTGAAAAATAAAGACACGGGAATAGAGAAGGTCACAGTTTAGAAGGAAATACAAATTCAGAGACGAAATATGAAATTTTAAGTACTGTATATTGTAGAGAAAAAGGATAAAAAAGTGGAACAAAATTAATTGTAAGACTTGCTGTTAAGAAATAGTTGATTGATCGACTTTCTTCAATATCTCTCAGCGATACGCTATGAAAGATCTTCCCATAAAAGCTGCTAGCTTTGAGAATTTTAGTTCTTGCCAAGTATTCGATTTTTTAGAATACATTCCATATGATTTCTTCCCATAGTTACATTCCATTCAATATCCGGTCCACTGGTTCCACGTTTTACTCCGCTTCTCATCACACAAGACGCTCAACAATCGACCCAGTTTCATGCTCACCGAACGAAGTTGTTCGGTCATAACCTTGAGTCTGCTGAGTGGCATGTCATGCGCTCAACACGACTCTGTCAGTTGCACTTACCTGGAATTTTCAGTTCAAATGCCAATTAGTTAGTTTTTCAATGTTGTGTCTTGCATGTTCAGCACTTGTACTCAAGTAGAACTGAAAAGCTTTGATTAATTGCTTTAAATGGGTAAATTTTTGTGGGTTTGCAATAACTACAAGAAAACTTGATCGAAGCTAATCGCTCGTAGACGGGAAATAAAGTAAATCAAGCATTATTTTCACCCTCTCGAACTGGCTTCAATCAATTTAAGGAGCAGCTGATTAACCGGGTACCTGTTCGAAATCCGCTGGCAGTCCTTTTTTTCTTCACTCACGAAAATGGCAGCATATAAATTCTTATTAGCTCTCAAACAACTGCAGATATTCGACTATAAATTGACTCTTTCTGTGAGGCTATAAAAATTTAACACTCTTCATAAATTACTGTAACTATGTATATCGTGGAGAGAGAGCAGTAATGAAAACCACTAACAACAACAACATCTAAACTCCGCATTCTTTACAACAGTTTAATTTGGAGTTTTTTTCCTTGTGATCCTATTCAAATCTTATTGCAATCATAATAAATTTGTGTTGTGAGGAAAAACCCATGAAAAAAGAAAGAAAGACAAGAGTACAAACAAAATTAACACTCTTCGCAGTATACTCACATAGACACAAAACACTCAAGCACACACACACATGCAAACGCATTCACTTAATTCTCTGGCACGTTGGCCATAATTGTTGCAACAGAACGTCTGATGCGGCTGCTGTGGAGTCACACCTAAGCGTCATTTCTTTTTATTTGCAACCAGGAACTTCAATTTTCATTTCGAACTTCGCATTTGATTGCGTTGTGCGCCGTGCAATACTATCAACGGCCATAATTTTTAATGCGGCCCGCAAGAGTGCGAAAAGATTTGAAGCTATCCACACTCGCACTCTTCTGTTGACACCTTCAAAAGGGACGAGCTGGTGTTGTTGTTGTTGTTGCTACATCGTTGGTGTTGTTGCACCATATCGCACACTTACACACACACACACGCCTCACCTCACCTGCACGTACCACCACTCAACTTCCTCTGTTAGTCGTAATAATAAATTCCTTGCTATGTTCTTCAAATCGCCGTTTTTGCTCGTTGCTTGGTTTTTCCTGGTTGCTTAGAATTCAGCACGAGAGAGAGGATAAAATTATAGGCTGAGATAAAAAATGGTTTTGTTTACTTAGGGTTTATTTTGTTAGTTTCTATTGATTGGTCAATGTCAAGCTTTGATGGCTTTTTGCAATTAGCAACAAAAGACTTAAGCAAGAAACTTGCTTTGAAAAGTTCTGCTGCTAAAAGTTATGACATATGTATGTGAATATATAGCATAAAATCAGATTGTAGAGATACATAAACTTTTTATTTAATTAATTTTATGCGGTGTTTTCAAGATATAAGCTTAAATTTTAAAAAAATATGCGTATTTCTTAACAACTTTACATATCGCATTATATGTTGGTTTTTTTAGATGATTTTATATCTTATTTAAAGGTTTCTTCTAAGAATTTTATATTCTGAATCGTCTTTTATAAATTTAGAGTATATACTCGCTTATACTGTATATACTCGTATTTATATATATTTTAATCGATTTTAAAGTGGATTTTCGTGTCTATCGTTTTGTGCGCTTATAATAAATCGTAGTCAAGTGTTAATGGTTAAGAAGCAGAAGCTACTTCAGCTTGCTCGGTATTAAGTTCTTACTTTTCAGATAGAAAAATAAAAAAAATATTGTATATGCAAATTTCTGATGATAAGTATTTTTTATTGTTATTCGTTGGAAGGACAGAGTAACCAAAACAAGAAAAAAGGGAACAAAACAATTAAAATATGGATCGTTAGCACTAACAACATGTTGCTGGGACTCATGTCGTTAGTTTTTATTAATAACTTCAATATTCTGCGAGAGTAGAAGACTAAAGAAACACTCATTTTAATAAATAAACAATAATTGAATGAATAACTAACAATTAATTTAATAACTAAATAAACTACAGATTAGTTGGTGGATGTTAAATGAAATCAAGGAGAATTTCTGCTTTTAAGCCGTTTATTATTAGATGTTGTTTCTTATTTGTGTGTTTTAATAGGATTTCATAGTAAAATAGCTCAATAATCTCATTATTTTTAGGTACTATTTTCTTCTGTGTATAACCTTTCAACTAATTTTAATTATTTTTATAAATTTTTGGTTTCTTGGTTTCTTTGTAATATTTTCGGCACTTTATGAAAAGTGTTATTTTTCGCATAATTCAGTTAACAAAGGTTGCCTATTATTGTGCTTCTGTATAGCGAAAAATAAGAAGAATATCAACAATAACAACAATAAAAATAACAACAACAACAACAACACCAACAACAACAAGGATCAGTCAGAAGAGTCTAATTAAAATCCCGCGTTAATTGTTTGCAATAAAATTTCTGCGACTACGTAAAGCTGCCAACTTACGCACACGCGCGTAACCGACGTCTCAACGTACCAGCGTGCCAACGTCTCAACGTGCCAACGTACCGATGTACCGACGAACTGACGTGTACGTATTACATGGCAAAACAGCCAGCAGAAAATATTTATTGCTATTCAAACAGACTGCTGTGCAAGCGCATTGATTATGTTACCGAACGCAGAACGAAAGTAAACGCAACGCAACGCAACGCAGCACCGGCGTCGATGGCGTCGATGCTGTTCTGTTCTGCGGCGAAGACGGCGCTCCATTCGATTCGTTCGTCGCTGACTATCTTCGTTATTTATGCTGCTATCGAGTTGAAGTTGAAACTTAAAACTACTTCATGGACGAAGCATTCAGGCAGGAATTCTTAAGCAGCGACGTTTATCTATTCAGATATTTCGTTGTTTTTGTATTTTTTGATTGTTGTTGTTATTTAGTTTTCTTATTTAAAAGAAGAATAAGAAAAATAGACAGAGGTAAATAACTAGTTTCAAGAGCGGCGCACATGCGCAGCAGGTTTCCGCAACAACGTCTGCTGCGTTGCTGTCACTGTCATAGACAAGGAAAAACGAACAACAACAACAATGAAAAATCCAAAATAAAAAAATAGAAACGAATCAGAAAAAGAAGCGAATCAAGAAGGGAGAAAAGAAAGAGGAAGAAATAAGAAGAAGATAAAAAAAAAGGCAGTATTTAAAAGAAAATCAAAAGATAAACAGAAAAAAACACAAATCTTAAAGAAGAAGAAGAAATAACCAGAAACGTTTCAGATGTTATAATAGAATATAATTTAATACAAATGCCAGGAATTATGGAAATCTTTTGCAAAAAAATAGGGACAAAAATAGGCACAAAAAAGGCACAAAATAGACACAAAATAGACACAAAATAGGCACAAAAATAGGCACAAAAATAGGCACAAATGTAGGCACAAAAATAGGCACAAATGTAGGCACAGAAATAAAGTAAAGAATCGAGAAAACTCTTATAAAAATCGAAGAAAATACTAACAAAAGTCCACCAGAAACTCGCAAAAAACTCCACAGCAAATAAGTGCAAAAAATTGTTTTGCTTTTTAAGTTTAGCATGAAACTTTGTAGCATTTGCGGTGATTAACTAAATTGGAAATGATTATTGAAATGTGGCTATAAAGCAAGTCCTCGCCATGCCTCGGAAAGTAACGCGGCGCAGGCAAACGCAGCAGCAGAGAGCAGAGAGGATGGACGGATAGATTTATGGATCGATGTATGAAGATATGCATGGAAAACAGAGTGCAACGTTTGCTTCGTTTGCTGCGTAATTGTTTTGCTATTGATTGCATAACATTTTTCCATATGAGCGGCGGGTTGTTTTTTACAAAAAAACAAGGAGATTGCAAGTAAAAAGCTAAAGTAAAAGAAATCTAAAGAAAAACAAAAATAATCTAAATAAAAAAATTAGGAATAAATACTATACTATATACTATTTAATACTAGAATGCAATCCAACAATTATTCTTACGTACGTAGTTCGTGTCTTAAGTTTTTTGTTTTATTTCCTGTTCGTGGATTTAATTGGAACTTCAACATCTTGTTTAGTTTAATTTAATTATAGGAAGAGTCTGTAGAGCAAACAACAATAACCACAATAGCAACAACAACAACAACGATCAAACATAACCACAATATTTTACATATGCTGTTATTATGCTTGTTCTTTCATTTCATACACGCAATGCCACCGCAGACAGCGTAATTAATTTGAGAACAATTTTAAATCTATAAAAAAAAGCAGAAACATTCCAAGAGAAACATTCTACAGGTTTATTTACATAGTTTTAAGTCGTTCATGTTGACTTTTGACTGAAGACTTTTTTGATGAAGACTCTTATAAGAATCAAATCAAATGTTGTTCATCATCATGATCATTGTCAAATGTTCTTCATCATATCTGAAAATACTAGAGTAAAAATAACACCCTCGTTGAGCCAGATCTCGATACGAAATGAAACAACAGTCTCTATGCTTGGAATTTGAATTCATTCCATTCGCGAATCCTGTTTGATCCCTTTCGCTTCCATTCCTCCGTACACCGCCGCCGGAGACTCATCTCCCTTCAGTGTTCTCTTCGCCCCTCACTTCACCGCCTTACAGCTGACACAGCATGTGGTAAATTGAAGTACCCTCAACTGTGGCTTCAACTTTACCTCATCGAGGCCTCTTCATAGTTTAGTACACTTTCCAGTCATCTTCCCTTTCTTCTTCTTCTCGTTGTCCTTCTTCTCCTTCTTCTTCTTCTTCTTACCCTTGTCTTTCTGCATTGTTGTTGTTTTTATTGCTGCCGATGTGAAACCCTTTTTTTGTAGGTTCTGAAATATTTTTGCATGCATGATGATTGATTTTGTGGGTTTAAGAATTTGACTCGCACAACCTGTCAGCAAAAGAAAAGAGGTTGGAGAGCAGAAGAAGAAGACAAAGAAGAAGAAGAGCAAGAAAAGGAAAAAGATTAAGAAGACTTTTAAGAAGAAGAACATTTAAAGACATGCAACAATTATGTACAATTAGAAATAAAAAAGAAGTAGATGAAAAGCCCGCTCAACTTCTTCCCAACCCATTCGGGTTTCTACCGTAGATTTCGTAGTCCGAAGATAACCGATCACTTTCAGAGTTTCACGATGGTGGAGCAATACTACAATATTGTGGTTATCGAAGTATTCATTATACTATTTATAAACTACTTTAATTATAAACTAGTCATAAAGAGTGATTATAAACGTTATTATATAAGTTGAGAAAGTCATTATATAAGCTAGTTTTAGTTTAGGGCCCTCAGTGAGTCAAAACGGTCCTCGGTTTTTAATATTAGTCAACTTTAATCATGTTAAAGCTATTAGAAATCTGTATAAGGTACTAATATATGAATCTATAGAGACTATCCGACGACCATCTTTGCTCTAGCTTTTCAATTTTAAAAATAATTTCAGTTAATGAAGGTTGATCTTGCCGTACAGTAGATTTGATGGACCGGAATGTTATTTTAAAGCCTATTTTAGTTTCTCCCAAATTAATTTTTATTTCCTTGCCTTCCTTCAATTTACTTCAACTACTTTTAGTTTAATGAAGCATTTGTTATGTATAAAAATACGACAACGATGTAACTTTACAAGCTTTCTTATATTTTACCTTTCCTTCAAATATTTGAATGTAAAATTATTAGAAAACTATTTGATATTCGACTGAATCATCTTCGAATTCAAGTTCAGTGACCTGAATGCATACCAAGTCTGGTGAAAAAACTCAAACTTAACCGAAAAGTTGAAAGTTTGAACCGGGGAACCTTGGAAAATATTTAATCTAAACTACAACTTTAGAGAATTTCAATTCTGTTGTGGTTTCAAAGATAACTCAGCTCTATAAAGGTTATTTTTATATGAAATTCTTCATGTTCCAACCGATCCATCAGCAACCCGCATTTTTTTCCGCCTCTTCTTTTTGGTCAAACAAGTGTTAACTAAATAAATGAGTCCCATTAAAATTTCGAATAAATTATGCCCAAAAGACAAAAATTTACATCAAATTCAGGTTTTGTTTTGTTTTTCTTTGGGTATTTTTTTGTGGTCCGTTGAGCCTTAAAACTTTGATTAATGCTTTCATTAATTTTCACAGAATTTGACAAAAATTGCTCGAAAACATAACAAAATAAAACAAAAACAAAACCAAAGAGAGAGAGAGAGAGAGAGAGAAAACATGAACCTGTTTCTGTTGCTTGTGTTTCGTGCGAAGAATCAAATCAATTAATTAAGTTCAAGAAAAGTTTACTTTGTGCAGCTTAAGAGTTCTGCTCGTTGTTGTTGTGGTTGTTGTTCCTGTTGTGGTTGTTTTTCTTGTTGTTGTTGTTGTTGTTGATGTTGTTGTTGCTGTTGTTGTTGAGACTCGAATTAGTGCCGTGGTCTTTCATGCCACAGAAAGTATCGCGTATCATGTTGGGTTAGAGTAGAGTCGCAGTAACTGTAGCGCGACAGCAACGCGACAGTCGCTTTACATCCTCGCTTATATCATTTAATGTTAAAAATATTTAAATGCAATCAAATTAATGCAGTTACATTCGACACATTTAAAGCACATTCGCGTCCAGAGGAGAGTCGAAAAAGCAGCCTCCAGTCGAGTTGATGAACACGCAGCTGCAGCGGCATCTGAGCAAAAAAAAAAAAACCAAACCCAAAACAAGCGGAAAGAAAGCGAACGATTCAAAAAGCAGCACTGAAATATCAAAAACGAATGCGAAAACGAATATTGCAACAAAACAAATGAAGATAAATGATATTTAATGGTTTTGATGGATCCTCATTGATTAAAATTAAACGATTTGCTTCAGACAAATGATGTGTTTAAATTTAACGTTGCTGCGGCTGCGGTGCCGCGTCTCATTGCACATGACTAACCTTGGAATGTAGTGCACTGTACAGGGTGCTACAGAAGGTGCACTTCATTCGTTTACTGTTGCCAAGAAAAAATAAAGAAATTCTTTAATTTTAGTTAATAACATGAATAATTTAAATATTGATAAATCTTCCATTCTTTTTGTCGATAGTCTATAGCATCCTTCTAGCATTCTTCTAGTACCTTTTTTGCATCCTTTTTGCATTTATTCTGCACTCTTTGATTCGTTACTTCGTTGCTATGCAACATTAAATAATGCTTGCTTTCTTTTTTAACGTACTAAATTCATTAAATACAAAGTAGTTTAGTCTACACACACTCACTCATGTTTATACACGAATTATTACACGTTCGCATTCGTACTCACACACAGAAACTCACTCCTGCTTATGAACCGCTTCGAATCGCCGCTGCTGCTGCAGCTGCTGCCGTGAAAAATTAACGCGAAACCTTTGAATAATTTTGCATATTAAAACAACAACAACAACAACGGCGAGGATAACAACTGCAACAACAACAACAACAACTCGGTCGCAAATAACTTGTCTGGTGCAATTTTATGCGCTTCATGCCTTTTGGGCACCTCTTAGAATCGAGCTGAGTGAAGTTGGAGCTCAGCCAAAGTGATGCACTTGTATGCCGCAGTATCCTTGTTGTTGTTGTTGCTGTTCTTTCTGTTGTTGTCTTTATGTTTTTTCCATCTTTTTTTGTTAGCCTTTCATTCTTAAACCCTTGTGCGAAAGTTTGATGGTACCCTGGTAGACCCTTGATGCCTCTTTTAATACGATGACCGGCTCATGATACGTATAGCGTGCGATATCCTTCTTCTCTACCTTCTGTTCATGATGTTCACATGTTGTTGTTGTTGTTGTTTATGATGCTTTCATTGTAGTTGTTGTTTGTGGTGGGTTTTGCACGAGTTAAAAATTATGCAGATTCTGAATCTAGACTTTTTATTGTTGCTGATGCTGCTGTTGATGTCGCTGCTGCCTCATGCCGTGAATAAACATCAAGTGGCTCTCTCTCTCTCTTTTTTTTCTCTGTCTCTCTCTCTCTCTGTCTCTCACACTCTCTCTTTCTGTCTCTGTCTCTCTCAGTCTGTTCCTCTGTCTGTCTGCATATTTTGATGTTTCTGCAACGTGGACAACAACGTGGACAAGAAAAACCTCGATATTCTGTGGTTGTTGTTGTTATTATTGTTCTTAATATTGTATGTAGTAGTTGTTGTTGTTGTTGTTGTGTAAATTTTTGCCAACAATTTTTATGCATTCGCCGAGGGCGCTAGAATTTGACTGACTTGCTTGTTCGATCGCGTTGCTTGGCAGCTGCTGCGACTGCGACTGCTGCTGCGACTGCGACTGCTGCTGCGACTGCTGCTACGACTGCGACTACAGATGCGTCTGCGTGTGATTGCAACTGATCGATCGTAGCTTTGATCGCACGCTGTTCTGTTGCTGTCGTGCTGATGCTGATGTTGATGTCGTTGCCGTTGCCGGTGCCGGTGTCGGTGCTGGAGCTGAATCTGAATCCGATGACGATAATGATTTTTGTTCTTTTTTCCTCAAATTTATGCTCATTATTATGTAGATACTGTTGGAGATGATGATGATGCAAACAATGAGCATTACAAAGCGTGCATCTTCATTTCATGCAGCGGCCGGTTTTTTAAAAATTCTCTCTTTATTCGTTTTTTGTTGTTTTTGTATACTCTTTTGCTGTTGTTTTTGTAGACTATAAACAATATCTCAATAAATAATGACCGATCATAAATAATAATCGACCAAGAAATGTAAAATGATTCAGTTCAGATCAGTTCAGTCGCTGGCTGCCACTCGCTGCATTCAAGACTCATGTTGATGGTTCTCATGGCAGCTTGGATTTTTAAGCATCGGCAGCAGAAGCGGCAGCAGCAGGAATTCAAAATCCATGAAAAGCAGGAACAAGAAAAGAAAAGGTATAAAAATGCCAACAATGAAAAAAACCCCAACATAAAATAGAAGAAGAGGAAGCAGAAGCAGAAGCAGGTTGTAAAAAGTGAAGCTTAAACAAAAAGAAGAACAACAAAAACGACAGCCAAGCAACAAAATAACGCTTAAGCTAATTGATTGGCAGTTAGGGGATCTACGCACATATACACACATACAAGTATACACACACACGCACACACACACACACACACACACACGACTCATGCACAGCAGCCACATGTTGGTAGGTCGCCGCAGTCCTTCGTTTCTGATACTTGTTCTTGTTTTCCTTTTCTTCCTCTTCTTTTAGTCTTCCTTCTTCCCTTCCTTCCGCCATCCAGCCTGGAAAAATCCCCGCCATTAAGCTAATCTGGCAACACTGTTCGGCTGTAGAAAAGTCCGCTGAAATATCGTAGAAAAGATCATCATCAATTGCAAAAAAATTGTTCTTTTTAGAATTTTTGCTAATTTTTCCGAGTGAAGATTATGTTTTGTTTTCGAATTATTTGCGTATTCAAATTATTTGGATTCTCATTTCTATTAAAAGCTTTATTTCATTATAATTCTCATGTTTTAAATAGTTTTTCGAATTTAGTTTAGTTTGATATTTGAAAAAATAAACTTATTCTTTGATTGGACCTTTTTATTTTCCATAATTTTAGTGTATTACTTTAAAACAACTTTTAATCCGCGTGAAAGGAAGCTGAAAACACATCAGCTTCTAGGATGTACTTGGGTCTTTCTCATAGTTTGTTTTTTTTTTTTGTTACCATTTCATTTGACGTATGCGAAGAAAAAACAAAGGAAAACATTTGAAAAACTTCAAATCAAGTGAAAAAATTAGGTTAGCTTTCGCTCAATCCTTTTTGGTAGGTGATACTGGTAGTTTCTGTGTTGTTGTTGTTGTTGTTGGTGGTGGTGGTGTTGTTGTTGGTGGTGGTGGTGTTGTTGTTGTTCTTTGCCAACCACATTAAAGATTACCGTTTATGGTATAGATTATAGCCGTAGATTAATCCTTTAGTAGAAAGTCAACCGGGATGATTTCGCTTTTCATCGCGAAAAGAAGGAAAAAAAAGAAAAAAAAGAAAAAAAAAAGAAAATAAAGAATAATTCGAGTTTCAAAAGAAACTGAAACAATTTTTTTTTATGTTGTTGTACTGCTTTTAATATTACAAAGGATTTCACTCAATTGAAGCGGCTGCTATTTTTTAAGGTTGCAGTGTTGAGTTGTTGTTGTTTTGCTTTGGGTCTTCTTAGGGTCTCGTTTCTTGTTGGTATTTATTTATTCGTTGTTTTTATTACCTTTGAAACCCTCTCGAAAAGATCTCTCTTCTTCTTATCAAAATCTGTACTCTACACTAATGCGCTTTTAATGTTCGCTGCTGATATGAATTCTGATTACGGAATCTGTGTTAAAGTACAAAGGAAAGAAAACCGGGGAGAGAAAGGGGGCAAAATAAATAAAAACCCTTTCAAAAAGACAGAGAAAACAAAACAAAACAATCAAATAAACAAAAGAATAAAAATAAACCAAATTAAAAAAGTACAAAAATAAAATCCATCAACGAATGCAAAGCATGCAAAGTTTGTTAAGAAAGAAACAGAACCATCAAATAAAAAGAAAAGGAAAGAGAAGAGGAGGAAAAAGAAGAAGAAGAAGGAGAAGAAGGAGAAGAGGAAGACGATGAAGAAGAACAACAATCATAATAAGAAAAAAAAAAAAATAAGGCAAACGTCAACAGAGAGTGCTTTAAGATCAACAGCGATCAACGACAACAACAATTAAAAAAGCAGCATCAACTTAAAAACGGCCAAAACAATAACAACAACAACAACAGAACAACAACGAAAACAACAACAATTTTAAGAGCATCACCACCACCACCAACAACCAGCAACATTTCACTTTGAAGATGTTTTAATGGGCCGCAAGGTTAAAATTATAATAAAGTATGCTTTATTGGCACAAATGCAATGTTGCTGGACTCTTTCGTTGTTGTTGTTGTTGTTGAACTGCTTGTTGTTGTTGCCTTCTTCGACTTCTCATCTCTTTTCTGCTGACTGCGCTCGCTGCATGCAATCGAGACTCTTTTCGTCTTCTTCTTCTTCTTTTTCTGCTTCTTCTTCTTATTTTTCTTCCTCTTCTTGGTGCTGCTTTTTTATAGATTTTTGCATTTTATTTTTTTGGTTTTTTTGTCTTTTGATTTTTTATTTAAAAAAATTCTATCCTCTGCTTTGGAGGTTACTCTACACTTGCATCGTCGTCGTCGTCGTCATTTTTTGATGTCTTCATGTGTTTTTGTTGTTGTGTATCTTAGTGCTGGATGCTGTTGCCGCGCCGGTATGTCAACCATGCATGCAGCTTGCATGTGCTCACGCATGCAAATCGCACGTCATGTCTGCGTGCGAACAAATTTCAGGCGCTGCTTTTTTCGATTTTAGTTAAAAGTTGATTAAAAAAAATTCCATTCTTTTCTGATTTGATTGTTTTTCTTTATAAAAAAGAATCTCGTTTTTACGTATTTTTAGAAAAGTTCTATAAATGTTATGGAAAAAGTATTATAAACCTTTTAAAAAAACAAAATAAAAGCAATAAACAAGACACATGAAAGAGGAGAAGATATCCCACTCTTCTTCTTATTCTTCTTCTTATTCCTTCCCGTCTTATTCTCTTCCTCTTTCTTACTTCTTAATTGATAAAAAAGCGAATTTATAACTTTTGATAACGATTTTTTAGGCTGTAAACAAAAATAAAGAGTATTATTAAAAAAAAAAGCAATAAAAAACAAAAACCAAACACAACAACAAACACATGGAAAGGCTGCAAAATTAACTTAAGCGCTTTAGATCTCTTTTAACGCTTATCTGTTAGGCTTCAAAAAAAAAGGAAGCAACTAAAAAACCACGCCGAAAACTTTTACAAAAATAATTCTGCGAAGCTGAGATGCAAATCCGTATAAAGTAAGAGCAACAACAACAACAACAACAACAAACATGCTTTCTGTCAAACAGATAATAAGCAATTTTATTGACAAGCTACAACGTCATCAAGCTGCAGCGGCAGCAACAACAACAACAGCGGCAGCTACAACGGCAACAACAACAACAACAGAAACAGCAACGATAACAACAACAACAGCAACAACAGCAACAACGACAATGAAATCACCGCAGCGTCGTCTCAGCATCTTTTAAAGTATATTTAAATGTACAGCATATCATCCTGATGTTGTTTTTGTTGTTGTTGCATATTCGATTGTTTCGAATTCGAGCCGTTGTTGTTTCTGTTTTCGAATTGAGACTTTTTTTATAAAAATAACTGTTCCTCACGAAGCTCCAAGCTGCCCAAAAAAAGCTGTTGGCTTTCTTTCCGGCCAACTTTTTCAAGATTTTAAAAAAAAATTAATGCAAAGCAGCAGCAAACGAAGCGATGGCTACAGCGACAGCACCAACAACAACAACAGATGATGATGATGATGATGAAATGGAATTTGACTAAATTTGGCAAATTTTATGGTAGTAAAACAAACAAAAATAACAGAAAGTAAATGAATAAACTAAAAAATAAAAGAGCAACAAGAAAAGGTTACTATAAACATTAGACTGGTCGCAATAATTTTTTTTTTGAAATTTGATTGCCTGCGCTGCTTAAAATATGAGGTTTGGTGTAAGAAATCATGTCCTAATTTTTCAGCTCAAACCGACGGTGCCTAGTCGTGCCTAGTGGGGCCCAAAGTTCCCCATATTATAAAAAACATCTATTCAATCGGATCTTTATAGCTATACTAGTTGAAAAGCCGGTCCCATAGACCGAAAATCAAAAATCTGGCTTCGTTACGATCTTCCGCAGAGAAAGTACTTTAAGTATGCCAAATTTCAGCTTCCTATGTCATCAGATGGCTTCAGAAAGTTGTGGAAAGAATAGGACATACATACAAACATCCGGACATACTAAGAAATTATATATTGTATAGATATATTAAAGTATTTGGTATTTAATGTTTTAGTATGATACGAACGAAAGATTTTAACTAAAATTTATTTATTATTGGAAGAAATAAAAAATTCGAAGTTCATATTAAAATGTTCAAGCATGTATTTAATTAAAAGGACATCAAAAACATCGGTTGTCTTATCGTCGATGTACGACGACCTTCTGCTCTGCTTGCCAACTACTTTGCTTCTTCGTCGTTTAATTGTTTGTTTAATTCCGTTTATGTTATTTAGGTGAAATTTCTTCGACCACAGTTTTACAGTAATATTTTATTTCATGTAAAATTATTCAACAAACGAAATAATTATCAAACCTTTAAAATGTACCACTAACAATGTAAGTAAAACAACGGTAGTTCATACACGTACTTCATATTGTCTGTAAGCTACTTTTTCTTCCATGTCGCCACCATATAAGTGAATTGTTGGTCAAATCTGTATTTGAAATGAATTTTGGGAAAACATCCGGGCCAGAAGTTCTTCTCTTCAACAGATTTGCCAAGTATTGGAAACACATTGAAGCTAGCACGTTCAAGAGTGGAATTTTGGACGAAGAAGTGGTGCGAATTTTAACAACATCGCGCGTAGATTATTTGAAGAATTTTTGTATAAATGCGTTAAAATTCCATTACGTGCGTGCAGATTATAAAGAGTTGCTTCAGTTAAAACTCCATTTTATTGGGGAGCATGTACCAGATTTTTCACAATTTCGTTTGCCTGGTGCAACATCGCATGCACGATTCATGTCAAAGTGCATTTATTGTTACAAAATATTTCTATTTCGCGAACAGTTCAAATTGACAGCAGCGGAATTGAAAAGTCTTCGGAGCATTTGCTTATTTTTGACTATCATATATGTTCTTTATTGGTTCCGATGTGCGAATGCTATAGAAGCGCCAAAACTAGATCTTGATTTCATTCAAAACGTTGTAACTTATTTTGATAAAGAAGTTCCGACCGCATTATTGCAAAAAATAAGAAACCATTTGTGGTATTTGTCAGAAGAAACTGTTGGCCTTGCATTTGTGAATGAAAGTGTGCCGTTGGAAATAAAAAAGATGATGGTCCAAAAACTCGACATCGGCAATGACATACACGGAAATAATGAAAAAATTTCGAAAAGGAATGTTGTCAATATGGATGAAATTTTCTCTTACGCGTCAAGAGATATATCAGATTTCGTTTCTCCACTGACAAAGAAATTTTTTTCTCCATTAGCCATAGATCCAAAATTTTTAGAATCGGAACCTTCTCAATGGCAACAGAGGGATGATTATTGCGCTGGAAAAGCTGTCTGTCAACATTTGAATGTTGTGAATGATGCAGCAGAAAGAGCAATTAAACTCATCACGGATTACAATAAATCGCTAACATACGATGAGAAAGATAAGTAGTAATTACTCCAAGTTGTTGAACACTATCGTCATTTATATCCTTCTCACAACAAATCTTCTCTTATAAATTAATCAACTCAATAAAATTAATTAAATAAATATATACTTTTTTTTATCATTATATTAACTTTCAAAACCATTAATAAATTAAATTTATATTTGAAGCACATTATTCAATATAACTATAAATACCTGATTGAATAGATGTTTTTTTATAATATGGGGAACTTTGGGCCCCACTAGGCACGACTAGGCACCGTCGGATTTAGCTGAAAAATTAGGACATGATTTCTTACACCAAACCTCATATTTTAAGCAGCGCAAACAATTATATTTTAAAAAAAAAAAAAATCCCATACAAGATGCGACCAGTCTAATAAACATTCACAACAGCAACAACAACAATAACAGCAACAACAACAATAACAGCAACAGCAACACAAATGATAACAACAGCAACAATAAAGAAACTTTTTTAATATATACTATAATATAAACGATGCTGTATATTTTGTTGTGAATATTTTCAGTAGTAGCTGTTGTAGTTGTTGTTATTATTATTGTTGTTGTTGTTGTTGTTGGAACGTCATCAGCAATTTGTAAGTCGTTTGTACAAAATGCCCAATAATGTGACAGGCAACACAGAAGGGTTAACTGAATGGAATTTATTGTCATGTCATGTACAGTATTTTTACGTCGAATTGTTTATGCAAATTGTTGTTGTTGCTGTTATTGTTTTCGTTGTTGTTGCTGTTATTGTTTTCGTTGTTATTGTTTTCGTTGGACTTCTTTTTTTCTCTTCTTTTGGGTTAAAAAGAAATTTTAGAAACACGAAGAAATGAAAAATAGTTTATAGATTAAAATCAAGAAAATCGTTTCTTGTAACTAATTTAAACAAGGAGAAAAATTCTGAATTTTGATTAATGCACAAATAGAAGCAAATTAATAACAACAACAACGGCAACAGCAACAACAACAATAATAATAACAATAATAGTAAAGATTTCCAGGGTTGTTTTTTCGCTGAGAATCATGAAGTCGGTTTTTTTTTTCTGCCATACTAGAAACTGCTTTCATATTGAAGCCGCTTTTTAATTGCAATTAAATCTCGATACATGAAATTAGAATTCTTGAGGTTGGAGAGAAAGGTTCTCTACGCTCTGAATTCGGGTTCGATGACTCCGTTTAAGAGGCACACAGTCACTGGCGCAAGTTTGCCGGCGAAAAGCGCTTCATGACCGATAACTTTATGACGTCATTAAAGCATTTACAATAAGTCGTAGAAATCTGATTAAATTAATCTATGAGATCGTAAAGGAGGTAATTATTTCTACCCTACAAGTGAGGCAACTGCTGCAACAACAACAACAACACCAACAACCAACTGGAACAACAACAACAACCAACTGAAAGAACAACAACAACAACAACCAACTGAGTCTTAGCCAAGGATCGAGAGCTGTGCGATAGTGAAGATAGTGAAGTATAAAAGTTAGTCGCTTACATTGTATGTCATTCTTGTAGTTCTTCCTTTGACTCTGATTCTGAAATACATTTCTAAAGCCTCCCTACGTCTCTCCGCCCCCCCCCCCTCACCCACCGCTCTGTCGTTCGTTTCCTCACCGTATTCAACTCGTACACAGAAACGAAGGCAGGGCGGCAGGGCGGCAGGGGAAGCGATCGCTTTTGTATGTTGGTAGGGCAACAAATTGTCTGCTTCAGCCGGCCGACGTCTATAAATTTCAAGCTAGTAAAACTTTTTAATGTGGCTCAAACTGCATGAAAAAGAAAAGAAAAAAAAAAAAAACAAAAGGAAAACACGCAAAACAACGCAATGTAAAAAAAAACCGCAAAAAAACCACCGCAAAAATCCATAAAAATCGGCCATGCTTTAAAAAAAGCTTTACAACCTGCAACGCCTGCTGTTTTGGGTTGACTGGCCACAGTTTGTCTGTCCCGCAGCCAGATGGACAGACGGACAGACGGACAGAGAAACGGACGGACAGACAGACAGACAAGAAGTGTGTGTATGTGTATTTGTGCGTATGAGTGAGCGTATGAGTGAATGAATGAGTGTGTTTTTGATGCCAGAAAAGTCGACACCCGACGTGGTACAAAAACACTTCCTGCATGCGTAGGATGATGATGGCTGACAAGGGATGGGCTGCTAGATGGGCTGGTTGACTGGCTGGTTGCTTGTTTGTTCGATGCGGTTGTGACTGCACACATACCAGCAACAGTGGCCGTCTGCCGCGCTTGTCGCCTGTCGCAAAAGCGTGCGTTTTCCCTGCACAATCAAACAGAACTCATTAGAAATTGAAGAACAACAACAACAACAACAACAACAATCATACACCACTTCTTCTAACGCAGTTTGTAACCTGTACGTACTGTAAAAAGAGTGGTTAAGCAACGCATTCGGATTTTGTTGCTAGCTACATGAGTTTTGTTGCTGTATTTTGTTGTTGTTGCATTTGTGTCTAAGACTTAGCATACATTCCAGTTGGCATTTTTGGCATTCGAACATGACACGTTTTACGACCGAAAATCCGATCGAAAATCATGTCAGATGATTATTTCATCGATGATGCTGATGATTATTCCAACGATGATGATGGTGTCGATGATGATGATATTTTCGCTCTCGAAGCCGAAATCGTCGACGTTTCTGATGACTTTAATGATTTCAAGTGTTCATGCAGAAACACGTTGATATTTTCAGCTATAATTTTAATGATGATGCTGTTGGTTTTAATGATCGCCTTGCTCTTGGCTGCTCATGATCATGAACGTGAAGAAAATCCGGCAAGAAAACGTGTTCCATGAAAACCGAAAACGATGCATGTTAATGAAATGAAATGCCGGAAATTTACATCGCTCACTCCCACCACATCGTAAAATTATTCGATGTTTAACAGTGTATTGAAAACAGAGGAACAACAACAACAACAGGAATACTAACAACAACAATAACATAACAGTTATTTCTGTTCAAAAAAAAAGGTATGGATTTTAAAATGTATGTAAATCATCGACTGTATAGTGAGCAATATAAGAAATAATTACTGGTTGTTGCTGTTGTTTCTGTTGATGATTCTTTGTTGCTTTGACGCTCGCAGAATTCTGTAAAATTCACAAAACAGCAACTGAAAACATGTCGCAGAAGTGAAGCCAGGCAATCAACAGAACGTGGTTTAGCAACATCGCCATCCATCCGAGCAACATGGAGATTTGTTGCTATGCTTAAACGTCATTTAAGCGTGCTTCGTAGAATGTTAAGAATTATGAGCTGGGACAACGTTAAGTACTCTGGGAGAGAGAGGAAGAAAGAGAGAGGGACAGAGAGAGAGAGAGAAAGAGAGAGAGGGGAGAAGTTATGAGAAACTTTTTAAGCAACCAGAAATACAGACAACTCTTCAGAGTGACACAGCAAAAGAGATGTTGAAAGAAAACGAAGGATAAGAATAGAAAAAGAGACAGTTGAACAGTCGGTTAGACAGACATTCAAGCAGACAAACAGTTCAACAGACAGACAGACAATCGAATGGCTGGAGTATGGATAGAAATGTCCTTGTTGTCTGGCATGCGTGAAATTAACGTAAATAAAACAAGCTGCCTGTGTTGCATGCTAGAGATATAATAACAAGAACAACAACAACAACAACAGCATCATCGTCATCGTCATCAGCAGCAGCAACACCGCAGCATCAGCTTCGGCAATAAAAAGATGCATAAAAAAGTCGAGTTGAGTGTGTAGCTTGAAAATACTGCGGCTCCTTCGGTTCCTTTCGCGTCTGCGACATGCAAATAAGCAGCCTCATATAATTAAAAAGTGTCGGTGGTGCAATAAAAAGGATAGCTATAAAGTTATGCTATAAATTTATGTTAGCCTCGCTCTCGATTTTGCAATTCCCCCGTCAAAATCCCCCCCGTTTATCCGTTCTTTTTAAATATTTTTTCCTTGTATTGCCAGCTCACTTCTGATTCAGTTAAGAGCTTCATTAAGTGCTTCGAATATGCGGGTTTTAAGAGCTGCAAATCAAGATATATACACAATATATACAGGAAGGAAAAAAACAACAACAAAACAAGAGCCCGTAAAAAATAGAAGAAGAAATAAAAATCAAGAAAGCCAAAAGCAAAATAATAAAAAAACTGAAAGAAGTGTAGAAAAAAAAGAGAAGGAAAAAGAAGATTTCTTAAAAACATCATAGCTACATTTTTCACTCTTTTATTATTTAACATCGCTTCAGTGTTTAATTATTGTATAATAATCCATAAAAGCTAACAAAAACTTTTACTTTTCCGATGATTTCATTGATGATCGTTAAATAATTTGCATAACTTATGTTGCATAAAGAATCAACGAAAACAATACAAAGATTATTATAAAAATAATAAAAAGTTAATAGAAAGCACCACAATTAAGCAATACAAATGAAAAAAAAATGAAATAAGAAAGAAGAAAAATTAATCTTATAAAATAACGGCAAGAAAATTGAATTAGGAATAAAAGCAACAACAAAAATTAGAGCCAACCAAACAAAAGGACTCCTTTTTTTAGTTTTCTTTAATAGAAAAGAAAAAAAAAACAACACAGAAAAATGTTTAAATAAATAAAAAATGTTTGATTATATAATCTTCAACCCACCCTTTTTTAAATTTAAAAAAAAATTAAATAAAAAAACTAATAAAGATAGAAAAAAATCCAGGAGAAGGAAAAACTAAATAAAATCAAACAGGAAAAAGAATAAAAAAGAAATTCAAGCGAAGGAAAAATAGAAAAAGGAATTCAAGAAAAAGCGAAGAAAAAATTGGAATCAAAATCAGGAAAAAACCCGAATTTAAAGTTAAGAAAATTTATAGAAAAACTAATAACAGAAAATATAAGAAAATCCGAATGTGAATAGAGGAACAAATAGAAAATAAAAATAATAAACGCATAGAAAAGGGCGGACAATATAAAGAAATGAAGACAGAAAACATTATAATGACTTTTGATCAAATTATTGCATTATTATTACTGTTATTAGTATCGAATTACTTCCAGAAAGGCAAACAAATTTGCATTTTGATTGCTTGAACACAGGAATTGTTTTTGCCTTTAATTTTTTTAGTAATAGTAACTTTTTTGAATGAATTTTTTTCTTTACTTTTTTCATCTATTTTTTCCATATTTCTTTGTTTTATTGATGATAATCTTTTGTCTTTTTGAAAGAAGTAAAACGAAAACAAGGGAAATTTTTGCCAACCTGCTGATCGCTGGAGGCTGGCTAAATTTGGCCAAATACCAAAAAAAAGTGGGCTTGACAAATGGCCAAACAAAATTATTTAATACAACAACAATTTGTACCTTCCCATAATAATAATAACAATAATAATAACAGTAATAAAACATAAGAAAATTCATCATTTATCTGGGGGAAAACTAAAGAAAAAACCAACAAAAAATAAAACAATAACGACAACAACAACAGCAAGGATTAAAGACAGAAAAAACTGCAAGTTTTTTTTACATATTTTAAATAATAAAGAAAAAGAAAAAGCAACACAAAAACAACAACAACAAATAGCAAGCAACAACAACAAGTAGTGGCACAGCAAGCAGCTCCACCTCAAAAAGTTTTTCCTCTTGATTGTTGTTGTTTTGCTTGTCCTTTTTTTATTATTATGTTTTATTCTTGATGATGCTGTTGTTGTTGTTGGTGTTGTTGTTGCTGTTATTGTTGCTGTTATTGTTGCTGTTGTTGTATCTCAAACCAAACATGCAAGATTTTCATAGAAACTCCTGAAGATTTAAGCTTTTATTATGGGTTTTTCTGCATTTCCCCCCGTTTTCCTTTTTTTCTGATATCGAGTGGGTGTCTTTTACTTTTGTTTGTTTTAAAGTGTAAGCATGACAGCTGAACGGTACTTTGATTTGGTTTTCTTTTTGTTTCTTTTGAATGTTGCTCTTTTATCGAAATGATTAACAGTCACTATTACAGAAATTGTAGTTGCTTTGGCTTTAAGCATTGACGTGTTTAGGTGATGGTGATGGTGATGATGATGATGATGATGATGATGATGTTGGTGATGATGATGATGATGATGATGATGGTGATGATGATGATGAGGATGAGTGCAGTAAAAATTATGAGCTAGCGGCTGAAGAAGTGAAGACGGGTAAATTGTAAAAATTGTGCTAAAAATCTATAAAAATTACATTAATTTACCTTCAATACATTTTTCTAAATTTATACAAATTTTTTTATATTATTCACGACTACAATTGATGGGTCTTCGTCCAGACTATCGTAGGCAGTGACGATATTATTTTTAATATTAATATTAATCCTTTAAATTCGATATTTCATCATGGCATTCGCTCTGTTGATGCTCTTTCGATGCTTTTTCTATGCACCTTCGATGTTCCTTTCTTGCTTCTTCGATACTCCTTCGATTCTTTGTTGATGCTTCTTTGATGCTCCTTTGATGCTCCTTTAATGCCTCATCGCTGCTCCGTCCCATCGAATGCTGAACACTTCAAGTGACAACCCTGGCAAAGTGGCATTCATAACCCACTGACAACAGCATCAGACAACAAGGTTGGGTCTCTTTTCTTGCAATCAGCTGCTTCTCACCCGCTTACCCGCCGCTGCTCGGCGAAAGAATGTTGTTTGTGCCAAACAGCAAACATTTTCAGGTCGGTGATTTTTTTGTTTCTGTTTCGACATTTTTTGCCCAGATTTGTTTGAATTTTCCTGTGTGGGTTGTGAGAGAACTTGAAGGTGTATAGAATTAGAATAGAGGGAGGGGCGGAGGGAGGGAGGGACGGATGGAGGCTGAGATGGAAGCATTACAGTTGAATTGCTTGCTTGGGTTTTCTGTCGTTTCTATTTTTGTGAGATGTTAGAAAAGCTATGATAACGAATGTAGTTGTTGTTGTTGCTATTGTCATTATTATTGTTGTTGTTATTCTAGTTGTTGTTGTTATTCTTGTTATTCTTCCTTGTTGTTGTTTTTGTTTTTGGCTTAAATTATTGGAAATTTCTTAAAAGTGGCATCAATTCACAGCCAGATTTTCTTTTGAAGATCTTTTCTCTTATTTCTTTTATTATTTTTATTATTTGTATTTGTATTTGTATTTTATTCTTCTATTTCTTTGTTGTGTTCATTTATTTTCCGATAGCTTTTGGACAGCTTCTTGTAGACACGCCAGCAGAAAACCTTTTGTGGCATTTTAACGTGTGACTCTGCAGCGCTGCAGCCTCGATTATGGTTGAAAAGCCTCATGTTGTTGTTTTTTATTCTATTCGTTGTTGTTGTTGTTGCTAGCTACTTTATCAAACTCCTGCCCACTCCTTGGAATGAAGTAAAAACGTCGAAGAGGAAGACGATTCTTTGGTCACTCTGTTCATGTATCTAGTAAAAAAAAAATCAAAATAAAAAACACACAACAACAAAAAACAAAAAAATTGAAATCGTAAACGAATAAAATTGAATTCTTTTCTTTGCAATAAAAACACAAATAAAAAAATACTTCAGATCATCATCATCATCATCACCAGCAGCAGCAGCAGCAGCAGCAGCTTAACATCATCAGAAGATTAACAAATCACGCTACGTTGTTAAAATATTTCGCAGAAATCACGATATGATTTTCAGTTGATCAATAAAGTGAATAATAAAGTTGAAAAGATATTGAAAAAAATATCAAGAAATACGATTTTTTTCGATTTCTACGATACGAAATATCAAGAAAAATATCATTTAGATTTTATACCAGAGCCAACCGGGGGCTGTCGGCCTCCCCTGCTGTGCTTTTGACCGAATCCGATGCCGCGTCGCTTCTACGCGTCACTCACAACGCACACGCAGCACAAAAATAAGACGAAGAAGAAGAACAACAACAACAACAACAAAAACATTGCCAATAAAACGCGGCTCAACAGTTTCACTGCTACGCATGTGCTTCTCTTCCTCTTGCTCACTATACTCGTGTTTTGTTGTTGCTACCGGCGAAAAACCATCACCTTCAAAGGAAAAATCTATAAAACTAGCAAAAAAAATTGTGAGAAATTTAGCAAAGCAAAGAAAAGCTACCGTTATCGCCATTAGAAAGAGAAAGAAACAAACGATCGAAGAGAATAGAAAGAAAATAAAAGAAGAAATAGAAAACAGCAGCGAAGATGAGCGTTGATCTGTTTTCTGTGCAAAACTTGGGTTAGGAGGGGGCGGGGGGGGGGGGGGAGGGGGTGGACAGTTGAGCTTCCATTTTGCAACTATTTTTCAAGCATTTCAACGATTGAATGGAATTTTCCGACTTCATTTATTTCTTCATTCATTTGAATCATTTCGAAAATTCAATTTAATTCAATTTACTTTCGTCAAATGAAGAATACTTTTTTCTGTTATTATTAAAAAGAGAAGCAGTTAAATGAAAAAGATGCAATAAATTTATACAAAAACATGAAATAAATGAACTTTGTTTCCTAAGCAAAAGACTTAAGACACGAACTTTTCTTTGTGTGACAACCTTTTTTTCAGGTTCGTAGCTTAAGTCTTTGATTTTAAATAGGAATTAAAAATATATAAAAAACTTCAAAATTCTTTTAATTAAAATCGTAAAACAATTAATTTTCCATGAATAATATTATTTTTATTAATAAATAACTCGAAACAATTAAGATTTCACTTTCCTTTCACATCATAAAGAAACACTGTTTTTACTGTTTTGTTTTTGTCGTTGTTTTTGTTGCAGTTTTTGTTGATTATTAACTCGTATCATCCACTTTGAATCTGAAGCTTAATTAAAGGCTTCAGTTATACTTTGTTTGTTTGCTTTGTTTATTAATTTCATCACACCAACTCTGATTGTCACGATGTACAGACAACAGCAACAGCAACAACGACAACAATAGGAAAACTTCTCCCACCCACAACAAAATAATAGACGCCTTTAGTTAAACAACAACCACAACAACCACAACAACCATCATTGCATTTGCTTAGCTTAGCATTGATTAACTTAACCTTAATAAACACATCGACTCACTCAACGTGAGAGCGTCACGTCGTTCAATGGACCGCAAACGCAAACGCAGGCGTCGCAACCAGCAACCAGCATATACAACAACAACAACAGCAACAGCAACAGCAATAACAACAAAAGCACACAACATCTCAGAAGCTTATCATGATGCAGCTATAATAAAATCTCTATTAAAAACGATAAAAATTCAGATTTTGCAACAAAAAAAAAAAAAACAGCAAAAAAACACCCATTTTAAAATATAAAAAAAAATTCAAATTAATAAAAATAAATCCGCGCCTCGAGATTACATGAAATGGAAAGTAAGTGCTTTTATTGTTGTTGTTGCTGTTGTTTTTGCTGTTATTATTTGACGCCAACCAATCAAAATTAATGAGATTGCGGTCGTAGTTGTGGTTGTTGTTGTTGTTAGTATGTTGTTGTTGTCGTTGTCGTTGTTGTAGTTGTTGCTTAAGTTGCAACAATGATGATTATGGTGCTTTCTCACTGTTTTTGATGATGATGATGATGACGGTAATAAAAATCTTAGGTGTGTGTGTGTGTGTGTGTGTGTGTGCTTTTGTGTATGTGTGTGTGTGTGTGACGTTGTACTCGTTACTGTTAGGCGTCGTTTAGTGTGGTGATATGACACCCATCACTCGAGTGCTTGAATTTTTATTTAATTGGGTTCAACGTGTTCATCAACTGCTAAAAAGCGGTGTTTGTTTATTTTTCCTCCACCTCACAAACTTCGCTCCCCCCCCCCCCCCCCCCACTACTTTGAGTCCCCCTCCCCCCCCTTCGTCCATCCCCCTCCCCCCCGCCCCCCACCAACCCTTCACAACAACCGAATGTAAGTGAGACTCACATTTTTGACTTCGCATGTCAGAGAGTTTATGCTAAGATTAGTTTTTGGTGTTATTGTGGTAGTTGTTGTTGTTGTTGTTGATTGTTGTTGTTGTTGATTGTTATTGCTGATTGTTGTTGTTGTTGTAGCGTGCATGCAGCGTGAAATCAATTTTCCATAATTTAACGGTTGTTGTTGCATTATTATTATTATTATTATTATTATTATTATTATTGCTGTTGTTATTATTCGCTGTATTTTTGTTGCTTTTATTGTGTTGTTGTTGTTGATCGATACTCCTTTTTTTACACCATTAAAATGTCAATTTCGTGATTTTATTTTTAAAGGCGGAAAAACATTATTTTTAATTGGAAATCTAAAGAAAATCAATTGTTGTTGTATTTAACTGTTGTAAATTGTATATAAAAGATATACTGTATTTGAAGTTGTTATTAAGAAAAAATTGTCTAGAAAAATATAATTGAAAAAATGTTTATATTTCTAGTGTTTTTTTTTTCTTTTACTTCAAATTTAATTTATAATTTTTTTAAAATTCATTTATTAATCGCATTCTATTGTATATCATGGATATTTTCTACCCAAACACTAACAAAATATTCTACCCGTGAAACTGCTGCTGTTGCTGCACATGTTGTTGCTGTTGCTTTTACTGTTGTTGTTGTTACTCACCTGAGGCTCCTTGAGTCAGTCTTCCTTCCCTGCTTCCCCCGCTTCCAGATCCTGCTTCTGCTCTACGCCATGCTATTTTTTTTTTGCTGCTAACGGCAACGGAAATTTGAATTTCATATCAAGGCAAATAAAATTGCAGAAAAGATCTAAAAAAAAAAGGAAATAATTCGCTAACAAACAACAACAAAAAGTAGTCAATTTTTAATAATTTCTTCCTTGTAAGCACAAAAACAACAACCATGATCTAGTAGTTCATTTTCCGCCATTCACTGAGCTGCAGAAGGGGAAAAACCATAGAAAAACATAGAAAAATCCATAATATTTTACATGAGTTTGTAGAAACTTAGAAATAAAAAGCAGAAAAGCAAAAAGTAGCAGAAATCACGTTTATGTTAAATAGTATTAAAGTAGCAGAAACTTAAAGCACACAGCAACCAAACAATAGAAAGAATAAAGACGATAGAGAGAGAGAAAGAAAGAGGGAAGTATAGAGAGGGAGAGAGAATGAGTGAGAGAAAAAATAGAGAGGAAGAGAGGGCGAGAAAGAGTGTTGAGGAAAGAGGGAAAGAAACCCAACCAAAGATAAGAATATCAGGAAAAAAACCGTAGCAGCAACAGCATTTAGCACCCTCTGGCGGCAAATTACGCTGTTATTTGATATGCTGCAAAAGCAGCAGCAGCAGCAAAAAAAGCAGCACCAAACAAAAGCAGCGCCAAACACAAGCAGCACCAAACAAAAACAACATCGAACAAAAGCAGCAACTCGCTCAGATCTCTTCTGGTTGTTGTTGTTGCTGTTGTCGCTGTCGCTGTCGCTGCGGTCGCAGGCGGTTTGTTCTTCTTTTTAAGTTTTCCAACATTTCTACTTTCGCCAATCTTTTTGGACAGATTTTTGGTCTGTTTTTCGGGCCGCTGCTATGCTTGTTCTTCTTCTACTCGACTTTATCTACTCTACTTAACACTTGCAGGCAAAAAAGGCGTTAAAATTCGTTATCTTCTACTTCGGTCGTGGTTTTTCCATTGCATTTTACTTACCTTTTAGCAAACAGTGTCTATAATTTAATTCTTTTTTTCCGTTGTAAGAAAAGATAAGGAAAAAAAAATGGAATTTATTCAGAAAAAATTACAAATAAACGAACAGCAAGTATTGAGTAAGCATTCTAGCATTCCTATTGTTGTTGTTGTTGTTGCTGCTGTTGTTGTTCCTGTTGTTGTTTTTGTTCCTATTGTTGTTCCTGTTGTTGTTGTTATTGTTGTTTAACCATCAAACAAACCGATGACTATCTGAGTTTTGCTATGAATTCGCTTTCGGCTCTCTGCTTGTACAGAAGTAAGCATTAAATAAGCGGAAAGGCCACAGAATTAAGAAAAAAAAATACTGTAATAATTTTTATTTCATTTTTTTCATAATAAAATCTTGAATAATTCAAGTTTTTTTGCCATATCATTGGTCAGGTTCAAGTGAAGCGAGTGATTTTCTATGCTTTGATCTATTTTATTTGTGTTCGCTGTTGTTGTTGTTGTTGTTGTTATTGCTTTAGGGGATGCTAATGAATGGTTTTTGGTTACGTTATCGAATCAGAGGAAATGCTGTCGTGATAGCAGCAGCAGCAGGAAAAACATAAAAAAAAAACAACAGAAGTGTTCGAAAAAACGAACACGTTTTCAGAAAAAAATGCTTTAGTTAAGAATTTTATGAAAAAAATCGATGATTTTTATTAAATTAAAATATTTGAAGAATTTTTACACGAAATATAAATAAAACTGTGAAGAGAATAAAAGAATTTGTTCCAAAAAATTGCTATTTTATCAAATTTGTTTCTTCTTCTCTTTTTTCCTCCTTTCCTTTTTCTCTTTCTTCTTCCTTTCCTTCTCCTCTTTCTTCCACTCTTTTTTCTCTCCATTTTTTTCTAATTTTGAGTTGCTTTTTCTTTAGTTCGCTTCAATTTTCACTGCTTTTATTCACCATCTTCTCGAAGACTCCCTCGCACATCTTCTCGCTCTTCAACACGCAGTTTCTCTCTCTCTCTCTCTCTCTCTCTCTCTCTCTCTCTGTCTCTCTCCTGCACCTCATCTGCTTCCTTCCTTCCTTCCTTCACGCACCTTCTCACTTACTCACGTTCTCACAGCAGCAGCATTCAACAGAGCCTGGCCAGCACTTAATTTTATTGATCTATTGCAACATTTAACCGCATCGCTTATACTTTAAACCGCACACAATCGGAGCAATAAATTTAGCTTAACACTTTGAAGCACTTGAAAAACGTACAGAATTCTTTGCTTCTGATGCCGAATGTGGTGCCGCTGCTGCTGATGTTGTTGTTGCTGCTGATGATGGTGCCGCTGTTGATGTTGTTGTTGGTGCCTCTTCTGCAGAAAGGGTTCATAGGCCACAACAACGTAGATCGCTGGGAATATTAAACAAGAAAGTAACTGCAACAGACACACGCACTCACACGCACACACACACAACACACTCACACACACACACTCACGCATGGGGGCATCCCACAAGTGGGCGGTTTATGCACCAGTTTATGCACGTTTGTAAGCCTGCTTGTGTGCCACTTCCAGTAGCTGTGGGATGATGTTTTTATTACATCTCATAAATAAACGCATTTGCAGCAGACGCCGAGACCGGGACTCATGTTACTGTTGTTGTTGTTGTTGTTGTTGCCAGCATCGAAAAATGAAGAAAAAAAAATGCAAATTTAAGAGCCACAAAAAAACAGCAGAAGATTTGGCTTCCTTTTCTAGAGAAAATATCAATTATAAATGGTTAAATAAAATAATATTCTATAATTGAAAGATAATTTTAAGTATTCTTCTCAAGAATAATTATTAAGGGGAAGAAATATTGCAATAAAGCATTATATTTTCTTTAAAGTAATAAATTAAAGTATTTATGAAGTATTTATGAAGAAAAACCAGAGTATAAATAAATTCAATAATAAAATTCTGAAAATAAGTCGAATTTTCATGAATTTAGTTGCATTTTCTTAACTATTGATACATTTTTATAGAAAACAATCGATTTTTTTATGATAGACGTTTTTATTTTGAATTTTAATCATTTTTCGATAGCATAAAATAACAAAAATAAATACAAAGAAAGAACTCACTTAATGAATCTTCTTTTTCCATATCTTATGTTTCTTTCTCCCTCTCTCGCTCTCTCTCTCTCTCTCTCCGTCTCTCTTTACTCGCTCTGTTAGCTGCTCAACTTCTTGGCGTTGAGTGCTGACTGCTGCACTGTTTTAAATTGATTTATTATATCAATAAATGGTAAATGAAAAACTCTGTTTAATTAATCACTTAAAAGCTTTTGTATGCAGTTTTTTAAGCCACTACATTTTATAAGCTGCTTTATAAGCAGACTGAATGATTTTACGGTCTCGTGGCTGGGAAAATAATACAAACAACACAGACACCATATAACAACAGCAACAACAAGACCAGCAACAACAACATCAGCAACAACAATAACAACAACAACAACATTAGTAGCAGCAGCAGCACAACAATAAATCGACTCAAAATAAATCTCACAAAAATTACGCATGCAACAAGCTTAAAGGAACAAAATTATCATTAATTAAGACACGATTGTTTGGGCAAAAAATCAAGAGCGAATAACAATAATAATAACAACAACAATAATAATAACAACAACAATAACAACAACAACATTAAACAATGAAGCATTCGTTCCTTTAACGCAACGTCTGTTGTTTTTATTGAAATGTAAAATTATGCAAAAATGTCGAAATCCTGACAACAGACTGCGTGAGCGCCTGAACGTATGCTTTATTATCCTTCTGTTGCTGTTTTCGTGACATTCCTCTTCTTTTTTCATTAGTTGCAGTATAAAAAAAATCAGTCTTCTGGCCGAAAAAAAGTGCTGGCCACAACGATGACTTCTCTGCGGTTGTGTTGCTGTGCTAGAAGTCGAGGTTTCTATTCTGTCTTCGCGTCTTCCTCTTCTTCGTAATCCTCCTCCTCCTCCTCCTCTTCTTCTTCTTCGTTTTCCGGCTACACGCTTCTAGTTCTTAATGCCTGCTGTAAACGTATTAAATGCTGACTCGGCGGCGATTTATTTTGTTTATAGTGCGAAATCATGTAGCAGCAAAGTGACAAAACCTAAATTATTGCTACAGCAGATGACAAAAAACACCATCCATCGTCGTTAATGAGTGTGAAAAAAACGGACTCGTCGAGGAAACACGAAACACCGTCTCATGCTGTTGTTGTTGCTGTTGTTGTTGTTGTCGCTGCGTAGTCCTTAAAAAAGTGCTTCGCAATTCTACGACACTCGCTACGAGTAAATTAAAAACTTAAATCTACATAAATTGTTCATAGAAGACGAAGAAGCTAGCTTTTTTATTTGCTTTATAGTCATCTCATGTTTTCAAAGGCAATTAAAATTGTAAACGGAAACATAAAAAGCAGACATGCACAAAAAAGAAAGAATATAAATCTAATAATACATGAATACAATGAATTACAATAAAGCACTCGTAATTAAAGAATTCAGAGTGAATTCGAAACCAGAGCAGTTAATTTTGTTAGCTTAAGTTGAGCATTAAAGTAAACAAAATAAAAATAAAATAATGAACAATGAAAAAGTTAACAAAATTAAAATTTTCTCAGATAAAATTTTTTACTTCAGATTTATTTACACTTTCGAATTATTTTATTCAAAGTTAGGAATTATTTTTGAAGCAAAAAATGAACCCCCACAAAATGTATACAATTTAAAGAAGTTCGTTTCTTAAGTCTTTTGCTTTGTGGCTTCTTTTAAACTGAAAAATCGGATTCTTTAATAGGATTAAAAAACAGAAATATTTGACTGATTTTTGTTGTTGTTTTTGTTTTGTTATGCTGTTTTTTATTGTTTTTTATTTATCTTTCCCAAAGCACTCAAAATATAATAAAAATAAAGCAAATCTTATCAGTTGCTTTGCTTCTCTACTCGTTTGCAGCAGCAGAGTGTGTTAAATATACGTAAAGCTATTAAGCAGCCGCAGCTCACAACCACCACCACCACGACCATAATAACAACAACAACAACAACAACAATAATAATGCAAGCAACAAAATCATCTTAGAACAACATGCTAAGCAACAGAATGTCACTTAAAATGGAAAGTCATTCATCTTCGGCTCTGATATCCTTTTAAAACATACAAAAGATTGCAGACAAACAAGCAGCCAGTGAAGCAGTCAACCGGGCCGAGCAGACAAGAAGGCAGGCCGGCAGGCAGGCAGGTCGTCAAACAGGCAAGCAGACGAACTCAAAGTGAGGATAAAAGTTTTTAGCGACCACGTAGTAACCACTAGCAACAGATAGCAGCAGCAGCAGAGCAGCAACAACAACAACGTGCGCACGCTGCTCATTTGCGCTATAAATTAAAATAAGCAGCCAAGTAAAAGCAAAAGCAAGAACTAAGAAAACAAACTTAAAACCAACAAAAAATTAATGAAAAGAAGAAATAAAGAACAAAATACAAAGCAGCTAAGAATGTTGCACTAGAACAAGTTGCTAGAAGAAGCAAATACGTAGCAACAACAGCAACAAAAGAGACAGCAAGAGAGACAACAACAACAGAAAAGAGATGCAGATATACTGCACAATTAAAGTAGCTTCTGCTGCTTCACTCGACGCCTGAGGAAAAAAAACTAAACTTAGACTAACGCTGTTGCTGCCGTTGCTGTTGTTGTTGTTGCCGCTGCTGTTGCTGTTCCTGTTGCTACTTCTGATGCTGCTCTTGCTGCTGGTTAGTTTTAATTCAGATGATCTTATAGCAGGCGTTACGTTGTTTCAGCTCAATAAAGAATTAAGCAGTCGGAGGTGCTGCCGGGCGCACCAGCTGCAGGTTGCTGGACCCACAACTTGTGGTGCAGTTGGTGTTGTTGTTGTCGACTGCTGCTGGCTGCTGCTGTTGTTGTGCTCCTGTTGCTGTCGCAGAGTGAGCAGTTAAAAGCAATTAACAAGTGTTGCAGTTGGCAGCGACTTCGGCTATAAAAGAAGAAGCAACAAAAAGCAGCAAGTCATCGTTGGCAGTTAATGTCTTCAATTAAAAAAAAAACAAAAACAAACAAAAACAAACAACGACAGCAACATAAAAAAATATAATTAAAAAACAACAAAAAAGAATTCGAAATTTGAATAAAACAGCAACTTTGTCAAGTTTTTCAGTGAGTTATTATTTTTTTCTTTTTTTATGAAGAAATTCGATAGATTTTTGGTTATTCTATAATTTTTTTAAAATTCTCGATGTATTAAATTAAGGAATATTTCAATCGTTGTTCAAAAAGTTTATAAACCTTTAAAACTTCATTCATAATGTTTATAAACCTTTCCAACGTTCTTCAGAATGTTTAGACACTTTAAAACCTTGTTTACAATGTTTATATACCTTTAAAACGAATCACCAAGCACCAACAACAACAACAACAGTGAGAATACTAATAAAAGCAACAATACTCGTATTACACCAACAAAATAACACCAACAACACAACAGCAACAACTTAAAACATAAAACATCGGAAACTCATAAAAATAATTGACTAAATATGAATTTTCAATATTTTATGAGATCTCAAAGTGGGACAACGCACACGAATATGGTTCCTTCTACACTATAAGAGCGTGGTTCCTTCTACACTACAAGAGCGTGGTTCCTTCTATACTAAAAGAGTGTAGTTCCTTCTATACTACATTCTGTCATTACTTTAATATTTTTAACACAAGACAAAAGGCAGTCAGTCGCTATCTTTACGACTTTCCGAAAGCACCTTTTATAATGAGCTCAGCTCAGCTCAGCTCATTCATTCATTCATTCATTCATTCATTCATTCATTAAGAGCTCGCTGAAAATAAACTTAAAATTCACTGCAGTAAATCATTACATCCCATTAATAGCTCAATTAACCGAACGAAGCCGTTTTTGCGTGTCAACTCGAGTATTTTTTAATGGAACTTGTATTTAAATTTTTCCCATTCTTCAGAGAACCGAACTCTCAAGATAACCGATGATGCTGTAAATAGAGTGAGCAGCTGAAAAAGATACGCTTTTTTATGGCACCAAATTGCGTTGTATCTCAAAAACATTGATAAGAAACGACATTTTTAACATAAAATCCATATAAACACAAGTTATCTGTATTATATTGAAAAATATATCGTAACAATCCTCTGTATAGGCGGAAAAAATAACAATTTTAAGGCTTTTTGAATTTGTTGGTGTGTTTTAATATGAGGAATTTAAATTTTAATGGTTTTAGTAGCAATTAAAAGCGTTATTATTGATAGTTACCAGTTATTATCGATAGATACCAATTATTATTGATAATTGCCAGTTTTTACTGATAATTGCCAGTTAATTCGATAATTAAAAGTAACTTAGTATATCTTTAAATTGAGTTTTAAAAGAACTTGATGGCTATAAAATCCATTGACTTAAGTATTAAATAAAAAAGTGGAATAAGTATTAAAACAACTAAGAAATAATCTTTATTTTCATAATTTTTTTTGTATTTCATTGCAATGAAAAGAAAACGCATTTAAATTATTATTTAAATAATAAAATATAAACATTTTGCATTATTATAGATATTTTAAAAAACCGCACAACTTATAATCATTGCATTATTATCGAAAAAAATATTAAATTATTATTGTGAATAAAATATAAAAGTGCAATATTTTTGATATCTTTTTTGCATCGAAAATTTAGGCAAATCATCTTTAATTTTTTAATTACAATGGCAAGAAAGCCGCTTTCTTCAGTCCTGCTTCTCTTTTCGTCGTGTTCTTCTCTTCTCTCTTCTTCTTCTCTTTACCATCCTCTTCTGATTCATCCTCTTCATGTCCATCCTCTTCTTTTCCATTCTCGTCTTGTCCATCCTCTTTTGGTTCATCCTCTTCTTCTCAATCCTGTGCTGGTGATGGTGATGGTGGTGGTTCCATTGCATGCTTATCAACTTAAATCGATCTACATAAAGCAGCGACAGGAAGCTTTTTACATCACTTCATGTTGTTGCTGTTATGTTGTTGTTGTTATTGTTGCTGTTATGTTGTTTTTAATACTGTACTCCGTCCAGAATTCAGCACTGAGAAAGAATAACGCACCATCAGAACCACGATGCGACGATGCTCAGGAATATAAATTTTTTTTGTCCACCCTCAGGGGAAAAATTATGCAAAATTCAGCTGAAACGCAAACTGCTGCTGCTGCTGCTGCTGCTCCTGCTGTTGTTGTTATTCTTGTTATTGTTGCTGCTGTGGTTGTTGCTCTTTTTTGCTGGTTTTGCAGCTGTTTTTCTACAGTTCTGTCTTTAGATGCTTTTAGCTGTTGTTGTTGTGGTCTCATTATTATTTTCGTCGTTTTTCTTCTTATGTGATTTTAAAGCCAACCAACCGATCAGTAGGAGTGGCAAATGCTATAAATTATATATATTATTTTATTTTTATTACGTTTTTTTTTTTTTTTGCTTTTACTTATATTTATACTATATAATTTTATTTTTTCGTTACTTATTTTTTCTCTTTTATTCTTTTTATGATTTTCCTTCTCATTTTGGCATCATCAACAAAGAATATAAGCCATCAGAGTGGTATTTTTATTATTATTGTCATTATTATTATTGTTATTATTATTATTATTGTTATTATTATTATTATTGACAACAATGTTTAGCAATAGAATGTCTATAAAAAGTAGGGGGGAAGGAACTACAGAAACCTACAAATGAAGCATTTTTTTCGGGTAGCGATAATTTTTAATAAAAAACCACAAGAACAACAACGCAATTGGAACAGCAACAACAGCAACAACAGCAACAGTAACAGCAGCGGTAACAACAACAGCAACAACAGTAGCAGCGGTACCAGCAACAACTACAACAGCAACAACAACAGAAACAACTCAGTCATGCGACTGCTTTTGATGTCTAATTGGATTAAGTTTAGCTTCGTTAAGCATGCGACCGAAGCAATGATTTCTCTCATGCGGCTGCTGCTGTTGCTGCTGTCCAAAATATTTGATTGTTCGCTACATGAACTTATGACAGACGAAATGCGTTTGACATTTAAGACTTTGACATTTGTTGTGTGCGCTAATTTTCAACGCACGGCTATCGTGATCTGTTCGGAGTGGTAGAGTAGCAGTAACGGCGACATTACAGTAGTTGTTCTATTAAAATTGTTAAACTATTCATTAGTTTGGTTACCTGGTTGATTACCTGGATGGTTGATTGCTTGGATGTTTGATTGGTTGAATCCTTGATCTGTTGGATGGTTGATTAGTTGGTTGGTTGATTGGTTGGATGGTTGATTGCTTGGATGGTTGATTGGTTGATTAGTTGGATGGTTGATTAGTTGAATGGTTGACTGGTTGGATGGTTGATTAGTTGGATGGTTGATCTGTTGAATGGTTGATTGGTTGTTTGTTTGGTTGATCGATTTATAGATTGATTTGTTGGTTTTTCCTTTCGTTTTTTTTTTTTGCTGATTGCTTTGCGATTTTATTGTTTGATCACTTGATTTCTGGCTCTTGTGATTTGTTGCCTCTTTTTTGTCAGCTTAACAAGCCGACATTCAATTAATCTTAATTAAATTTTTCATTTCATTCATTTAATTTATTCCATTCGAGTTGATGTGACTTTCAATCAATTGTTGATGTTTTGATTTGATTTCATAAACTTGAATTGAATTAAATTGACTCTGTTGCTATTCTTGTGACCATCTATTGTTGTCATTTGGTGTTGTTGTGGTTTTTGGTGTTGTTGTGGTTTTCGGTGTTGTTGTAGTTTTTATTGTTGTTATTGTCATCGTTGTTGTCGTTTTTTCCACCGGTATAACCTTGGATATATATTTATTGTTGTTGTTGGTTTATTGTTGCTCTCAATAATTGTTGTCAATCGAGGTTGGGTTTAAAAATACCTTAAAAAATACCGTTCGCAACTGTTTTTACTTGTACACTCGAGCTACGGATCAAACTTGACGTTTCTTGGAATTGACATTAAATTTAAAGCTCAGTTGTTACTGAATAAAAGAATAACTGAATGAAAATGTTGAGTATAAAGAAACTGAAGCATTTTTAAAAGTTTGTTTAAAGAATTATGATTATAAAAGCTTAAATTGAAGTATTCATCTAGTAAACATCTGAGACTGTATTCTTTCGTTGTTAAAACGAGTTCCTTTCTTAAGTCTTTTATATTTCATGTAGATGAGAAGAAGTTGGACAAATTTTAAGAAAAAACGGAAATATTTTGAAACCAAGAAAAACTAAAAAACAACAAAAATGTAACAAAACAAAAAAAAAGACAAAACTATCGAGGGTAAAAAAGAAAATCAGAAAGAATGTAAAATTCTTTAGAAACCTGTTGCTCAATCCTCGGCCATGGGCACGGCTTCACTTCAACTCACGCTACGTTCGAACAAAGAAATTCTTGAGACTGCAGCAGCTACAGTTAAATAAATGATGATACTCAGCCGCATTTATCTATGATGATCAATTATGTGTCCAGAAAGAAGCGTGAAGACTTCAAGACTCAAAACTGTTCAAGCCCACAGCAACAAAAGAAGAACGGAGAAAAAGAAACCGACAACGAAAATGAAAAAAAAACAAGAAAAATGTCTACATCATTCAGTGATAGACACAAATAATACAAAGAGAGGTATACAGGGGGCGATGCAGGGGGGGAATATAAGAGGCGGATTGATATAAACCACCAGAAAAGGTGTTGGGATCGAGTCAATGAACGCTTTATTAGTTACAAACGCACACACACACACGCATTCACCATGACGCGATGTCGTGTGTAGATAAAGAAAACCTACGAAACTATTTGAATGTCTTCACAGAGATTCTGTGTGCGGGTTCGTTTGACATGATTTACCTTGGAACCGCAGCAATCAGCAGGGTCAACAAATTTGTGGAACTCAGAACTAAAGCAGAACTCTGATCAAAAACAAACAACAACACACAATAAACGAAAAAAAGATAAACAACATCAAAAGAAAGAATGTTGCTTGGTTCTGAAGAAACGAAGCTTTGTTTGCTTTGTTCGACTTTAATGTGTGTGGGTCTCTTTTTTTTACAGACACACTCGAAGCAATTCATTCAAAAGAAGCTAAACGCGGCTGAAAAAACATGAAAAATGACAGCTTAATATACAGCTGAAGGTTTGAACAGAAATTAAGAGGAAAAACAAAAGAAAAACATCAAGAATTTTAAAATAAATGCGTTTTCAAACATACCGAAACTGGTCACTAATAAAAAGTAATAAATTAATAATATTTGCTGTTGTTTAATAACTAAACTATATAAATAAAAACAAAAAATAAGCAAATAATTCTTTACAACTTCATAATATAATAAAAATCAAGGAAAATTAAATCCCGGCATCAAATCAAGGAATTGAGATCATAAGAAGCTGCGTTGATGCTGTGATTCATGAAATAAAAAATTCGCAACAATTTATTTTTAGTGAAAATTCAAGCAAACAAAAAAAAAAGGAAGGAAAACACGATTCAGCTTCAAGAATCGACTTTAAAATCAAAGAGCTTGCATCAAAATCCAAGAGTTTTTGATCAAAGACCCAATAAAATGGGTTTCGGTTTTGTTTTTGATTTTATTTGTATTGTTGTTGTCGTAGTTTTGTAGTCCACGGAGATATCAGCAACTCAAAAGCAACAACAGCAACAATTTTTGTACGTTTGATAAATCGACGTCCAGAGAACTCGGTTGGTCTCGCTGCTTATTGTTGTTTCTTTTGTTTTTGTTGCTTCTGTTTTTTTTGCTGATTCTGTTGTTTTTGTTGTTTTTCTTGTTGAACTAAAATTGTTTTGATAAATTTTTAATTTAATCTTTTCGCAAAATATGAATTATTATTGCAGCAAATAATTTCTGTATTTTTTATTTGCTTTACTTCGTTTTTCTTTTTATATCGATGCATTTTTCGATAATTTTTATTGTGACATAAAATTTTTGTTCTTGTTTTTCTTTTTCAATCTCTTGAATTTAATCGCAAACGTTTTTATGTGTATATCGATAATTTGTCAATAAAAAATGCTTTGCAGTTGTTGTTTTTTCTGAAACACCAAACACATGCATTTAAAAAAAAATCTCTCATAGTTTCAATGAAGTAATTATAGCAAAATTGAGAAACCTGCTAAATTAAAGTGTTCATTAAATAAAATAATTTAATGAAATAATTAAATAAAATAATTAAATAAAAGAACATTCCAAGGATGTCAAATAAATTTATTAAAATTCTTCTCTTATCTGACGGTGTTTAAGTTAGTTTTTTTTTGCCATTTACTACGTTTTCCTCCCCGCCATTTTTTGCAATACAAAGAAATGTAAAAAAACGTTTAAAATCAAGCGACGGGCCGCCGCACACACCGACTGCAAATTGCAATTTATGTCAAAAAGCTGTCACTTTGCATGGCACCGTAAATATGTCAAAATATTTTTGCCACATAAAGCATGTAAGTCCATTTAAGAGGATTCCGATTCTGACATTAAAAGAGCGACCGAAAAAAGAGAAGAAAAAAACTCCACCGACCGACAGACACAAGAATGAACGCAAGAATGAACGCAAGAACGAGAAACGAGAGCCATCGAAAGAATGACCAACATTATTAACACTCTGAATATACTAAAGCAACAACAAAAATACTAAAGCAACAACAAAAACAAGAACAGCTTCGTTCGTTTCTGCATTTTTACGTTTTTTGTTCGTAAATGCTGAGCGTATGTAGAGCATGATTTCAGCATAAATGCGAATTTAATACGCTCAACTTTCATTAATTTGTACGCAGCTCGTTGCTCGTCGTTGCTAACGACAGCATTTTTCAAATCGTATACTAAATTTACGGCACCGTCAAACAGACAGACAAGCAGACAGACACACAGCTACACATGCACAGCGGAACACACACACACAGCGGCACAGACTGTGGACACACGCTCTGGACACACACTCTGGACACACACTCTGGACACACACTCTGGACACACACTCTGGACACACACTCTGGACACACACTCTGGACACAGATTGAGAGCGACACATTGATTTCTCGCTGCGAATTCAATTCGTTACAATGACTCCACCACCCCTTCGCCATGCTCCATGCCCCCTTCGAACCCACGAACACCCTTCATCAAGTCTGAGAAGCTGGATGACAAAAGCAACAAGCGCAACAAACGCATTTATTAAGCGCCTTGCGTATGCGCAACAAAAAACGACTGCTGTTAATTTTGATGCCATGCTTTAGTTTGAGAAAAGAAAGAAACAAGAAGATGAAAAAGAAAAGGAAGACGAATAACAACAACAGCAGGCAGCTACAGTTATTTATTATCGATTGTATAAAATTGCGGTACTCGTTGTAAGAAACGCCCTCTCTATCCCCCGAAACTGCGGTCTTCTTCACCACCCTGATCCTGATCATACCTCGTCATTCTGCTCCTCCTCTTCCACTTCATACTCTTCCTCACCATTCTGCTCCTCCTCTTCCTGCCCTCCCTCATCAACCGTCTCTTCCTTCGCTTCCTCATCAACCGTATCTTCCTTCGCTTCCTCATCAACCGTATCTTCCTTCGCCTCTTCATCATCCGCGTCTTCCTTCGCTTCCTCATCATCCGCCTCCTCCTCCACCCCCTTCCTTTAGTTTTTTCTTTTTTGTAACCCCCTTCGTTCTACCCACCGAAAAATTCATACTTTTTCTTCGTTTCTCGAACTTCATCCCAGATTTTTGGTATTTTTTCAATTTCATTTATTTTTTGGTATTTTTTAAAAAATGTTTATTGTTTTTGTTTTATTTTTTTTCTTCGTGTGTTGTTTTTGTTTTGTTTTTCTTTTCTTTTTATGTTTTCACTGTTAAATGTTGCTTTGAGAAAACTGATTCTGATGTCGTGTTTATTTTTATGCTCAGCGCTTAAAGCGATTAACTGATGGAGGTCTGAAGTTTCATTATTTGCTTAATGCTGTTCCAGCGCGGCGGCAGTCGAAATACCAACAACCACAGCAACAACAACAGCAACAACAACGGCAACAACGATGTTAACAATCAGTTTCGATGGTTTTTCGGGTGCTCGCAATCATAAAGAAGTTCACGCATTAATTTCGGAAATGAAAAATTTCGAGTTGAGTTTTAATTGAAAATTGGACCATGAGTAATTTTTTTCCATCCATCCATCCATCCATCGGAGGTTGAGAAAAAAACGGAAAGCTCTCATTTCATGTTGTTGGTTTTTTTCCTTTCTTTCTTCTTCATCAGTTGTTGGTTTTTTTCTTTCTTTTTGAGCCCTTTTGGTTGATTTCTTTCGTCTTTCTACTTTTGTTGTTGTTGGTTTTTCTTTCGATGGTGGGACGTTTTTTGTTGTTCTGCTTGTTGTTGTTATTACTGTTATTGTTGTTGTTGGCTCTTAATTTGCACAGAGTGGGTGGAGTTCATTTGAATTTATTTATACGCTGGTTCGCGATGGTTTTTTAAACTTGTTACATTTAATTAAATTTTCAGAACCTCTTTTTTATTTTGGTTTTTCTTTCATTTGAGATTTATTCAAACCGTAAAAAGTCTGAAAAGTGGGTCCTTTATTCCCCGAGAGAACTGATTTCTAATTCTGATTCTGAAATGATTTCTAATTCAAAATAATTTGCATAAGCCTAAAAAATATTGTGCTTTTATTATTAATTCTTTTTTTACTATCGAATTGAATATTTGAGAGTGTATTTTTTATGTTTTATTGTTTCCATTTTTATTTTCGCAATTTATTGGTTTCGTTGACCTTCAAAGCGAAACTTAAGCTCATAAATTCTTTAAAATAAATTGCTAATGCAGTTCTTTTCCCTCTGCTGTTTATTCACCAAAAACAAACAGCTTTTGAGCTTCGTCGATCGGTTGAAACCTACGCGTGGCGTTTTACTACAATATATCGTCATCGTCTGGCGCATAAAATGTAAATAATTATTATTAGTTCTGTGCTATTAATCTGTGGATAGTGAAAAATGGAATTAATTGGAAATTAGCATTTGTTTAAGCTAATAAAAGAATATTGTTGGGTTTTTCCTGCTCAGCATGCAGCAGAAGATGAATAAATCATATGAAAATCTCAATTTTGTTGTGTACAGAATTAAATTAATTGCAAATAATTGAAGAGATAATGAATTGATATTGATTAATTAAGCAGTAAGAAACATATTTAAAGTTTCACCACAAAAACCAGGAACCAACACTTTAATCACTTTTACACTTCTACGATATCAATGTACGATTCTTTATGCCTCTCAAATAGTAGAAAAATAATAAAAACTACGTAATTTAGTTGACTACGCTACGCTATGAAACTTTATTTAATACTTTAAATACATTGAGTACGAAAGACTTAAGACACAAACTTGACTCGTTTAAGGAAAGTTAACTTGAGTAAAAAATACAAAAACTAACTAAATTAAATGAAATTAAATATAGATAAATTATAAAATTAAATGTAATTAAATAAAATTTATTAAATGTAATAAAATTAAGTAAAAATACATGAAATTAACAAGTTTAATTTCACCGCAAATCGCTTGTTCACATATGATTCATTAGCGTAGTAATTGTGAATGATTTTGTGCATAATAACGTGAGACAAAGTGATGTGATACTGAATTCGCTCCACGATTCATTCATTGTTCACACTTCTAAACTGATTAATGACGAACCTCCTCTGCAGCGTATTAATTAAAGTCATTTGGCCCATCCTCTTAAGAGATCAAAATGTCGTTCAACGCCGCTCAAGTCGCGTATCCCCTGAACTTGTGGCAGTCCCAGGGGGGCGGATGGGGCGGTTGCGTTACGAGTACTTCGGCATTAATTCTCAGTGTGTGCAAATTCATGGCGAGCATTTATTTGCATAAATGCAGCTCTACAACGTGATACACATGTACGTATGTCGCTGAATTCATTGAGTTACGAATCCGTACATCAACCAGAACGTCATTTTCATGCTTTATACAATATATTCGTGTTGGTTTCTGTTGCCGACGGACTGAATGACTGACTGAATGACTCACAGTTGCAACTTCAGTTTATAACTCAAAAAATTTGTCCGCGTAGGCGTTCGTCGCAGCCATGAATGTGAGATTTACAACAACAACAAACACAACAATAATAGTAACAAAGACGCCAACAGACAAGAAACACAAGCAAAAAAAACACTCTGTTTGCCTGCGAAGCAATAATTTTATTCTATTTTAGCAAAACTATTTCATTGAATGCAATGGAAAAAGCGTACAAAAATGCAAATTTAAACATTTCTGTGCGAGTGCGCAACAACAGCAACCACTCGAAGCCTGAAGCCACTGATTGATGTCCAACAAATGCGAAACATGTCACAGCACAATCGAAATAAAGCTGGCATGATTGACAAACAGACAGACGCAACGCAGAGACGTAAATATTAAAGAATAGATGGAAAAATAAATAAACACACCTTCATTTCGATTAGATTAACCTTTGCTTCTATGAATTATGTTCTTCACAGACGAGAGTCAACAATTAAATGAATTCTAGACGAAAAAGAAAACCGAAACAAATAAAAAGATTATAAATTATTTATTATTCAATTGTTTATGAACATAATGTATTAACATGAACTAACATTCAAGGATTGTATTTAAGTAATCAAAAAATAATTAATTCAACCGACAACAACGCAGCAATTTTTAGTTTATTGAAATTTTACACAGACTCATGTTCGGATTATCGCATGAACGTAACAGCAACACGACTTTCATCAGCAACAACTAAATTATTTAACGATAATCTTATTAAAAATTTATAAAAATGTAAAATTAATCCGCCCATAAAACTAACAAACCAACAAATTAAAATATCTCTAAAAAACAGAGGAACAGAAGAGTGAGGAGAGGAGAAGAGGGAAGAAAATACAACATTTTAAAGACTGCTGCATAATGATGAGTAGCAAAATCAGACACACACACACACACAACCACAGACACAGACACAAAAACACTCCCGAAACACACACACTCAAACACATCCTCCGTAAACGAAGTGTATTAATATTAATGAATGCGTTCGTGTTGCTTGCTGTCTGTGAGAAAAAAACGGCGAGGTGAGGCTTCAGTCAACAAGTCAACGAAATATTGCAACATTGACGCTGTACTCATTGACGCTGTATCCATAAAATGATAGACGATAACCGCAACATCATTAAAATGTTGTCAAGTTTTTTTTTGTTTACTTTGCTTTTTCACAAAACCACAGCGAAAATCTAATTTTAATAAATAACTCGAAAACGAATGGAGGGAAAAATGGATGGAAAAAGGAACTGAAGAAAATTTACTTAAGAAAAGAGCTAAAAAGACTAAAAAAAAACTAAAACAAACTCTACAAAAACTCTAAAAGACTCTAAAAAACCCTGAGTAAAATATTACAAAATACTTTAATATTATTACAAAAATATATAAAATGCAAAATGCTTCAAGCTCAAAGATTCAAGAAAAAAGACTAAAGTTAATAAAAGTAAATAAATTAGTAAAAAAATTAATAAAAATTACCAGTGATTTTTATAGAAATCGTGTTTGTTTTCTGTTATCGTAAAAACATCATAAAAAAACAATAACAACAACAACAACAAAAACCATTAAGCAATAATAAATAATGTTTTCGACACTTCTTCGATAAACTACTCAACGGAGTCTACATAATGACAGGGTTGCCAGATGTCAATGAGAAACAAAAACTTTAAACAACAAAAAAAAGAAAAATGATGGAAAAATTGATGAAAAAATAGTGGTAAAAAAACTAATAATATAAATAAAATTACTCAAGATTACACAAAGATTCTAATAAAAATAAAAATATTGATAATTAATAAGCAATAGAAATAAAAGTAATACTAAAAAAATTGAGATTAAAAGAATCACGGTACGGAAAAAAGAACGGGTTTAAAAAAAAAACTGATATGGAAAATGACTCTGAGAAAAAAATTTATCTGTCGTTAACTCATGTTTTTTGAGGAAAAAACAAACCACAACCAACAAAAAAAAAAAACCACGAAAAATACTGCAAAAGTTGATTTCAATTAAATTTAGTTAACAACAAATAACAGCAAACAACAACAAATAACAACGAAACATGCTTGAGGTAATATTTGAAAAAATTTGCTCACCAGATAAATTTTGTTCTTTTTTTTTAAGTTGTTTTGCACTAAAGGTTGGTCTCGTCACGATTTCGTTTCCTCTCTCGATTGCTTCATATTCGACGATATGCGATGTTTTAAAGTTCTTTAATAATACGTTTAAATAAACATGCTTGATTTATTTCTGAAGACAAGTTAGAGCCAGGTCAGGATTTAAAAGAACAAAAACAACAACGTTGCAAAAAAAAACCACTGTTGGTTTTAATTACGTATTAAGATTAGCACCCAATTAAAAATGAGCACGAAAAAAATTAGCCAGCCGGTCGGAATGATTTTGCTTATGTTTGAGTTCTTTACGTGACTTTGCAATGTTGCAGCAACATGTTTCTAGAAAAATAGTTGAAGAAATCATTAAAAGAAAAGAAAAGAAAAGAAAAGAAAAGAAAAGAAAAGAAAAGAAAAGAAAAGATTCAAAGATAGAAAAATGATTAAAATATAATTAAAAACATATGAAAAACACATTTTTGAAAATTATTACAAATTCTTAAGAATTATTAGATTTTTTTTCGAACTTTACTCACATCGATAACCGAAATTCAAAGCATCTAACTTGAGGTGAACTTGAATTCGTGACTAAACGTTGTTTTGTCCTTCTTTTCATTTATTTTTCTTGCAAAATGCATCAAGATTGCGACCAAAGCAGTTGCTCGCTCCGTGTTCTGAGCTGTCTGTCGAAGTCGACACTTTTCGATTTTAACAGAAGTGTAACGAAGTTTCTATTGGTTTTTGTTGTTGTTTTCAGCCACGCCAAAAAAAAAAAACACCCACAATTTTTAATAATAGATTTCGTTGTCCAGTGAAAAGCTCGAAGGGGAAAAATTATAAAAGGAAGTCGGAAAATATTAACCCTGCTCTATGAAAACTGTTCATTCATATTCGCTGTATTAACAACAACAGCAATAACAAGTTTTTCCACAACAACAGTAACAAGTTTCGAGTAACAAAAAGAAGTTACTTCAGTGTCTCAATCAGTCATTTATTGCAGCATTTACAGAGCTTTACTTACGCTTTACTTAAGCTTTACTTAACTAAATTTAGCTGCATTTAATTAATAGACACCTGATCACATCACGTTGCAGTTGAAGAATAATATTCTCAGGCAGCTTGTTTTGTGTGTCTACGCGGCAAACACGTCAGTATTTAATTTAAATAATAATCTCATAAAATGAAACAATTTGCAGTCGAAACACGTACCACAGCAGAGTTAATTATTTATTTAAACAAGCCGCCAAGCAGCCGGAGGAAGACGCATGAATTACATGAGTGGCATTTTTCTCATGTCGCTTTAAGGTACAAAAATAAAAAGAGGCAAGAAAAATACGCCACACAAAAACAAAGGTAAAGGAAATACGATAGAATACGATGGAAATAAATATGGAAAAATTAACATTAGATGCATAGAAATTGTACAGGAAATGATGAAGCTAACGCAGTCTTTGAAGATGCATTCAGAAAGAAAGAAATTATTCAATGCATATTGCAAAGTAGAAAAGAATTTATGAATATATTCCTAAAAGCAACAAACAACGCAGAAAATAGATGACATAACAATGGTGACTTGAGAATTAAGAAAAGAAGAAAACTGGGCAAAAAAGCATGTTAAAAGAAAGTTGAAGAAGGAAGGGGAAGAAAAGTAAGAGGAACGAGAAGATGGAGAGGAGGAAAAGTGCAAATATTCATTCAATTCCATTTAAAGTAGCAAAATTACAATAATATTCATTTTATAGGTCTATTTAAGTCATGATTCAGCTTAAGGCTCATTTAAGAGAGAAATTAAAACAACAACAACAGCAATAATAACAAAAGAACTAACTAAAACAAAAACACAACATAAATCGGTGCAAAAGAAGAAAAACAGCGACAGAGCTTAGCAAAAACTGAAGACTTAAGCGACAAACTCGATGAGAGTAACAGTCGAAATAATTGCAGAAAAAATAGAAAATAATGCAAAAATCACATGATATACTATATACGTAAATAAATAGATAAAATATAATCAACAAATAATAATAAAATAAAATATTGTAGTCCAATTTTTTATATTGCATTCAAATTAAATACTTTCTGCTGTTTCTTTTCTGTACTGTATTTTCGTATTATTTCGTATTATTTTCCTACCAAACAATCGCCAGCAGCGTTGCCACTTTTTCCAATTTTCTGCGTCAATTGCATGTCAATTTCGAGTTCCCTTTTGCCACTATTATATTATTTATATGGTCACAAGTCACAATTTCACTGCAAATATTTGGCCTAATTTTCGATGGTTGAACAAGTCGTGGAAAAGGCGAAAAGGAATAAAGAAAACATCATCAAAAATAATGTAATAATAGCAGCAAAAAGTAGCCAAAAGAGTAACAACAACAACAACAACAATGATACGAACACAGCAACAGCAGCAACAGAGCAACATGTGTGAACATAGAAATTTATTTGTTGCATGCAAATTTGAGAGCTACTCCTTGCAGTTCGTTGCATGTTGTTTTTGTTGTTGTGTTGCTGTGTTGCTGTTGTTGTCGTGTTGCTGTTGTTGTTGTGTTTTTTTTGGCCATAAATTGTCGCCGTTGTCAATGCTGAGGCTAACAGCGCTGAAGTGAACCGAACACCGACGCGTCGATCGTCGACTCAGCGGCGGCACAGCAGCAATTTTAAATAATTTTAATAATGACAGCAACATAAAAGCTGCAACATTTTCAGACTATTCGACTCTCACCTCTGCTCTGAGTGACTCTGTTTTTGATATATTTGTATATGTAGATCGTATATCGTATTTTTTTATTACTTTTTTAATTTATTAATTTTTTTTACTACTGTTCTTTACTCTTATTTTTTATTTTCCGTTCTTACTGTTGTTGTTATTATTTTTCTCAATTATTTCTCCTTCTTATTTCTTGGCTTCTGATTTTATAAATTATTTCTTTATTTTTTTGTTATTCTTTTCTATTATTCACTTGAAATTAGCTGCTTAGCTTATTAAAATGCTTTTGGCGACTTTTGATTAAAGTACGCAAACAATCCGGCTGCCGGTGTCACTGTTCCGGGGCTGTCGTTCTGTCGCTCGTTGAGTGCACGCGTGGGTGGCAGCTGCAATCGCTGCAAGCTTCAAGTGACACACCACGCATTCACAAGTCATACTTTCGCTGGCCTGCTTATTTTTTGAGCTAAAAAAGTCAGCTAAAAAAGGCAGTTGATTTGAATTAAACACTCTCGCCTCCCTCCCACTCGCCCGCCCCTGCCAGAAGCCTGCTCAGTTCGAGAGCAAATGAAGACATGCGCCGGCGGTGGGTTGACAGCAGCTGCTGTTGCTGCAATTTGAAGGAAAATTTAATAAACTTACAGAAAAAATGTAGCAAAAAATTCCGTATATCGCATGGAAGATAAAAGAAATTAAAAATAACAACAATAATAATAGTAATAATAATAATATTAACAACATTCTTCCCACTAAAACATCGATGAATATAATTAAGCTGAATATATTAACAATGCTCTACAGTGCAACGTCAATTTGCAGCAGCAGTTTATAACTTTTGAACTGTCAACAGTACAACATTTTAAATTGAAAAATGGTCCCCAAAAAATTGTCAAATCTAACCGAATGCTATTTCGGCTTCTAGTCCAATTTTTTGAAGTAAAAAACCAAAGAAATCGTAGTTGAATTGATTTGTTGTTGTCCGTGGTGGTGCAGTTGTTGTTGTTGGTGGAGTTGTTGTTGTTGGTGATGGAGGGATCTGTTGTTGTTCGTGGTGATATGGTGGTGTAGTTTTCGTTGTTGTTGTTGCTGCCGCTTGTCTCCTTTTTTATGCCAAACAAATACGCTTTTTTTCCATTTCGTTTGACGTTTATTTAAATAAGCTTAACATTTAGCTTGATCAATGTTCGCCTTCAGTTAAGATTACTTTTGGGCGATTTAATGACGGAGTGATAACATTTACTTTGATCAATTAAGAAGTACCACCAAAAAGTAATACGATTTCCTTTATTGAGCCATTCTACTATGAAAACATGTTAAACCGTACAAATACGAGGCTATTTTCATAGAAAAATTTTAGTGATTGTATAAAGAAAATCTTTTCGGCTTGAAACAACGAGTTAATCCTAATAATTCATGGTTTTAATAGGAAATTCATATTTCATATGCGTGTATGTCTTTTTTGATTCCCCAGCGCCGCAAAGTAAGCAAACTATTATCAGCAGAGAACTATTATTATCATTCTATGTTTCGCATTTTCAAGTTGGGCTCAAAAACTGGCCCAACCACAAATCAAGCACAAGTTTGGTCAGCAAAAAGTTGAGTTGCCTCAAAACTCACTTAAATTATAGTCAAATCGAATCGCAGCGGGAGCCACAAGAGACAACAGAAGCAGCGGCATCAGCGGCATCAGCAACGGCATCGGCATCAGTTTCAGCATCGGCATCAGCAGCGGCATCGGCATCAGCATCGCAGCACCGCGCAACTCAGTTTAGAATGCTTTTGAAGTTAACAGTTAAAAAAGCCTCACGACAAAAGGAACGGCACAAAAACCACAAACTAAGAAATGCCAATTGTGCGCTGAGGGGGGGGGGGGGGGGGGGGGGGAAATGAAGAGAAGTTTGAAGGTTTTGACAGGAGAAAATGAGACAACATCAGCATCAGTAACAACAACAAATCACCCGACCCCAGTGTTCAATGTTCAGAGCAGCGCTTGCAAATTATTATTATTATTAATTTCTACGCCTCTTTATTGTACTCAGTCTTTTAAGATGATGCTATATCCAGAACTCTTATAGAAGAACTCTTGAAATGCTATTACTTTTACTTTAAGCACATTCAAATTGAAGTTAAAGCGATGTACTTTTAAGCAAAATTGTGTATCTTTTGAAACCTTCAGTTTACAACATCATCTCCTTTAAGTTTATTGTTTTAATATCGCATTTTAGTGGTTTTTTTGTCTGTGATCGATTTTTATTTAATGTCTAAACAGAATCTCATCGATACACTTTGTGTTATTGTTCTTGTTCTTATTCTTCTTCTTCGTATTGTTCTTAGTTTCCTCTTATTCCATACCCCCCCCCCTCCCCCCGGCCCCACCATCCTCGGTTTCCTCTTCTTTTTGCTGCCTTTAAGTCACTTCCAGCCACGATTGTATAACCGCCGCGTCGTTGTCTATCATGTCTCTTAGTCTGTCTGTCTGGCCATCTAACGGGCTGTCTTACTGCTTGTCCATCTTTTCTACCGTCGTCCATAATGTTGTCCACATGTTTGACATACAAACATGGCAACTTTTAGGAGGCATCAAGGAATATTAGCCGCTAAACAGCTAACTTGTATGTGAAGTTTAGAAGCTTCATGGCGAGAGTAGAAGTTGCATGTTCTGCGAGCTGTGCGAGAGTTCCGACAGATGCGAGAATGTGCAAGAGCGAGATAGAAGAGGATGACATGAATGACGCTTTCGCGCAGTTCGCTTTGACAGCTCCGTATACTCCGTATTCTCCGTAGCTGTTCAATGATTATAAGAATGGACTCCATTCTCCCCACTTCATTCACTTCACTTTGCTAACTACCTCTTCCCTCCCTCCCTCCCTCCCTTCCACCGTCTTTCTCTTTCCCCTTCTTCGGTTTTGTCAGAGTCTCTCTTTTTCTCTGGGGTATTTAAAGCATGTCTTCACGTCTCCGTTCGTTTGTTGGTTTGATTTCGGTACTTGTGCACCATGTACCGTTATGTTTTGATGCCGCTAACAATAATACAGCATCGATGACTTGAGTAGATTTCCATTTTTGATCAATATACTCGTACTTCTTCAGCAGATACAATAACATTTCTTCTTCCCCGATTTGTAGACGTGACGCAGGTCTTCTGACTGGTCTAAATGACTGGTTAAGAATGAGAGAATGGGATGTCGGGAGGGATGACAGGAAGGGGGGGGGGGGGAAATAAATACAGTATGCGGCTGTTTGGCTCTTAAGCAATTATTAATGAATTAATGCCAAATTAGGTGAAATACATACTAGTACATGATTAATTAACGATATTTTTATTGCACGACTACTATATAAGCTGCTTCTTCTTCCCGTTCTTTCTTGGATACCCTACATTCGAAAGCTAGCAGGTATTTTAAGGAATATATATAAATAATCAGCATAGAAAGTGTTATGTTTGAGTTTCCTAAAGTTTCGTGGATATATTAAATCATTTATTTAATTTTCTTAGAAAATAAATTCAATTTAGACAATCAAAAAGTCTATTAAATCAATCAGAGATTTTCAATTAAACTCCTGTCAATTAAATGACATGCAATTAAACACATCAGATCACATCACAGCACATCGAATCACATCACATCACACAACATCACATCACATGAGGTGAATTATTCTCTACTCTCGATGAATCGATGTGAATTTTATTTTCGTCATGAGAAAAAAAGGATGAAAATAAGCAAAAAAGAAGATGAAGAAAACAAATCGGATCATTGAAATTCTTCTGAGTTCAACGTGAAATCGATCTGCGCCGGTTGAGCGCATTGAATGTGAGCCGCGCGCCGAACTGCGCCACAAGCGTTGCGGTTGAGCACCGCGCTTCACTGAAGCACCGCGCAGCTGCAGCGAACGAAACCTTAGAAGAAAAAAAGAGGGGAAAAACCAAAGAAAAACCATCGCAATTCAGCAATTTCACAATTTTTCAGCAATTTGTTTTTTACAGTTGCAAAAAGAAAAAGAAAAAAGAAATCAAATCCAAAAGAAAAGAAAAGAAAAAAAGAAATCAAATCCAAAAGAAAAGAAAACAAACCAAAAATAACTAAATAAAAAAAATAATAAATCAATAACAAAAAAATTAAAAAAGAAAGAAAAAATACAAATGAAGAGAAAAGTGAAAAATAGTGAAAAGAGAAAAGTTTTGCAAAATGAGTATTTTTTTTGGTTACTCTTCTCAATCAAATTCAATAGAATCAAATGACTTCAATGATTTACACCGTGTTTTTGCAATGAGTCGTTTTTGTTGTTGTTGTTGTTGTTGTCAATCGAGTCGCAATGCGTTTTAAAGCAGTGCGTTGCTTTTGCGTTTGCTTTGCGTTTCGCTGCGTTGTCTCCGGTCGAGTGGAGTTGAATGACTGCTTGACTAACGGTTGACTAACTGTGAGTGATTGTTGTTGGTGATGCATTTTTTAGTTGTTGTAGTTTTACGTATAAATGAAGTGAATCAAGTTTCTTTTCTTCAAAATATGCAGAGAACAGAGATTATACGCATAATCTTATATGTTTTGACGCATCCGCTTGCAGATGGCTCGAAAAACACACCCAATCATTTAATTAATCAATCAATCAATCAATCAGTGGAGCACAGCACATTCGTACACATTCAATTAACACCTTAACTGCAGCCCCAACCAATTGACCCAAATATACACACTCTGAACATCCTGCTGCTCATGTTTATGAGCATCTTCTGGCCGCAGATGTTCGCCTTGCAGCTGAGTTTCTGGAGTGTTTTCGGAATTTTTTTTTGCATACACATTTTAATGCAAGCTTTGATGTTGTTTTCCTTTCTTTTCTTGTGATTTTCTTTTTTAAGAAATGCAAATATTCTGGCTGCTTGCTTGGCTGCTGTGAGATAACAGCTTAAATAATACACGTTGTCGTGTTAACAATTGGGTCAAGTATGCTTTCATCGGTATCATCAGTGAGTTAAGTTGTTTTTTTTTTAACAACAAAAGACAAGAAGAAAACAATAATAACAACAACAACAACACTTGAGTCAAAATTTAATTTTGTTGTTTGTTTTAATTTTGCGTTGTTGTTGTTCTTTGCTTGTTATAACGGAACTCTTTGAACGCATTATTTAAACGAATTCAGCAAATAAAATATTCTTATCTCTTTCACAGAGTCTCTCTCTCTCTCTCTCTCTCTCTATAATAAATATTTACTCAACATTGATGGAATGTCGATTAACTAGAAACTAATTAAACCCGAATTCAAAGAGTGACAAACTGTCACTTTAATTGTCAGCTTTTAAATTGATTTCGAGTTAAGAATGAGACACACTTCTTTATTCATCTTCATCTAATTATTTAACGCAAAGTAAAGTAAAAAAACAGCAAACAAAAAATGAGATCATCGCAGATCATTGAAGAAACGTGTTACCGAGCTTTAAAAATAAAACCTCTTCATCTTCATCATCTTCTTCGTCTTCGTCTTCATCTTCTTCGTCTTCGTCTCCTTCTCTTTCTTCCTCTTTTTTTCCTGCTCCTTGCAGTTGTATTTTTTTTATTTGGGTTTTGTATTTCAGGTCTTTTATTATTTCTTTTATTGGTTTCTTTTATTGGTTTGGATAATTTTATCTGCTTTCGATTTGGCGCCAAAGGCGACCAGAACATCCTCACTGAGAAACTGTGGCTGACTTTCAGCCTGCTTCCCTGCCTGGCGCACTGCTTAATATTTTGTTGCGACAATCAATCAAAGTTTTGCATGCCGACTTAATTTTTATCGCGAATCGTGATCAAGGAAGCGAATGAATGAATGACTGATGCAGCAAATGATGACCAAATGAAGATGCGATGGGATTATTTCTCGCATTCTTGTTCGTGTTTCCCCACCCCTCCCTTGCCCTTGCCCCGTCCCCCCTTTAATATAAAGGAAACGAAAAAAGAACCGAAGAAAAGCATCAAAACTCAGAACAAGTTAATTCATTGAATGCGTGTCCAAAAAGACGCCGCAGAGACTTAAGACACAAACTCGTTGGAAATGATAATGAATTTTAATGCACCGGAAAAAGAATTCGCTTCAAAAAACTTGAATTCGCTCCAATTCGTTATCGGCAAATTATTGCTTGTAATTTTGGAGTTTATTGTTTTTTATTAAATGTTGGTGTTTTTTTTAATTAAGTGATTAATATAACCATTAAATTAAATAATAAAAAACCATTATTAAATAAATTATATTAATTAAAATTAAATTATTTGAAATATTTTGATTATTTTAAATGTTTTGATATTGAAGTTATTATTTAACTAATCGTATATTTTATTTTATTTACAGGTAATTTTTAAACCCATTCTTTTATTGATCTGGGAACAAATCACACAAATAATTTGTATGTAAGTTAAATAAACATTTGGAAATAATGTTAAAAATTCGAGAAATAATTTCATTCATTTAATAAAATGATTATTAATAAATTAAGAAATTCTACATACTAAAAAAATATTTCTGCATACAAGCGCTACGTTCATGTGTCATATATGAACACATAGTATCAGATATGAATGAATTCGCTTAAATACTAAATAAAGAGTGATAATTAAATAATAATAATTGAATAATGAGTCAATATTAAATAAAATCGTTTTAATTATCTCTCCTAAATTTTATTTCTCTTCGTTTTTTTCGTACTTTTCTTTACTTTTTATTTTATCACTTTATTTTATCACAACCGTAATATTAACAATAATAGTAGCAATAACAGTAACCACAATAATAATATTCATAATAATAACAATAATAGTAATAGTAATAAATAATAATAATAACAACAACAATAAAAGAAAATAGTGGAGTTTATTTGTCATTAGATTTGACAGTTCGTCGCTTTTTTATTCAAACTTTCACTTTTTTCCGTTGAGTTGGGAGCAGAGTAATTTTATGAAATTTTAATTTATTTATTTATATATTCATTTATTCATTTATTGGCTTATTTTTTATATATTTGTTTTCTTTAACATTTTTAAGTGCTTTTAGTGGTCGTTTTTTTCACAGCATGTTTGCGAATCGCTGGCAGCAACGTTTTTGAAATGTGTTTGTTCAAGAAAATGCTTGTTTTTTCCAGTTCCTTGACATTTACACAGACTGCAATTGTTTTTGCTGGTTTTTCTAATGCGTTGTGTCAATCCGCCGAACACACGAACACACACAAAAGCTGCCCCTTTTTGACCATAATAATTGAGCCGCAAAATCTACAGAGTTTTTCGCAATTTCTGTGTGTTTTTCTTTTTTTCTTTTATTATTATTCTTGTTTGTGTTATTTTTATGACTTTTTGTTTATAAATTTAATAGCAATATTGTTTTTTTTTCTTCGTAATGAACTTTGTGCCGATGGAGAGCTGTTGTTGTAGTTGTTGTTGTTGCAATAATTGTTGTTGTAATAATTGTTGTTACTGCTGTTCTTGTTGTTGTAGTCTATAGATTTAAACATGTCATCATAATAAATTGTTCGATTGTGTTGCGATATCCAGCAATTTGTTGTACACACTGCAGCAGCATCAGCAGAGGCCGCCGGTACTGCCAACAACAACAAAAACAACAGCAACCAAACATCAGCTGCAACATTCTGCACAAACATCGATGCTGATGAAATCAATAAAATTAAAAGAAAACACACAAAAAAAATCTAAAGAAAAAATACCACACACAAATAATAAAAATTAATAAATAAATTAAAATAAGAAGAAAAAAAATGTACAAAAACTTACAAATATTAAATAAAAAGCAAATAAAAAAAATTTGATTAAAAACTAAAATAAAATTCAAATAAAAATAAAATAATAAAATAAAAATGAAAATAAATTACAATTAACACCATAAAAGATAACATAAAATTTAATTGAAAATTTGTATTAAAAATTTGTTAACAAATGCGTTAATAAAAGAAAAATTATGGTATTTATTAAACTTTATTTAATGCTGAGACTCTTTCGGGGATTAAATTTTTTTTAATTTCATTTTTATTATAATTATAATTATGATGACTTGAGGAGAGTTCGTCTTCTTTTTGTATTTGTTAAAAATGTTATCTTGTTGGTGGCAATCAGTTGCCACGATTGGCCTAATTTTCAACAGCAGCAACAACATCTCCAGTAACAACAACAACAACAACTACAGTAACAACAACAACAGCATCTCTACTGTATACATCACTGGCAAAAAATTCAACTTTCAGCAGTTGTTGCCAACGTATTGATTGCTTCATTTCTTCTTCTGTTGTTGCTGTTGTTGTTTCTGATGTTGTCTCTTTTGGCCACGAATTTATCAATCGCGAATGTTGCATTGCTATTGGCAGCAATTGATTTGTTCAACGTTGTTGTATCAACAACAGCCCGCTCTTGTTGTTTGTTTGTCGCTGCAGCTACTGTTGCTACTTTTGTGACTGTTTAAGGACTCTTGCAATATACTGAAAAAAGCAACAAAAATCCACAACAATAAAATAACAAATAAAAACGAAGAAAAAAAGACAAAAAGCTAAAACAAAGAAACACACAGAAAATCAGATCAGCACCGGAAATCTTGCAACCAAAATAATGCAACACTCGATGCATCATTCAACAACCAATCATGTAAATTCAAAGACCAAAAATGTTGCCAAAAATAGACGGGTTTTTAAAATTGTATTTATTTTTGCTTCTTTTGACATTTTAATTAAAAGAAATTGAATTAAAGTTGAGACTAAACCGAAAATATTAGAGACTGAACCGAAAAACTATAGAAAATGCAAATAAAAGAGTTGCAGTTGCTTCATTTCCTTGACGAGAGCGAAGAAGGAGACAAACAAATGCAGGGGCAGACGGACAGACGGACAGACACACAGACAGACAGACAGACAACCAGACAGAGAAACTGGCATAGAAACAGACCGAAAAAACTGTGTCTGTGACTCTTAAATGACTCTTTGAATTGATCGACTGAGGAAATGAGTGAATGAGTGACGAAGTTTCAAAGTAACTCGGCTGGCAATCGAGCAGCTGAACTCAGCAACATGTTTTTTGTTGCTGTTCATCAGTTTTGTTGCTGTTGGACGGTTGATGTTGCTGTTGTTGTCCTGCAAATTATCGAACAACACAGCGTGTGCGCGAACAGCGAGCGCACGAAATTTGCATAAAGTACAACTGAAGAAACTGAAACTGAAATTGAAATTGAAATTTTTGACACGGTGGCAGCATCGCACAGCGAATTCCATGTCGTGTCTCTCAACAACACGGCAACAAGAGAAAAACAATGCAGACAACAGCACAAAAAAAAAACGAAAAGAAAAACAAACAAACACTAAAGAAAAATTGGAAAGAAAAAACAACCCAGAAACTAAATAATACAAATTTAACAAAGAAACACAAAGAAATACACAAAAAAAATTAGCAAAAAAGTAAACACAAGAAAACATAACAAACACACAACAAAAATTGAGAAATAAACGACACACAAAATTACGAAAAAACCATTAAAATAGAAACATCAAATCACAAACAAAACATCATCAAATGTAGTGCATCATAGTAATAGTTTTACTAAAGAGTTGTTGTTGCTGTTGCTGGTATTCCCACCGCTAATGTTGTTGCTGGTAAATTTTGTTTTCTTTGCTGTTATTAACGTTGCATTATTCACTGCAGACAAGCTTAAGTTTATCGTTAAACAAAAAGCAGCAACTACATTTTATTGTTTTCATGTTTTTTGCAATCGCTGGTGGCTTCATTTGCTCCTTTGTGCCATTTTTAGGCGCATAACTAAAATGAAAACTAGCCGATTTTGTTGTTGTTGCTGTAACAGCAGCAACCACTGAAGCTGCAGCGTGGCCAACAATAGTTGCATTAAATGAAGCATCGCGTCGCATTTGTCATTGATAAAGTAACCTTTTAGTTTTTATGATTTTCCTATTTTTTTCACTTTTGTTTTGTCAGTTTTACTGTAAAACACAGACAACAAAAGGAGGAGGAGGGAAAAATAGCAGCTCAGCGAAATTATTTTGTGCAAAAATTGAAACGCGACGCTCAGAGAGAAACACGATGCGGAAGTCGTTAAAACTGCTTGCGAATGTTTTTTCTTAAACTTTTTTATTTAGTGTCGATAATTTTTAAAGCAATGATCATAAAATTAAACAATAAAATGAAAGATTTTTCTAGTTTTATTTAAAATATCTTTCTAATCATACAACGTTGAAGAGTCCAATAAATGAAATACGAAAGACTTAAGAAACAAACTTGCAGCGAAAAATAAATTCAACTTAAAGTGTTGTTGTTTACTTTAAATGCTGTTTTGTGTTAATTTTTTTTTCTTTTATCACTAAACTCGATTTCTTCTGAATTTTTAATTTATTTTAATTAGTTAATTAAAACTAAATTAAGATATCTATGTACATATACATCAAATAATTTGTTTTTCAACATTAAGAGTCCATTTTTTCTTTTCTAAAACTAATCAAGAGCTTTTCAATTCTTTTAAAGTGCTGCACGAAACACAGACACGTATTTGTATCAAGTTTGAAGTGCAGTCCGCATTTTGTGCAGCTTAAAAAAGCAACAAAAATGCATGACAATTAAAAGGAGTTCTCTTAGCGGACAAGCGAATAAATTCCAATCACTTGTATTCGTCAAGAAAAATGTACGGTAGCTGTCTAAAAATTAGACAAAACTGCGGCGATTTTGCGAACAGTTCTCACTTTCAAACTTGTAAATAACTACAAAATACTATAGATTCAACCCAACGGAACCAAAAACGAATCGAAAGAATTGCTAATTGGAGGTGACAAGCTGGCAATAACAATAACAACTAGTCGACCGCTTTAGGAAAGTGTTACAGATACGTGAGCATGTGTGAGTGACCAAGTATATTTAACAGAAGTCAGCTCACACTTGAATCGACGTCTTTTTAATCTAGAAAATGCGGTCAGAAAGAAACGAGGGTGGGAATTAAGAAGTTCGTTGAAATCTAGAACAAACACTGAAGCAGTTCAAAGATTATTGATAACAGCACTTAAATTAGTCAGCCTCCGGACTGAGCACCCGCGAAATGCTGACTCAGAGTCAATCACGGAGAGTTCGTTGCTTAAGTCTTCCGTTGGCAACGCGTTCCTTAAATTAAATTTTAATTAAATTTAATGACATTCTTTTTTTCCGCCTGCATTCAATTCGTTGCATGTTATTTTATTTGCTTGAGGATTTTATTTGTTTTGGAATTTTTGGTTGTCGACAAATTTAAGCAAAGCTTCTGTTGCTGTTGCTGTTGCCGAGGTTGCTGTTGCAGTTGTTGTCGCTCCTTCTATTGTCGATGTCGCTGCTGGTCGATGGTTTATTTTTTTTTTTGTTAATTTACGACAGCTTCGCTGACTTCCGACCTCGCTTTTAAGTGTGAAACAAACGCGTGTTTCTCACTAGTTTTTTAAACTTTTCTCGTAGATGTTAAATTTTTTGCTATTCGCTGATTTTGCCAATTTTTTATTTTTATTTACCTACTTAAACCAAGAAGGAGTGTCCCTTAACACACAAAAATCGATGTATTGAAAGAGTGTGAATATTTTTTTCATTCATTGTTTTTCCCCTTCAATTCTGTATGCAATCAAAGTACGTGAATTTTTGCGATTGCATAATCGAAGCACTGAAAAAAAGGCTTTAAATAAGAGTTCCATAAAAACAAACAATAAAATAAAAGAACCGCCTTATTTTGGCACCCGGTTGTTAAATTTTTCCGACCCGTTTAACTAATTCGTACTTTTAACCTTTCGCAAACTCCTGGTTACAAAAATTTTATCGTATTCCGTGTAATCATCAGCGTTGCGTTGATGCGTTTTCGTTACTTTGTTTTTTTTTTTTTAGTTTTTTCTCTTTTTGATTTCGTATATTTTTCTGCTATTTTAAGGCAATTTTTTCCTGAAGGTTTTAATTTTAGTTTCTAGTTAATTTTCACGCTTTTTTGTTTTGGAAATTAGTTTTTTCTTCATTTTATCACCATTTTAGCTTCATTTACGTGTTGCTTTAAACAATTCTGTGTTTTTTTGTTGGTTTTTCTTTTTGTTTATTTTGGAATAAATTCCAGAAACAAGACACAAAAAAATAGTGATTCATATCTTTTGTAGTTTGATGGTTTTTTTGTTGCTGTCTCATTAAGGAAGATGATGATGATGATGTGTGTTGGTGATAGTATTAAATTAAAGCTTAAGGAGATACTAATTGGTTGCATCAGCCGAAACTCAGACGTAATACGGAAGATATTGATTCTTGTTGTTGGTTTTGTTGGTTTTGTAATTATTATAGTGCTGCTTTCTCTATGCTATATATACTTCATTAGAAATACTGCTATACTTAATGTTTTCAATATAAAAACAACATTCATTCATTTTAGAAGTTGATTTTATTATTGAAATGATTAAAAACAATAGAAGACTAACAAAGAATCATTTTTTCACGATCGTCTTTCTCTCGAGTGTTTCCTGGGCGCCCTCCTGGACGTCTTTAAGTACTCTCCTGTCCTGTGATGTATTTATAGGGTGTGGCAGACATGCGTAAGCAAATGAATAAGCGATCACATCATTTGGCTCCTTCGAAACGATCGCCTTGAAAACGCATCGAGCACTCAACGCAGTACACGGGGAAAAAAGTCGCTCTCTTCAATTAAAATGCAAACTTTTTCCAGACGATCTTCGCTGCGTTCGCAACTGAACCAGAAACCTGATATGCAAAATAGCACTGGGATTCATTTCCTCTAGCGAAACTATTTCAATCCGTCGAATCGTTGATTCGTCTGTCCGTCCATCCGTCTGGCCGTCTTTCCAGTCATTCAGTGCGTTCATACGTAGAAATGTTTGCATCTTGCATCTTCTACTAGCGAAGGTATATTTTACAACAGCAACAACAACGCCAACTACTAAAAGTAATGCCAAAAAATTAATCAAATAGAGTGCACATCCGTAAAGCAGAAAATAAATCGAAAAACTTATAAAAAATATCATATAAAAAGGGAAAAATAAAAAAACGATATAATTTGAAACATATGAGAAAAAAAACAGCAAGAAATAAAGCAAAAAATAAAGCAAAATATAGTAAAAAACAAAGGAAACCAAAACAGCTGCCTGCGCCTTGCGGTGTTGAAATTTTGAACATTGAAAAATTGTGACAAAGTGGCAACAATCGAACAGCAGCAACGGCAACAAGAATAGCAACAACAACTGCAACAACAACAGTAACAACAACAGCAATAACAACACCAGAAATAGTATGAGGCACAAAAGTAGGGAACTTTTTTTATATTTTATTGTAATATTTACAACAACTCAATGCCTTTGGCCAAAGTCATTTCTATGATTAATTGCAAGCGATTGAAATGTTTGCAATCGACTTTGAGCTTTAAATCGAAATTTTTCAGCATCGGAAATACTAAGAAAAATAAAGCAAACAATTTCAGAGTTTTTGCTTTAGTTTTTGAATGTAATTAAGTTCAGTGAAATCTTTTAATTCTCTGTACTACTCTTTTTTCGTCTTATTACTGTTGATGTTGATATGATTTGTTGTCATCATTCTGATCACTTATAAACTTTTCTTTCTTCCTTTCTTTTTCTCTCCTTTCTGGTTCTGTATTCTTAGAGTTTTCCAGAGAATACAGGCTTATGTTGTACATCATACATTTTTTGTTTAATACCCAATCTTAGTTGCAGCTTCAGCTTTTGTTGTTGTATTTGGTGATGGTTTATTAAAATATGTCGAAGAACAACAGAAGTTGGATGAGTAGCTATAAAAATGGCGACGGCGGCGACCTCCTCTCCGTGCTACCAATCAGAATGCCGCAAGAGAAGCATTTCTGATGTCTTGTGGTCAGGTTACAGCGACGATGCACCACTTCGATTGTCATCGTCTGCTCGTTTTACCTCTCATTCATATTTCGTGCAGGATGTCCTGGGCTGCACCTCACTACGTTCAGTAACGACCGAATGACACGAAAAGCACTTGCTTCATGTGGTCAATGAGTGAGTTACTTCGACGCCATCAGCCGGCCATCGTTGTTCATATCACGCAGCATAAATGCACTTGAATATAATCGCTCTCTCTCTCTCCTTCTCTCTTTCTTTCTTCCCTTCACTCTCCCAGTCACTCTCATGGTTCATATTTCTCCTTCACTCTTCAATTTAGACTTCATTTTGTTGACTACAAAATGTCCAACATTAAGTTGTGCTAATTAATGTAACCGCATGATTCCCCCTCCCCTTTCCCCCCCCCCCCCCACCCTCCCCTGCTATGGTTCGGTAATTCAGTGCTTCGGTCTCTCCTGTACTCACTCGTTAACCATGCGTAATTGTTAAACGCTTGAGCGAACGCTTCATCGCATGACGCGTCGTTACGTCGACTACTCTAAAAACCCGGCATTTAAACAAATTTAAAAGAAGTGTTGAAATAAACGTTTATTAATTTTGTTCTTATTAAAGAAAGAGGGAGAAAAATACTAAAAAGAGGGAGAAGAAAAACTAGAATGAAGAAACTAGGAAGAAGATGGAAAAAAAGGACTTAAGCTCAACTAAAGTGAGTAACAAATCATATGAATTCGGTGATAAACTTCCATGTAATTCCATGTTACACAAGCTCGTAGCCTTAAAATTATGGTGTAGAGATCTAATGTAGTGCAATTTTAATTTAATGCAATAAACTCGGGAATCTATTTTAATTTTTAACTACTTTCGAACACTTTAAGAGTTCATAAATCTGTTATTTTTTTATAGTCTACTCTTCCATCTGTTAATCTACGCAAAACAAAAACAAATACAAATACAACGAATTTATTGCCGTACTGCAGCGAGATTTACTCTCTCTTTTCGACTCTCCTTCTCTGTCTCTTTCTTTGTCGCTTTCTGTGTCTATTTCTCTCTCTTTCTTTCTTTGGAAAAATCGTTCTTTCATTTTTTGCGTAAATTTCTTCTGATTTCTTCGTTTGCAAACGTTAGCGTACGTGTTCACCCTCCAATTCATAATCATCATCCGCATCCTCATCCTCATCCTGATCCTCATCATCGCCATAATAATAAAACATAATAATATATGATGGATATGGGCGGACGATAAAGAGTAACTCCCGCCAAACCACCAGCTCACTCTGACTCACTTCCACACGGTGCGAGTTTGCGTTGTCTGCTCGGCTGTCCCGGTGATCGTCTGCCCCTGCTGTTGCTCTTCTGTGGCTCCTTCTTCTCTTAATGCTTCTGCTGCTGCTTCATTATGGACGCAAGAACAAATAAGTAATACGAACTTCTGGTCTTACACCGGGCCGGCGACCGGATCGCATTGATGTCCATCTCACGATACTGCTAATGATGAGAATGCCGATAATGACGATGATCGTCGAGACGATGATGCCGTTGCTGATGGAGCTGCTCATGTCGACAACGCAGTTTTGTGGTCGCTGCTGCCTCATATTTAAAGCTACGTTTGTTCGATTCATCGAAGCTTTGTTCAGTCGGTCGCATTCTGCTTTGCGAAATAATCACTGCGATGAGATGCGACGCGCGGAAGCGTTGCGGATACAACGAACGTTTGTATGTCTGTCCATCCGTCTGTCTGTCTGACTGTCCGTCTGTCTGTCTGTCTGTCCGTCTGCCTGCCTGTTGACGCCGACGGCGATCATGTTCCAAGATCGAATGTGGCCGATACTGTTTGCTACTGTTTGCCAGCGCCGCTGAATGAGTGAGTGATGAAAGTGCAGTCGAGCGAAGTGAAGCGCATTAGAAAAGCGGAAGACGAAATGAGGAGGCGGGCGATGGCTTTACGTGCAGCCGATGAAGGCGGAGACTTAACAATAGATGCTAAATGATGTCATAAATGAATGGCACTCATTTATGAAAAGGCACAGCCTACTACTAAAGACTTGAACAAAAGACTTAAGCGACGAACGTGATGAAAATTGTTTCCTGTTGTTTGTACAGAATCAGCAATAAGAATATTTTCCAGACTATGGGAAGGTCTTGTTCTTGTTCTTCTTCACCACCTTCTTTATTATAATTTTTAAACATTTTTTTGCAAATATTTCACTGCAGTTTTTGTTTTTTAATCTTGTACTTTTTCTTAATTAACTTAATCTGTGAAATGTTAACACAACAATAAGTTTGTTGTTATTGTTTTTGTATTCAAACCGAACCGTTTGAATATCTTTCTTCATATACACATCGCCAGCGCCATCGAGAGTGGCAGCAGAACTGGCAGCAACATACGACAAGCAATTAAGTTTAGCAACCGACATAACAATGTCATGAAAAACAAAATGAAAAAAACAACAGAAATAACAGCAACATTATGAACATCGAGTACAGTAAATATCTTGTAAATATCTAAGCGACTTTGAAATGAAAGCGTCCTCAAGTATGTGGCAAAGTTTTTCTATTTTATCTCATAGCCAACAAGATGAAATGTTGGACAGCAACATCATGAGATGAAAGTAAGCATGTAAAAGAAAATGAGTAGAAGAAAATATAACAGAGAATTTATTGCAAAAAAACCGCAGAGAGCGTTTCTTTGACAAGAAACTAAGAAAAGAAGGATGAGAAAAAGGAGAAGAGCAAGAAGAAGAAGAAGAAAACGGAGAAGAAGAAGAACAAACCGAAGAAGAAGAAGAAGAGCACATGTAGAAGAAAAATACACAACATTATCTAAGTGATTGCTAAGTGTGTGTGTTTATGAATTTGTGTATACTTTTGTTTGCTGTTTATATCTGTTAAAGCCTGTCAATATTTATATTAAATAAAGGAAAAACCATACTATTTACTCGAACAACAACAACATGGTTGACACTACGCGTCGGTTCGCCGTCACTGCAATTAATGTTAGCCGCATGTTGGCCAAAACGATTTAACACCATGTTGTCCCCAATGTAAAGAACAAGCAACAAAACACAAGAAACACTGCAAAGAAAACTATTTAAATATCCGCTTAATAAACATCGACAACCATACTAATAACAACAACAACAGTAATGACTAAAAATCACACACAAATTTGTAATGTTAATGTTAATTGTATGTCTAAGTAACAAAACCAAAAAAAATAAAATCACACGAACAAACAGCGGCAACATTCTTGTAAAGCATTTTTTACCACTTGAGACGTGTTTAATTTAAACCCTGAAATCTTATCAAGAAAAACCTATTTAAATATTTAAAAATTTAAGAAAAGAATTAAATAAAATTATAATATATACGAAATAAAATAAAGATTACTTTAGTATATTAAAAAATATATTGTATGGGCAGAGCTGGTTTCTTTTTGATTGAAATAATTCATTTAAAAATAATCAGGTTAACTAATTGTAATGAATAATTAAATTAATGAAATAACTAATTTAATAGACTTATGAAATTGAAGTAGAAACCAGCCGATGGCCCTCCTTCGAATATACCAAAAATAAAACTATTTAAATGTGAAAATTTATTGAATATTAATAGTTTTTCATAGCAATCGTTTATCTATTAAAATGATATCAAAAAAGATTTAAGAAAGATTCAAGAAATATAGAAAAAGTATTCAAAAACTTACCAGGAAATGAAAAAAGGAAACCACAAAGCAAACTTGATTATAAAATTATTCAAAATTCCGCTTCCCGATCTCCGGATCTTCTGATTTCGCAGACGATGACCACAAGTTAGAAATTTTATTAACTTGGTTACTATTGCAGTGTATTCATGGTGTGTATGGAGTACAAATTAAAGTTGGTTAAAACAAGAAAATAACTGTTGTTGTTGTTGGTCGTTGCATGCGTTAACTTCATGTAGTTAAGTGAGTCGAAATGCGTGTGCCATTCATATATTCTAGTGTATGTGTGTGTGTGTTGGTGTGTGTTGGTGTGTGTTTCTGTGTGAACTTTTATTATGCAATAACAAGTCAAATTTATGTGACGGCGAAACGTTTCAGTTAACAGCGAGTTTCTTATCTTTGCTAATGTTTAAACTGTAGTAATTTATTTGTTCTATTCTAAGCCTGTCTTTATTATTAAAGATCCGAAAATGTTGTTTTTGATGTAAAATAGAAAAGTAAAAATAAGAAATTCTTTCTTTTTATTGAGTGTCTTTCTTGTTTCTCTTTCTTAAGTATTCATCTATTTTTTTGTTGCAGCTGTTGCGAAAAATTAAGTCATAAAATAACACTTTCTATTTGACAATAAAAAAAGAGCAAATTACACGCACTCTCCTTGTTGCAGTCGCTGCTTCCTCCCTCCTCATTGCAACTTCCCCCCGCTGGTACCCCCACCACCACCACTGCACTTACGATAGCAACACGAGTGCTGCTCGAGAAACGTGTTGGGGGCGCAACGTTCATTTTCACGCTCCGGCCGGGCTGCATGGATGCTTGCTCTTGTCTGGGGGCCGTTTTATGCAAGTTCATAAAAATTATCTCCATCGTGATTATTAACTTTCGTAGACTTGATTGTCTGCTGTTGTTTTTGCTGTCGGTATTTCATCGATGTCGATAGTGTTGATGTTGTTGTTGGTGTTGTCAATGTTGCTGATGTAGTCGATGTTGTTGTTATTGTTGCTCTTATGGTTGGTTTTATGGTTGGTGTTACGTAAGATCTTCGTTGAAATTATATTTATTCTCAGTTGATTTTTTGTGACTTGATTTTGTGCAGATTTTTTCATTCATCGATTTTCAATATCATAGATAAAATATCATAGATATTTTAATGAAACAAGTTTCGAAGAAAGAAGAAATCAAGAAGCTCTTTAAAATCAGCTATAATTTTACTACTGAGCCTACTCTTAATATTTGTTTTATTTTTTGATTCATTATTTTTTTGTCCGAAATCTTTTTTATAATAATTTAAAACTAACAACAATTATAAGCTAAAAACTGTTGCTATCTGCAGTCTATGAGAGGAAAAATCGACTTCACAATAAAAATGCTGCTGCAAGAGAAAACATAACAACAAGAAGACTTACAATAAAAATGACAACCTAACAACTAACGATATCAATGACTATCAACAACAACAACAACGAAATTTGAAAACTCATAAAAAACCAGCTCATAACTTGTAATAAATGCATTTTTTCAATAAATCACGATTTTCTCTGGTAGAGTTCAAAGCTGAAGCTGCTTTGAAACGTTTTAAGTTAAGCGCATTGCGATTCTAATGATGATTATGATAATGATTTTGAGGATGATGATGGCGACGAAAGGGCGGAAAAAATTCTGAGAAAAAGAGTAGAGTAGAGTAGAGTACAGTATAGAGTACAGAGTAGAGTAGAGAGTACAGTATAGAGTACAGTATATAGTACAGTATAGAGTACAGTATAGAGTATCGTTTTTTGCATTTAATGAAATGAATTATTAAATTTCGCGTTTGTAATACGTTGCTGGCACGAAAGCACGCTGGTTGTTGCCCACTGTTGGACTGTATTTTTGTTGTTGTTGCACCCAGTTAGCAGCAACATTTGCTGCACATTCGACATGCACACAGTCAACATGATGTTGATGCTGGAAGCATCCATTCTTTCCTTTTTCTTTGATTTTTCGTTTGGTTGTCGTTTTTCGCTTTTTGATTTTCTGAATTTATTTCTTTTTCGTTATTGTTGATGGTTGTATTTTGTTCTGTGTTTACTTGTATTCGGCTTTTTGCATTGTTTTGCTTTCTGTTCTTTTATTTGTTATTTTATTGAGTCAACGCGAATTGAAGAATTTTCAGTTTTGAATAAACTCACGTTTTTGCAAGTAATTTTGTTGTTCCTTTTAGTCTTTATTTTTCCGTTTTTGTTACTATTATTTTAACTCAGTGATGAAGGAGGAAGAGGAGGCGGCAGAAGTGGGAGGGAGAACTGCTTTGTTTTTCTCTAAGTTTAGAAATTTTTTTTTTTAGCAGTCCTGCAGAATTCCTTAATTTTATTTGCTTAATTTTTCCTCCCGTTGTTGTTGCCTTCTTGCAGTTGTTGTTGTTATTATTCAATACTCTTTACTTCTCTTCCTCTCTTTCCTCCTCCTCTATTGCTTGTCTGTTGCTCTAATCTTTGGTTTGGTTGCAGTTTCAATGGTTTTGTTGTTGGTTTTGGTTTTCCTCGAAATTACAATAATAAAAAACATTACATGATTTGTTTCTGTGTTGTTTATTTTGTTTATGTTGTTTTTGTTGTATTTTCGTTGTCGATTATGTGAATAATTGTTCGTGATGTTGCGATAATTTATGATATTTTGTTCGTATTTTTGGTTTTTTTTGTTTGCTTTTGTTTTCTGACTGGATGAAGAAAGTTTTTTGCATCTAAAAAAATATCACAAACAACAACCACAAACCGCTGAAATACCACAACGTTTATAATTTGATATGATTTCGATCTTTTGATCGTTTTTCTTCGATAAATCAACATAATTTTAAAAATGAAAAATGAATTGACAACAAATCTAGACCCAAGAATTGTAATTTTTTTGTTCCTTCCTATCGACGTAATTTTTCGCTCATTCTGTAAGAAGGTGAAGAAAAAAAAAAATTATGACTTGACATATATTAAAATATAGATATTGTAGATTCTTCTACGAAATGATGACGAGCAACAAAACCACAAAATCAAGAAAAAAGAGGCGACTGTAAAATACACAAACACTTGAGACTTGATAAAGTTGTCATAAAGGCAAAGACAACAACAGCAAAGTCAGTAACAGCAACATCATCAAGAGCAACAACAACAACAAAAACAACATCATCAAGAGCAACAACAACAGCAACTGCAACAGCATCTTTGAGCGCTTCTCCACACTGCATTCAATTCGAAGTCCAACATTTTAATTGTCTATCCGTTCGTCTATCCGTCCGTTCATTCTTCCCTCCTTTCATTTTCCCCCGTCCCCGCATCCATCCACCCGTCGTCCGTTGGTTTATCTCTCGGCTGGCTTTCCTAACAAAGTATTTCTTTGTCACTGCAGCCAGAAGTGCTTCAGAAGTGACACTAAAATTAAAATGTTTACAACTTTGATTCGAGGACACCGTAAAAAGTGTGAATTATTGTAAGCGACGCAACGCGACGCATCCGATGCAATCAAAGCAAGTGAAGTGAACCAACCAACAAAGCAACAAAACAACCAACCAACAAAACAACCAACCAACAAAACAACCAACCGACCAAGCAACCAACCAAGCAACCAACCAAGCAACAAATGCGTCATGATAATCGAGATAAAAATTTTTTCGAATTGTTGCTGTTGTGAAACTTTTTACTAAAGAGGAAATAATGTCGTCGAAGGGGGAATAACGGGGAGGAAATTATGATGATGATAACAACAGCAACAACAACAACTGTCACTATACTCAGAACTACAACAACAACCATGGTGTTGCTCTCAAGGACACTTTCGAGTTCTGATATGGATGTCGCTTGCATTTCATATTCGCGTTGGTTGTTGTGTTTGTTTATGTGGTTGTTGTTACTAAATTTATTGTTATTTTGTTGTTGTTGTTGTTGTCATATTATTCTTCTCTGACTTGTTCAGGTGTGAATAGCAAACGAGTGCAAAAATAAAGATGTTCAACCACTTCATAGAGCAGCAGCTGGACAGACACCAGAGCAGAGTCAGTGGCGGGGGCAGGAGCAGAGTGACGTCGACAGAGGCTGTTAGTACATCTTTGGAAATACAAAAACAACAACAGTCAAGTTAGCGCTAGCATCTTAAATTCTTTACAAACATAGACAACGTCCTCATCCTGCATATTTATAAGGATGAAGGTTTTTTAAAACACAACCACAACTACAATGGTAACAAGAACAACAACAACAACAATGAAGCCACCAACAACAACAACTATGAAGCCACCAACAATAGTAACAATGAGAGCCACCATCGCTACCTTCAGCTGCAGTTTGGTTGCTTTTGTAGATTTAACCACGTCTCTCTGCTGTTGTTGATAGTGATGATGTTGCTATTGCTTTTGTTCTGTGTTGTTACGTGAACACTGTGTTGTTGTTCGTGTTGTTGTTATTGTTCTACCGACTGACTACGACTATAACTCCTTCTACACTCTTTATTCGTAGTACTTCGGCCTTTTGTTGGATTTATTCAAATTTGTCCGGCTGCTGCAAGTAATCTTACGCCTCATACCTCATGCCTCACTCCTTATGCCTCATACCTCATGTCTCATGCCTCATGCCACATGCCTCATTCGTCGTACCTCATCCCTCATGCTTGATGCCCGACGTCGCTTTCTGCATACTGATTGCAGTTCGTTGAATACTGAGTGATGATTCCCTCTCAAGTACGTCAAAAAGGACATCATTATTTTGTGATTATTATTATTTCATTACTATTTTTTCTATTTTTAGTTTTCTTATTTCGATCTTTTCCACTTTTGATTGTTTTATTTTTTATCTTTTCTACTTTTGATTCTTTTATTTTGATCTTTTCTGCTTTTGATTCTTTTATTATGATCTTTTCAACTTCTGATTCTTTTATTTTGATCTTTTCTACTTTTGAACTTTTTTTGTTCATCTTGGTATTTGTTTATTTTTATCTTGTTTTCTTTTGTTTTTCTATCAATCTGCGTTATTTTTACATTCCTGATTGTTTATTTTTCATTTTTGCTTTGATTGTTTTTCTTCAAAACCAATTTTTTTTTTATTACTACACTTTTTCACTTTTGAGCATCTGTGACTGAAATTTAGTTCGGCTTCTTTGCATCTTTATACTGGATATTGTTAAAAAGTCTTTCTATGTGCCGGTATTCTTTTCCTTCTTTATCCTTCTTTCTTTCGTTCTCTTTCCCTCTTCATGTCTTCTGAGTGACTTTTTATTT